>CM031606.1:10160536-10200536 GCA_018398815.1 Conus ventricosus
CTTGGTTAAGATTTGAACTAACAAAGAAAAAAAGAAAAAAAAGAAAAAGACAAAAAATAGAATTTAAAAAAGGCGGGGGGTGGGGGGTGGGGGTGGGGGTGGGGTGGGGGTGGGGTTGGGGTGGGGTGGGGGGGGGGGGGGGGGGGGGGCGATGTTTGACGGTGAAGAAAGTGGGCACATAAGTCATGTACATGTCCGGACGATGAAGGAGGGGAAATAACTCAGAAAAATGTCAACGTTGAGGAGACGCCAAGACACGCTTGTTTACCTTCTGGTTGAACCAAGAAGGGAGATGAGGTGCGAGGGAGGGAGGGAAAGAGGGAGGTGAGGGGGGAAGTGGGGAGGGAGGGTGGGCGTTGAAAAAGAAAAAGAAAGACATACAAACATCCAAGCATGCGTGTTTAGATCACACACACACACACACACACACACACACACACACACACACACACACACACACACACACACACGCACGCACGCACGCACACACACACACACACACACACACACACACACACACACACACACACACACACACACACACACACACTCGTGCATGCATGTGCACATGCACAGACACATGACATGCAGATGAATGTTTAATGTTTGGATGGTGGTTGGGCTGGATAATGTCACAATTACCCAGTCTTGTGATGTCAGAAAAAAGACATTATCGAAAATTTACTTTTTTATTGTTTCAAATTGTGCATTGGAGAAGTGTTACCCAGCATCTCGTTCGAGTACTTATCTGTATTTGCTTTGTATTCAGCAACGTTGCATTTAAAGTCTTCCTTTAAAAGAAAGAATGGAAAACCACACACACCCACTCCCCTCCACCCCCCCCCCCTCCCCCCCAACATACAAAAGCAAAAGTGTATTCCCCCAAACCTATGCATCGTAGTAATCCAGCGCTGTTGTTCATTTTAACTGTTTATTTATTCGTAGTAGTCCAGTGCTGTTGTTCATTTTATCTGTTTGTTTATTCGTTTATATATCGTTAAAAATGTGCCCCATTTTTGTCAGTTTGGGGTGAAAGAAGCTTGTCGCGTTACTTAAACAGTTTTGACAAAGAAATATCTAAATGAACAAGTGGGTGAAAAAAAAGTTGACAAACGAGTGACATTTGTTGCGTAACATAAGTTTTGAAGAAGGAACATTTACAATAACATTTAGATCTGGGTAATATCCACCAATGGCATTTGTTGCGTAATATAACAAGTTTTGAAGAAGGAACATTTACAATAAATTTAGATCTGGGTAATATCCACCAATGGCATTTATTGCGTAATATAACAAGTTTTGGAGAAGGAACATTTACAAAAAACATGTAGATCTGGGTAATATCCACCAATGGCATTTGTTGCGTAATATAACAAGTTTTGAAGAAGGAACATTTTACAACAAAAAAACATGTAGATCTGGGTAATATCCACCAATGGCATTTGTTGCGTAATATAACAAGTTTTGAAGAAGGAACATTTACAAAAAACATGTAGATCTGGGTAATATCCACCCATGGCATATGACGACGGTGTGAAATGTACACCTCACTGGCCCATGCAATACGCGAACTCCCCTTACCTGCATGAGCGCGTGAAAGCATTGCGAATGCGCAGGTGTATGCGCTGACTTTGTTTCTGATCTTTACCTTTGCTTTTACATGCAGGCGAACGGACACCGAGACCTGCGCTTGCTTGCTTGTGTGTGTGTGTGTGTGTGCGTGTGTGTGTGTGTGTGTGTGTGTGTGTGTGTGTGTGTGTGTGTGTGTGTGGTGTGTGTGTGTGTGTGTGTGTGTGTGTGTGTGTGTGTGTGTGTGTGTGCGTGCGTGCGTGCGTGTATGCGTGCGTGCGTGTGTGTGTGTGGACGTCTCTCTCTCTCTCTTTCTCTGTGCTCTCTCTCTCTCTCTCTCTCTCTCTCTCTCTCTCTCTCTTCTCTCTCTCTCTCTCTCTCTCTCTCTCTCTCTCTCCTCCCCTTCCAAGGTAATGATACAATGCATTGAAAAGGAATTTGGCGCTCGCTGTTTTATTCTTTCAGTTGGTTTTGCCATTCTCAATGGAGTAATTTCTTTTCTCTCCACACACACACACACACACACACACACACACACACACACACACACACACACACAGCAAGAGAGAGAGAGAGAGAGAGAGAGAGAGAGAGAGAGGGAGAGAGAGAGAGAGAGAGAGAGAGAGAGAGGCATGAATATTTCTTTGTGTGTGTAGTTATTTCATTAGTATTTCGGAATGTATTTTTTTTTTCAATTTTGATTTTAATAATTATCCTACAGCCTGTTTTTGTTGTTGAATTTATCCCGTTTCCATCATTACCCTTCGCTGACAACCTTAGGATGCCACTGTACTGTGATACTCACAGTGTGGATGACACGGGTGTCACAGATTATAAGACAGTTTTTCTTTTTGATTGCATGCCTCTGCCTAAAATTCAGACGTTGACTAAAAAGCATGGCTAACAAAAATGACAAGGGTTTACATACTGCTTACCCCGTCGCCATTCACATTGTATGTATGCATAAAATCTCCACAAGGTTTTCTTTTTATATGAATAGAATTGTGTTTGTGCGTCTCCACGACGTGTTGTATGTGTGTGTGTGTGTGTGTGTGTGTGTGTGTGTGTGTGTGTGTGTGTGTGTGTGAATTAATCTTCTGTTGAACGTGTTTTCACCGTAATTGGTGTGTGTGTGTGTGTGTGTGTGTGTGTGTGTGTGTGTGTGTGTGTGTGTGTGTGTGTGTGTGCCTGCGTGCGTGCGTGCGCGTGCGTGCGTGCGTGCGTGCGTGCGTGCGTGTGTGTGTGTGTGTGTGTGTGTGTGTGTGTGTGTGTGTGTGTGTGAGAGAGAGAGAGAGAGAGAGAGAGAGAGAGAGAGAGACAGACAGACAGACAGACAAACAGACAGACAGACAGACAGCCAGACAGACAGAGGGCCATGTACTGCACGTAAGTTTTAACACAAATTTCACAAATTTTATTGTTAAAGCAGATGAAGACACTCAATGGTTCAGCATCTTTTTGTGTAATCTCTAAACCCGTCATCAACGCCAGGGTAGCCGCTGTATAGATAATGACCGTCACGGTCCAACATCCAATGATTAGTTACTATGCATGAGTGAAATTTTCGCTCAGTGAGTACGCCATAAAAATTTCATGAAATGAAAAGCCCGTGAGTTTTCAACTACTCCATCGATATGGGTGAATGATTACCCACACTGTATGTTGTGTGAAAGTTCTACGTTCGAAGCATGCGTGGATTTACAGTTAGCGAGCGATGATTGAGATGACGACCAGCGTAGATCTTAAGGCAGCATTGCCTCTCAACGGTATTGAAATATCTTAGTACTATCTCTGTACATTGCTTTTACTTACGCTTAGGGTGGCAGACACAGTAAAATGCAATTACAACTGTACTTTTGTTACATTTTTTCCATGTAATGTTCCAGTCAGTTCGGATACGTTGTACGAGTATGGCATGATTTTATGTACAAGGTCGCCATGATTATTGGACCAGGCCTGAGCGACCAATGGGAAAAAGGGAGAGAACACCAGGAAGGTTTGCATATTCTAGGTTACATACAGACTCGGTTGTTTCCCTTACAATTAACCGTGGCGGAAGATCGGAAAAGAAAAACCAACAGCAGCAATTACAACAACAACAACAACAACAACAACCACAACCACAACCACAACAACAGAAAAGAAAGGGAAAAAAAAGAGAAAGAAAAGAGAAAGGAAGGCTTAACAAATAAGTATGCTTGTGTGTGTACGGTAATGTCTTCCTCTCTGCCTCTGTCTGTCTCTGTCTCTCTGTCTCTGTCTCTCTCTGTCTGTCTCTGTCTGTCTGTCTGTCTGTATGTCTCTCTCTCTCTCTCTCTCTCTCTCTCTCTCTCTCTCTCTCTCTTTTCTCTCTCTCTCTCACCCTCCCTCTCTCTCTCCTTCGCACACATATGCAAGTGAATGTCCACGCACCCCCACATTTTGATAGTACATTTTGTAAAGATCCTCTCTATTCAAAGTGCCTACCAAGTGGCCTTCAGTAAAGTATATTGCCTTATGTTCAAAATGAAAACACACACACACACACACACACACACACACACACACACACACACACACAGCGCACGCGTGCTCTATCTCTGAATCTGCGTAAACAACCACGCGTGGTCGCGCGCGTGCTCAGACACACACGGACACATACACACATACATAGACACACACAATGAATGAGAAAGAGAATGACTAAAACAGTGATTTAGTCGCTCTCTCTCTCTCTCTCTCTCCCTCTCTCTCTCTCTCTCTCTCTCTCTCTGTCTTTCTCTCTTTCTCTGTCTCTGTCTGTCTGTCTGTCTGTCTCTCTCTCTCTCTCTCTCTCTCTCTCTCTCTCTCTCTCTCTCTCTCTCTCTCTCTCTCTCCTGTTTTCCTGTCAACAAGGCGGCCGTTCAGCAGCCGAGGAAAAAAAAATCTTTACCATGTGTCACTAAAAAAAATATTTCATACAATTCTGATTAATCCCTAAACTTCTCATAGAAACTGAAGGGGCCCTAAACATTGCTGCCAGAAATGTCATAATTGTTCTTCCTTAAAAACAAAAGGTAGAGGAGGCCATACTCTAGTCTTGGTTAGACGAACACCACGTATTCAAGCTTCCAAAGCCGCACAATCTTGTTCTGTCGGAACTATCCGCTACAGTGACAGGAGAAAAGCCCAGGCACAGAATTGCAAAGATGCTGAGGCCAACGAACGGGTAAGTTCATCCTCATCTCCCTCCGCGCTCTTTAAGTATTCAGACCCCTCCCCATTTCGTTTTTCAGCAGCGGAAAACACCACTGCGTTTGACACAATGCAAGGGGGAATAATGTTAGTAGCCTCTCTCTTCCGTCCCCCCCCCCCCCCTTCCGCTTCCAAGCACTTATTAGGGCCCAATACCTATCTGCGGTCAAGCAACGGTGGACAAGTCTAAGAAACTGGAATTGTACAGGGCCCGGTGGGTACTGGGGACCTAATTAGACGACTCCACTAAACCAACAACCTGTCTAAAGTCTGATGAACGACATCATGTTTCAAACGGAAGCCAGTTTGCTGGTACATCGTTTGACCGAAGAATGGCTGAGATTCTGACCGATTGTATGAAAAACGGACGACTGCTGATGAACGAACATCATGTTATCAAAACATGTGGCATTTCCCCCCCCCCTTTTTTTTCCAAGGCGTGGGTGGGATGTGGGCCCGCCTCTACGCAGGGTGTGTCCAACCCAACCCACTTCCTATCTGGATCCCCTTGATGAGGGGGTCTTGCTTCGTTGAGTTACGTGACCCAAAAGGGGTTGCAAATCCACCATGAGTCGCGATACAGAACCGTTCAGGGGTCCAGCCCCAATTTGGGGAATGGATTGCCACGCGCTTAAAAGGGCCTAGAGGACCAAATGGTCAACGGGTCGGAATAGGTTTGGGTTAGGGACGCGAATAATGTTTAGTGACCCAGAGGTGTTGAAGGTAAAGAATGAGTATGTGGTTCTTTTTTTCTTTTTTTAGGTCCCAATCATCGTGGATTATTTTAGTGTCACAATCTCATGTGGATTTTCATGTGTCCACAATATCTTGTGGTTATTCATGTGTCCAAATCATCATGGGATTATTCATAGTTCCACAATCTCATGGGTTATTCGTAGTGCCCACAATCTCATGGGGATTTTTTAGTGTCCACATTCATCATGTGGAAATTCTAGTGCCACTCACATGGGGAAATATTCGTGTGTCCACAATCATATGTGGTTTATTCGGACACTTTTGGGTGTTATGACTTTTTTTTTTAACCCCGCCATTAAAGGCAGCCATACCCCAAATTTTGGGGGAAAGGTCATGCTTGTGTGTGTCATCCTCCCACGGCCAAATGGCCTTCTCTTCCGAAGTTGGTGAGGGGATTTTACGTGTGGAAAAGATTGTGCGTGCGTTCACCCACGGCCCCGGGTTTTAAAGTTCTTCGAGGACGTGTGGGAAGGGTCAGAACCAATTTTAAACCCCGGAAAAATCCCCCTGTACCGAAACGCCCGGCGGGGGGCCCGACCCGCAACCCCAATACGAGTCTGGCTTCCCAATGAGCGTTCCGGCCCCCCCCTTTCCATTATACTCGTGGGACCGTATGGTCACAGTGTCCTTAAAGCGATGTGAAATGCAGGTGATAAATTAAAAACCCAAAATAACAGGAAAAAAAAAACAAAAGGGGGAAAACAAATTGGGGAAAGGGGAGGGGGGGGGGGGGGGGCTAGTATAAGTAATTTTAAAAGGGGTAAATGGTCCTAGAAAATTTTAAATTTTGGAGAGGTTTTGGGGGGGGGGGGGGGGGGGGGGGCTGATAAAAGTAAGAAAAAAAAAGGGGGGCGGTAAAAATTTTTTTGGAAAAGGGGGGGGGGGGGGGGGGGGATAGGTTTAAAAAAAATTTTGGAAAAAGGAGGGGGGGGGGGGGGGGGGGATTGGTTTTTAAAAAAATAAAAAAAAAATCTCCTTAAGTTTTACTTGGGGGGGGGGGGGGCAAAAAAAAAAAAAAGTATGGGCAACAGGACCTCTGTAAGAATACAGGGGAACATAGCCTAGATGTAACATAGGGGAACATGGCCTAGATAAGTATAACGGGGAACTGGCTAGATAAGTTTACACTGGGGGAAACATGGGCCTAGAAATTTAAAAACTAGGGGAACATGGGCCTGAAAAGTTCCCCTGGGGGGAACATAGGCCTAGATAATTTAACACTGGGGGAACATGGCCTAGTAAGTTACAGGGGGGAACATCCCTTTGATAATATACACGGGGGAACATGGGCCCTAGAAAAGTATGAACTAGGGAACATCGGCCTAGAAAGTAAAAACTGGGGAAACATAGGCTAGGTTGTATAAGAAAGGGGGAAATGCACGTGGAACATGAACGGGGGGGGAGGGGGGGGGGAAAAAAGAGGAGAGGGTAAGGGGTTGACGTAGGGAAAAGCGAACCAGGGGAAAACATGCGTGCCCCTCCCCCCCCTCCTCTCTCTCTCTTCCTCTCTCTCTTCTCTCTCTCTCCTCTCTCCTCTCTCTCTCTCTCTTTTTTCCCTTCTCCTTTTGTGAAACTTTGAGGATTTCCCCTGTGAGAAGAAAAAGAGACATGTGTGATTTCCCCCTCAGTGTAAAAGCGTATGTCACATTGAGGCTTGGGAAGGGGGGGGGGGGGGGGGGGGGGGGGGGGGGGGAACAGCTGCAGGGGGGATTAAATGATTCTTTTTCCCCATGATGGGTATGGTCTTTGCCGGGGCCTCCCGCGTGCGCACCGTTTATCCGTCTGTCTGTCTGTCTGTTGTCTGTCTGTCCCCACTCAAAATAGAACGCCGAAAGCACGAACACAAAACACACCCCAAAACCCACACACACACACCCCCCACAAACACACACACCACCCACACACACACACACCACACACACACAAAAACACACACAAACACCTCCTCTTCTCTCTCTCTCTCTCCGCAAACACACACACACAGCACACACACCACCCACACACACACACACAAGCATAGAATTCTTTCCCCTCTCTCTTTCTCTTCCCTCTCTTCCCCCTTTTCGTCTCTGTCTGTCTGTTGTCTGTCTGTCTGTCTCTCTCTTTTCTCTCTCCCCTTCTCCTTCTCTCCCACCACACACACACCCTCCCACACACACACCACACCCACACACACAAAACCCACCGCTCTCTTTCTTTTTTTACTGTCGCGCGCGGCGCGCGCACGCACACACACACACACACAACACCAAAACACACACACACACCCCCACACCACACACCACAACACACACACAAAAGACTAATTATCGCACGAATGAAATCCACTAATACTATGACAAATTGAAAACTTCTTATGAACACTGTCAAGGGGAAAAGATTCCCCGTAAACCCCGGGGTGTACCTGACGTCAGGGGCTGCCTTTTTGGACGCTTTCACATTTTTTTTTGAAGTTATTTAATTTTTAGAAAACTTTAAAATATGTGGAACATTTGTCACAAAAATTTAAAGGTCCTTCCAGTTTGGGTTTGGGGATAAAATTGATCTGCGGGGGAAATGGTTGGGGTTTTAATTTTGTGAATTGAGATGGGTATTATCTTTTTCCCCAAAATTTAAATTAAAAAAAAAAACATTTTATCGACGAAAGAATGTTTATGATTTGGAAAACCCTCGACGAGTTTTTAAAAAGGACAGTGTTTCGTTTTTTTGTTTGTCATTTTTTCTTTCTTCCCGAAGGTATGTTTGGCATGGTGTTTTACGCAGTTGTTTCATGTGCGGGAAAGTAGGAGAGAGAGTGAGAGAGAGAGGAGGAGAGGAGGGGAGGAGAGAGAGAGAGAGAGAAAAGGGGAGAGAAGGGGGGGTGGATGGGTGGCGGGGTTTCTGCTAGTGCGTTTTGAAGAAGGTCCCCTGTCCCAGGAGGCGTGTGTGAATCCTAATGTGTTTCAAGCTAAGTTTGTTGGGGCATGGAATTTTGTATCAAAGCAGTTTGCGATAATTTTGTTTAACTGTGAAAAAACTTTAAAATAAAACCGTGAAAGCTTGTGTGTGTGGGGTTGGTGTGTGTGTGTGTGTGTTGTGGTGTGTGTGTGTGTTTTGGGCGCGCGCGCGCGCTCGCGGGGCGCGCGCGTGTGTGTGTGGGTGTGTGTGTGTGTTGTGTTTCTTTTCTTTGTTGTCTGTCTGTCTGTCTGTCTCACCCCAACAACACACCCACACCAACAACACCACCCGCACGCACGCACGACGCACGCCGCACGCACGCACGCACGCACGCGCCGCCGCCGCCGCCCCCCCGGCACGCCGCACACCCCACCACGCACGCACGCCCCACACACACACACGCACACACCCCCAACACCAACGCACCCCAACACACACAGACTCTGTACAAAAAAGGTATCATGTCTTTAACCAGTAGTTTTAAACCTTTCATCTGGTCTCTCTCTCTCTCTTCTCTCTCTCTCTCTCTCTCTCTCTCTCTCTCTCTCTCTCTGTCTGTCTCGGTGTGTGGCCCGCGCCAAACATTAGATTTGGGGGAAAAAACGTGCGGCAAACAATTCTTCCGTATTATATAATGACTTGGTTAAGATTTGAACTAAAAAAAAAAAAAAAAAAAAAGAAAAAGACAAAAAAAAATTAAAAAAGGGGGGGGTGGGGGGTGGGGGTGGGGGTGGGGTGGGGGGGGGGTTTGGGGTGGGGGGGGGGGGGGGGGGGGGGGGGGCGATGTTTGACGGTGAGAAAGTGGGCCAAAAGTATGTACAGCCCGGACGATGAAGGAGGGAAAAAACCCCCGAAAAATGTCAGTTGAGGAGACGCCAAGACCGCTTTTTTTCCCCTTCTTTTTAAACCCAAGAAGGGGATGAGGGTGCGAGGGGGGAGGGAAAGAGGGAGGGAGGGGGGGGAAAGTGGGGGGGGAGGGTGGGGTTGAAAAAAAAAGAAAGCATAAAACACCCAAGGGTGTTTAGTACACACACCCCCAAAACCACACACCAACACACCCACACACCACACACCCACCCCACCAGCACGCCCAAACCCACCACACCCCCCCAAAAAACCACACACACCCACCACACCCCACACACACACACACACTCGTGCATGTTTGTCCCAATGCCAGACACTGACATGCGATGAATTTTTAAAGTTTGGTGGGGGGGGTGGTTTTGCCTTCCCCAGTCTTGTGTGTCAGAAAAAAGACATTATGAAAAAATTTACTTTTTTATTGTTTCAAATTTGCATGGGAAGTGTTCCCCAGCATTCGTTTCGAGTATTATTGTATTGCTTTGTATTCAGAAGTTGTTTTAAAAAGTTTTCCCTTTAAAAGAAAAAATGGAAACCACACACACCCACCCCTCACCCCCCCCCCCCTCCCCCCCAACTCCCCCGCAAAGTGTTTTCCCCCAAAACCCTTTGCATCGTAGTAATCCAGCGTGTTGTTCTTTTTTAACTGTTTATTTATTGTAGTAGCCCCGTGCTGGTTCTTTTATCGTTTGTTTATTCGTTTATATATCGTTAAAAATGTCCCCCATTTTTGTCAGTTTGGGGTGAAAAAAAGCTTGTCGCGTTATTTAAACATTTTTGACAAAAAATTTTTTAAATGAAAAAGTGGGTAAAAAAAAATTTGACAAACGAGTGATTTTTGTTGGTAACAAAAGTTTTGAAGAAGGAAATTTCAAAAACATTTGTCTGGGTTATCCCCCAAGGGCTTTGTTGCGAAATTAAAAAAGTTTTAAAGAAGGAATTTCAATACATTTAGATTGGGGTATATCCCCAAGGGCATTTATTGGTAATATAACAAGTTTTGGAAAAGGAAACATTTACAAAAAAATGTGATCTGGGAATTCCCCAATGGATTTGTTGCGAATTTAAAACAAGTTTTGAAAAAGGAACTTTTTAAAAACAAAAAAACTGTGTTGGGGGTAATATCCAAAATGGCATTTTTTTGCAAAATTCCCTTTTTTGGGGGCTTTAAACCCAAAAAATGTAGTTTGGGTAATATCCACCATGGCATATACGACGGTGTGAAATGTACACCCACTGGCCCCATGCAATCGCGACTCCCCTTACCTGCATAGCGCGTAAAAAGGGCCTTGCGATCGCAGGTGTATGCGCTGACTTTGTTTTTGATTTTTTCCCTTTGCTTTTACTGCAGGCGAACGGACCCGGCCTGCGCTGCTTGCTTTTTGGTGTGTGTGTGTGTGCGTGTGTGTGGTTGTGTGTGTTGTGTGTGTGTGGTGTTTTGTGTGTGGTGTGTGTGTGTGTGTGTGGTGTGTGGTGTGTGTGTGGTGGTGCGTGCGTGCGTGCGTGTATGGTGCGTGCGTGTGTGTGTGTGGATTTCCCCCCTCTCTCTTTTTCTCTGTGCTCTCTTCTCTCTCTCTCTTTTCCTCTCTCTCTCTCTCTCTCTTCTCTCCTCTCTCTCTCTCTCTCTCTCTCTCTCCTCCCCTTCCCAAAGGGTAAGATCCCATGCATTGAAAAGGAATTTGGCGCTCGCTGTTTTATTCTTTCAGTTGGTTTTCCCTTCTCAATGGAAATTTCTTTTCTCTCCACACACACACACCCACCACACCCAACCCCCCCCCCCACAACACGCAGAGAGAGAGGGAGGGGAGAGAGAGAGGGAGTAAGAGAGAGAGAGAGGGAGAGGAGAGAGGGCATGAATTTTTCTTTGTGTGTGTGTTTTTTTATTGTATTTCGGAAGTATTTTTTTTCTTTTTTTTTTTTTAATAATTTCTACGCTGTTTTGTTGTTAAATTTATCCTTTTCCCTCTTTCCCCTTCGCTGAAAACCCTTAGGATGCCCCTTACGTGAACTCACAGTGGGTGACACGGGTGTCACAGATTAAAAGACATTTTTTCTTTTTGTTGCATCCCTCTGCCAAAAATTTCAGATTTGACAAAAAAAGAGGGTAAAAAAATCCCCAAGGGTTTTCAACTGCTTCCCCCTCGCCTTACTTGTATGTATTAAAATCTCCACAGGTTTTCTTTTTTAAAATGATTGGTTTGTGGTCTCCCGACGTGTTGTTTGGGGTTGTGTGTGTGTGTGTGTGTGTGTGTGTGTGTGTGTGTGTGTGTGTGTGAATAATTTCTGTTAAACGTGTTTTCCCCGAAAATTGGTGGGGTTGTGTGTTGTGTGTGTGTGTGTTTTGGTGTGGTGTGTGTGTGTGTGTGTGGGTGCCGCGTGCGTGCGTGCGCGTGCGTGCTGCGTGCGTGGTGCGTGGTGTGTGGTGTTGTGTTGTGTGTGTGTGTGGTTGTGTGTTGTGAAGGGGAGAGAGGAGAGGAGGAGGAGGAGACAGACAGCGCAGACAAACGACGCGCGCGCCAGACAGAAGAGGGCCATGTACTGCCGTAGTTTTAACCAAATTTTTCCCAAAAATTTTTATTGTTAAAGCGGGAAGCCTTGGTTCAGCTCTTTTTGGAATCTCTAAACCCGTCACAACGCCGGGGGTGCCGCTGTATAGATAATGCCCGTCCGGCCAACACCCAATGATTAGTTCTATGCATGGTAAAATTTTCCCTCGTGAGTACCCCCATAAAATTTTCATGAATGAAACCCGTGATTTTTCAACTCTCCACGTAGGGGAAGATTACCCCCACGTTGTTGTGTGAAATTTCTCGTTAAAGCATGCGTGGATTTACGTTGCGAGCGTGTTGGATGCCCCCGGGTAGTTTTAAAGGCGCATTGCTCTCAAGGGTATTAAAAATTTTAGTACTTCTCTTCATTGCTTTTATAGCTTAGGGTGGCGGGCCAGTAAAAAAAAATTACAACTGTACTTTTGTTAATTTTTTCCATGTAATGCCCGTCAGTTCGGATCGTTGTAGAGTATGGCATGTTTTTGTCAAGGCCCCAGATTATTGGCCCCCCCCCGGCGACCAAGGGAAAAAGGGGGGAAAAAACCCGGGAAAGGGTTTTGCTATTCTAGGTTACACCCCGACTGGTTTTTCCTTAAAATTAAACCGTGCGGAAGATCAAAAAAACCCCCACGCAGCAATTACAACAACAACAAAAACAAACAACAACCCAACCCCCACAACCACAACAACAGAAAAAAAGGGAAAAAAAAAGAAAGAAAAGAAAAAGAAGGTTCAAAAAAGTATGTTTTGTGTTTGTACGGTAATGTTTTCCCTTGCCTCTCTGTCTTGCCCCCTCTCTGTCCTGTCTTCCTGTCGTCTCTGTTGTCTGTCGTCTGTAGTCTCTCTCTCTCTCTCTCTCTCTCTCCTCTCTCCCCTTTTCCCCTTTTCTCTCTCTCTCTCTCACCCCCTCTCTCTCTCCTTCGCCATATGAAGTGAGCCCCGCACCCCCAATTTTGATAGTCTTTTTAAAGACCTCTCTATTAAAAGTGCCTACCAAGGGGCCCTTTCAGTAATTTAATTCCCTTTTGTTCAAAATAAAAACCCACACACCACACACACACACCAACACACACCCACCCCACCGCACGCGTGTTTATCCTGAATCGCTAAAAAACCCACGCGTGGTCGGCGCGTGCTCAGAAAACACACGGACACATACCCCTACATAGACACAAAAAGAATGGAAAGAGAATGACTAAAAAGTGTTTTGTCGCTCTCTCTCTCTCTCTCTCTCCCTCTCTCTCTCTCTCTCTTCTCTCTCTGTCTTTCTCTCTTTTTGTCTTCTGTTGTCTGTCTGTCTTCCCCCTCCTCTTCTTCTCTCTCTCTCTCTTCTCTCTTTTCCCCTCCTCTCTCTCCCTGTTTTCCTGTCAAAAAGGGGGCCCGTTCGCAGGAGGAAAAAAAAATCTTCCCTGGCACTAAAAAAATATTTCTTTCAATTTTGATTAACCCTAATTCTATGAATGAAGGGGCCCCTAAACTTGCTGCCAGAAATGTCTAATTGTTCTTCCTTAAAAAAAAAAGGTAGGGGGCCCATACTTTTCTTGGTTAGACGAACACCCGTTTTTAAGTTTCCCAAAAGCCGCCAATTTGTTCTGTCAAAACTACCCGACAGTGACAGGAAAAAAGCCCCAGGCACAAAATTTTGCAAGATGCTGAGGCAACGAAGGGTAAGTTCACCCTCTCCCCCCGCGCTCTTTGTTTCAGCCCCCTCCCATTTCTTTTTTTCGCAGGGGAAAAACACCACTGCTTTTTGACACAATGCGGGGGGAATTGTTGTGCCCTCTCTTCTCCCCCCCCCCCCCCCTTCCGTTCAAGCACTTATAGGGCCCAATACCTATCTGCGGTAAAGAAACGGGGACGTCTAAAAAAAAGGGAAATTGAAAGGGCCCCGGTGGGTACTGGGGACCTAATTAGACGACTCCACAAAACCAAAAAAACCCTGTTCAAAAGTGCTGTGAAGAAATCTGTTTCAAACAGGAAGCCATTTTGCTGGTACGTTTGCACGAGAAGGGGTTTGTTTTCTGCCCGCGAATTTTTTGAAAAAGCGGCAGTTAAATTGGTGGAGCAGAAAACGCGGCAGTGCATGCTTTGGGAAAAGTTTAAATTGAAGTGGCACAAGCCCCCAGAAACAGGGCGGGGTGGACAGCGAAAAAAGGAAACCCCTAAACCCAAACAACAGAGTGTTTGTGTTAACCCCAAAACAGCCAAAAACAACAACAACAGCTGAACTGCAACAACAAGCTTAGGGAAGTTTTAATGCTAAGGGGTGACTAACATACAAAGATTTTGACGGAGAGACGTAAAAATTCCAAACCGGGGCCCCTTCCCCCCAAACCCCATTTTCGGGCGAAAGAAACCCCAGGATTGGTTTTTTTTTTGACAAGAAGACTTTTAACCAAAAAAAAACGATTATCTACAAACAAAATACTGTGTGGTTTCCGTTTTCAATACAAATTTACAAAAACTTTTCAGAGAGTGCGAGGGGAAAGTACCCGGGGCTGAACACCCCCTAGAGTAACGTGGGGAAAGCACCCGCGACTGAACGCGCCCAATACAAAGGGGGGGGGCCCTTTAAATTGTACTAACCGTTCTGCAGAGCCCGGCTGGTCGGCCCCTAATTACTTATAGTGTGACAAACGATTTGAACTAGTTTTGTGTTGGGGCAATTTGACACAGCGCCATCGCGCGGGGGCCGTGTCACACTGATCAATTTCTCTCATGCGTTACGGGAAAGGACGCGTTTACTGTGTTTGGCGTGTTTTTTAAACAATGGTTCTGGTTTGGGTGTGTTATTTTAACAATGGTTAAAAGTTTTACTTTACTGCATGTTGGTTTTGTTAAAAAAAGGCGGCAAAAATTTTTTAAAAAAAACCCCCCCCCCCCCAACCCCCCCTCCCTGGCAGGGCCCGATGTTTTTTAAATTTTTATTCGCAGGCGTCCTTGTGTCGCCCATGCTTTGGGGGGGGGGGGAAACCCAGGGTATGTTTGCCCGGGGTTTTTTGGGTGGTGGGGGGGGCGGGCCTCTGGTCGGGAATGGCGGGCCCCCCCGGTCTTCTTTTGGATGGGGTGAATCCCCCCAAGCTTGGTCTCCCCCAAAACTCGAAACTGTGTGCCCAACTAATGGGGAAGTGCAGCCCTGAACTCGCAACCCCAAACCGAAAGTGTGACGCCTGCGGTGGCCAACCGACCACCAATAGCGGTGTTGAATTTTTTAATTTAAGCTTATTTTGGTGGTGTGCAATCCACGGTACGGGGAGCCCATCCATTCTACTTTTGTGTGCACGTAAAGCTCCCGTGGGGGCCCTTAGACAGGGCGTTGGTGGGGTGCAAATGCTGGTGTGTTCTGTTTAGCGGGCTGGCGCGTAAGTATGTGTGTGTGTGTAAGTGTGTGCGGGGGGGTTTGTGGTGTGTGTGTGTGCTGCGCGCGCGTGTGTTGTGTGTGTGTGTGTGTTGTGTGGTGTGGGTGTGTGCCCCGCGTAGTATGTGTGTGTGTTGTGGTGCAAGAAACGGCCAAGGCCTACGCCAAAACCTGCACTGTTCGTGGCTGTTTGTCTGCTTAAAAGCTGAAAACAAAAACCGGTACAATCGCCTAAAAGGTAAACCCTGTCACACCCAAAAACCACACACACATCAACAGCGTTCGTCGCGCTTGCCTTTTGTTTTAGCCCCCTTTAAATTTCCCGTCTCTTTCCCCTGTTGTTCTCTTTCTCTTCTCTTTCTGGTGTGTGTGGGGGTTGGCTCGGCGGGCCCCCCATGTAAGAAATTTGGATAGTGGCGTCCTTCCATGATCGCCGGGCCCGCCGTCATGTTACTGGGTGGGCATGGTGTGTGTGTGTGTGTGTAGTGTGTGCGGGCAAATGCCGCGTTGTTTTTTTACGGTGTGCGCGTAAGTATGGTTTTTTGTGTGCTTCGCCCCGGGTGGTGTGTGTTCTTTGATTTAACGTCTTTTCCATTTAAAAAAGTGATATTGAAGTGAACCCCTGTGTTGGGTGTGTGTGTGATGACCCTGCCCCCCAGCCCCGAAAAAAAAACCCAGGGTTACACAAAATGGAGCACCCAAGTTCTAATGGCCATGAAAGTACTGTTAACTCCCGATAGTTCGGCTTTTTTCCCCTTGGACCTTTTTGGAATGTATTGTTCCCCACTTTTGAACGATTTGGGTTTGGAAAAGGGTTTAATCAAGAAACCCTTAAGTTTTTAATTTAAAATTTACCTTAAGGAGAATTTTAATTAAGCCCCCCCAAGTTTTCCCCCCAAGCCCTTCCAAGTTTTTATTAAAGTCACTTAAATTCTTAATTAAGACCCTTAAAGAACTTAATTAAGTTTTAATTAAGTTACTTCAAGTTTTAAATAAGTTCTTGTTAAGTTCTTGATTAATTTCTTAATAAGTTCGATTAAGTCACCCCTTAAGTCAACCTTTTTCTTTTTCAATTTACTTATAATTATCAAAAAATAAATCAGTTTTTTCTTAATGTAGGTTAATAAGTACACACACGCCTAAAAAAACGCGTCTCGTTGGGGATGTCTTGCTCGCGTTCTCTGGGGGCAAGTCGGTCGCATAGTCTTAATGAAGTTCTTAACCCAAAGCAACCCCTGTTAAAATTCTGGTCTATGGAATGTTTTTATGGACCCCCTGCTTTATTTATTGATTTATCATTTTTAAAATCGCCTGATCTATTTTTTTAAAAAAATTTTAAAATTTTTTGCATTAAAATGGATAAAAATGATCTTTGTTGTGGGGGTTTTTTGGCGTGCAGTTGTTTTTTTCTGTATTTAGGGGGTTCAGGTTGTTTTAACTTTTTTTTTTTTTGTTCCCTTGGTTTATATTTTAAAACCGTAATAACACCCCCCGCACAGCAAGGGCGCCAAAATGGCAACAGTTTTAAGTTCAATATACTAGATTTGGCGTTGGCCTTGAATCAGGGGGATTTTTTTATAGCGGGTTTGATCAACTTGTTCTGGCTTTGGCGGTGTTATGTTTTCTGTGACCCATATTCTGTAACATTAATTTTTTTTGTCTTTTCCCACTCTGCTTTTTTTCCCCCGCTTAACCCCCCGGTTTTTATGGTTCCCCCTGTTCGCGTTTTTGTGATTTTCTGGCTTGGTTCTTTTCCCTGATTCAGTGTTTTCTGTTCTGCTGATTTCCAGCTCGTTTTTTAAAGGGAAAAAAAATCTATATGATTAAAAAGTTATTTCCATGATTAAAGGGCGTCGTCCAAAAATTGTAGTTGTAAATCCTAGGAACTCTAAGACTTTTTTTAAAGGGATCTTGGTTAATCATAGAAAGTTTGTTAGAATAAATGGGAGAAAATCTGCTAAAAGTTTAGTGTAAAAACCCCTCCCCGTTTCCCCCCACATTTCCCCTTCTAGCCCTGTGCGTTTCAACCTTTTTTGATTTTTTAAAAATGTTTGCGGCGACATCTGTTAAAATCTGTTAAATGCTGAATTCTTTCGAGGAACTGTTTTTTTTCCACTGGCCAAAAAATCGCCTTCCCCTTTTTTGGGCAAAAATGCTTGGTCATAAACTTGGTCATCTAGTTGGGAAGGTTTAGGCCGCCTTGTAGCGTGTAGTCATCCTGTTCATGTTTTTTAAAATTTAATTTTTTTATTTTTAAAAATGAGCCCCGAAAAACGTTGTCCCCTTTTTACCTTTGCTGTTATTGGAGGCCCTAGTGTAGGTACCAAGCTTGGTTTTAAAAGCTTGTTAAAGGTTAAAACCCGCGTTTTGGAACTGCTTAGGATTCAGCAAAGCTATTTCTTTATTGCAGCTTCGTTTGCTACGAAGATTTTTAGTTGCAAAAGGAATAATTCCGGACATTAAAAATGTAAGAAAAAATAAATTTTTTAAAAAAAGGCTTCCTGTTGTGATAGGCGGCGTGGGTTAATGCCCCCGCTTTTAGTGGAAAATAATTAGCATTTGTAAATGGGCGAAGGCGGGAAAAAGAAAACCCAAAAATTGGGCAACTAGCCCCGCCAAGATCGCTTGAAGCAGAGAAAGAGCAGTTGATTTTTTAAAAAACACACTGAAAAAAAGGGGAGCGCTTAAAATTTAAGTGGTTGATAAGAAAAAAAAGTATTTCTTGTACAGGAACCACGAACATTTCCCCGCCCCCAAAAATTTGTGACTTTTATCACTCAGAAAAAAAAAAGTGCAAAAAATGCGTTTATTTCCTTTGGTAGACGGTGTATTTTTTTGCGCATAATTTGCTGAATAAAAAAAAGAAAAAAAATTATTTTTCGCCCAAAGGATATTGGAAGGGAATAACGCAATCAAAAAACTAGCCAAGCAGAGGTGTTGTGAACAACAGAAAAGAAGGTTTTCTCCGATTTGGCAAAAAATTTTTTTACCGGCCCAGCCCAATACAGAGAACATTTGTCAAACAACTCCAAACGACACCCCTCAAATGGATCTTCTATATTTCCCTTGTAGGTTTGACGAAAAGATTTAAGTCGCACTCCAGTCTTTACATAGTTCAAAATACAAAGGCGGGAACCCTAACACAAAGAGGCTTCTGGTTGTGTTGCCCTAAACTTATCCCGAGGGGCCCTAACTTACCTCGCTGTTAAGTCGTGATGGAAAAAAATTTTTAAAAGGCCCAAATGAATCAATTTTTTGTTAAAAAATAGAGTTACCCTTAAAAAAGGGGCATTCCCGGAGTTACAATCAAGGCTTTAGTCGAAAAAATTTAAAAAACAGTTAGCCGAAAAGCTTTTCTCCTCCAGTATCACAGAGGCTGGGTTTACAAAATTTTCGCAACACGAAAGGGTTTGAAGACTGCCCCCCGTTTTTGCGCGCATGAAAAAAAAGAATTTTAAAGGGGTAAAAAAAGACCCGCAATCAAAAAAAAATAAATGTTTCGAAGGGGTCTTCACCGGCAAACTATTCCCCCTTTGGATTTAAGTAAGGTACCTTTATTTGGGAAAGCAGGGGGACCCGCATCGGGGAAAACCCATCCGTTTGGGGTGTTGACCCCTTGAAAAAAAAAGAAATTTTAAAGTGCCGCCCCTGTATATTTCGAGAAAATGCACAAAAAACAACCAGCTCCCCAAAAATCTTTTGTGAAAGAGAAAATGCTTTAATTCCCCCAGACCAGTTCGCTTTAAAAATTACGTAAACAATTTTGGTTTTAAATGGAAGGCCAGAAGGAGGGGCAGAAAGGAACAAGAAGGTAAAGGAAGAGCCCCTTGGAAAAAAATAGGGAAATCATTTCAGCGGTATTTCTTTTGGAAAATTTTGGGTTAAACAATGCTGTAAATCTCCAGATCCCTCAACTCCCCCCCAAAAAGGGAAAAAAAACTTGAAATATAAAAAAAAAAAAACTCGTCAAACAAAAAATGAAAAGTTTAAAGAATTGGATGAAGTTTTTGATTTATAAAAAGTTGATGAAAAAAATAAACCCCCCCGTTTTTGCGGTCCTCCCTGCCGAATTTCTATGAAAAACTTGGATTAACAAATACTCGTTTTGGTTTGTTTATTAACGACTTTTTGTTCAACTGTTGTGTTGTTCATGTGATTGATCGCGTTTTACGTTTTATGATGAAAAGTCTTATTGCCAAAAAAAGCTTCTTTGTGTTGTCATGGATTGTTTGACTGCACAAAGTGCGAGATATTCCCTTTTTCTTTCCCTTAAGTTTTCTCCTGGCTCGAAAAACTGTAATTTTTGACTTTAAAAACCAAAAAAACTCCTTTATCACCTTTCAGATAATTCATCCTTTTTTCTTTCCCAAAAATTTTTATTGTAAAGAATCAAAAAGGGAATCTTTAGGTAAACGGAGTGTCTACCATCCTGCATGCCCCTTTGCTACTTCTAATTTTCCCTTCTTTAAGATGTCTTCAGTAGGGGTTCATAAAAATGTCTGTTCTGGAAAGAAATTGGTCGGTCGGGGCAAAAATGTCCAAAAAAAAACCCCCTACATTAAAAGCTTTTATAATTCTAAAAACGGTAAAACCTAAAAAACGGTTTGTCCTGGACCTTTTTTTTTTTTCTCATTATGCCCCAAAAAATGTCATGAAATCTTTTGAAGTCCCGATAATTAGGTATTTTAAGTCAGCTTAATTGCTTCGTTCTCTTTGGGATAAATTTCACTTGCGCTTGTCGGTTCTCCCCCAGTTTTCCCCCCGCTGTTGTTCTCACTTTGGCTTTTCGGCACGTGGATTTGTTTTGAGTCTGTTCTCCTGAATTTTGGTTTCTGAAAAGTCTTTACGAAAGCAATTACGTGACCCCCTTTCTTTTTCCATGTCTTAAAAAAAAATTGAAGAAGTCTGTAATGCAGAATAATTTTTTTTGCCTCAAGTTGGGACCCGTTTGGTGGTCTCTTGGTCCTCTTTGACTTTTGCTGCTAAAAGGGGAGTCTTTTGTGGTTGGGTTCTGGGTATTCTAAGTCAAATTTAGAAAGAAACCCGCTGTTGTTAGGGTTAACTGCCCCAAACCCCTTTTTTGCCTTTTGAAAATTATTCGGATCGCGCCCGGTACTTTTAAAGTTGCGTAAAGGAAGCGATTGGCCATAGCCCAACCCTACAGATTTTTGACTAAAATTGGGTAGTTAGACCTTTTACTTGGATCTATCATCTGGTATTTGTTGTTTGCTTTACGAATGATGCGACGCCCTCCCATTCCTCCACGCAAACCCTTTTCAATCTTGTCATTGGTAAATCTGCAAAAATCAAACTGTATTCCTGTAAAATTTTTAAGAAGATCCCAAAATCATCCCCGGGGGGAAAGTAATGCGCAGGATCCAGGTATAATGTTTCATCAGGTCTTTCTATAATTTCAAAGTCGCCAAAAACAAAAGTCGGCCATCAAATGGAATCTGATAGCTCCCATCGTTTTGAAATTTAAATTTGCCCGCTTCTTGGCATGCGGTAATCGAATCGCTAATGTCCTTTCCCCTGAGACTGAAAAGAAAAGCGCCTTTGGTGGAAATGTTCTTCTCAAAAACCTTTCCCCAAATGTTATGACTCTAAGGGTAAAACGCCCCTTTTTAACGAGGTGGGTCAAAAAATTCTTCCCTTATTGGGCGGACTTTAGGAATAGCCCGTGACCTAAGAACCCATCATGTGTTGCTAGAGTTAAAAAGACATGTTATTTAGATTAAAGCAATGTCTTTTGTGACTGTGCAATGATGCTCCCCGAAGGGTTGGTACTGCTTGCAATTAAGTGAGAGTCGTAAAACCCCGCAAATTAGAAAGAAGATGGGGAGCTTCCCCGTCTTTGGGGTCAAATTTAGTTGAAGTTGCTTTTGTGCGCAGCTCCTTGAACTTTCCCCTAAAGTGTCTGGTTCTTCGTGGACGCTGCGTTGATGGGGCCTAAACACAAATCCCAAAAGTGAGTGGCTGGGCATCTGTTGTTGGTTTCGACGGGTCATGATTTCAGATAATTCCGTTATTAGAACAAACATTCGCACTTGCTGATGCGCGTAAAAAATCTTTAGCCGCCTGGCCCCTGTATAATTCTGCCTGAATGAGCGCCATGCCCAAACAACAATGAAAAAAAATGAACCCCTTGTGTTACTCATTAAACCCGTTTTGAAGTTTTTTTTTGGGGCTGGCCCTTCTAGGAAAATAAGCGATGAAAATTGCGTAAAATACGTAGGGAAGTTGCAGTTTTTCCGTTTTTAAAACTAATTTAATCCCGGTGGGGGGCGTAATTGTTCTGTTTACGTCAAAGGGCCGTACAATGTTTCTTAGTTTGCTTGCGGCTTGAACAGATGGCATTTTTTGTTAAAATTTTTTGCGAATTTTGTTTGGGGCCCCTCTTTTGAAATATGCTGCATTAGTTTTCTTGTTCGTTCATGTGTAGTGGGGCCCGCTGGTGAAAACATTAGTAGTAAGTAACATGATTTTTGTTGGCTCGCCAGGGGACGTTCTTGGCACTTTAATCGGCTGAGATTTGTTTCCCCTCCCATGTGTAGATATTGAAGTTTTTTGGTTTTTTTTTTGTTCTTCAAATGATCAAATTTTGGTCTACACTAAGGAAAAAATTTCCATTGAAGTTTAAAATCTTTGGGGGTATTGCCGATGTTGTCCTCTCTCTGGTGTTCGCGGACGAGAGCCTTGCAAGAAAACCCCCATGAAAACATTTGTTGCTGAAATTTTTTTTGTTTAAAAAAGGGTTCTTTAAAAACCCAAATCTGGGGTAGCGGATGTAAATTGCTCAAACGGGGGCAAATTAGCCTGTTTTTTAATCTCTAAGCTTCGCCCTTGACCCCGGCCTTCATTTTGCTTCTTTAGCGGCGCGTCAAAATGTGTAAGCGTTCGTTGCCCCCAACCCGGGTGTTAAGTCATTTGAGAAAGAATAGTTGCTGTTTGTTGAGACCCGACTCTAGATTTTTTTTTCAAAAAATTTTTTGTTAATGTCGATTAAAAAAGCAACATTTCTTTTTAATGGCGGGTCTATTGTTAGTTTCTTTGGGAAATTTGGGAAAATTTCATGTACAACGTTGCCCGCACGTTTTCGGATTAAAACTTCTAAAACAATATCATTTAGGTCTTGACAAAACGCTCTTTTTCGGCTTCCTTCAAACAATTCTCTGGGCCTTTATAATCTTTGCCTGCTGTCTTTCTTTTCTAAGCCCAAAAAATTTTTTTTAAATTAAAAAAAATACAACGGCTTTCAGAATCAAAATCAACGGGCTTTTTGTGTTGGACTCATAAATAAAAATAAACACCCTTCGAGTTGTTTCTGTGAGCTGTTTAGAAAAAGAGTTTTAAAGTTCTTTTACTTTTTTTTGCATTCCTTTTTTATCTGTCGGGTTGGTGTTGGAAAAACTTTTCCTCGCCCTTTTTTTGAAGATCAAACTTTTGCTTTTGTAGCATCAAAATCGGCCCGGGGAAAAGATTAATTCTTACTGTTTTGAGTCAAAACGCTTTTTTTATGCAGTTTTTAAACGAAAAAAGTTTAGCCCTTATTAAATTTAAAAATAGCTGTGGCTTTTGGAGTTTGTTTTTTTTTTTTTTGCCCGCCGCACTTACAGTAATGAACACAGACCCAGAGCTAAAAAACAAACCTCCTGAGGTAAAGCGCGGGTGGCCTAGCCGTTGCTAAGAGGCCAACCTCTTCCCGTGTAGAGCATTATGTCGATGCCCCCCTATTAAATAAGTAAAACATTGGCAGCAGTACCTTCGTTTTTGGTTTGCTGTATTTTGAAAGGGCTTGCTTAATTTTTGTTGCATTTGTGAATGTTTTTTAATTGGGTTTTTTATGTTTGGGCTTTTACTTCCCCTTTTTTTGGCGGCGTGTAGGACATTTGGATAAACCCGAAAAAAAATGCTTTTTTTAAAATAAAAATAAATTTTGTATGTATATCTTTTAATCTGTTATCTTCAATTTCAGCCCCGCGCATATAATTTTTAAACAAAAGTCATTTAAGCGGTTTATGGCTTCTTCTTTTTTATCAAATTTGAAAGTTTATTAGTCTCTCCCGTTCTCCGCTTCCATGCAAATGATTATCCTCTGTTGACCTTAGGCAATCATAAACCCTATTTTGTTGTTAAAAATCTCAAGCCTAACATTGTGAAGTGTAAACTTTAGACACAAGGCAACTGTTGGTTTCTACACCTCCGCCCCAAACGTTTTTTTTTTTATCAAAATGCTGATAAATTTAAGCCGCTAGCGTAAATTTTGGTAGGACTCCTCAATCGCATTTTCTTTCGTTATTTTTGGATTAAAAAAACTTTTTACTTCCTTTTTGAAAGGTTCTTCTCTTCGCCCCGCAAAAATACCTTTAAGCGTCTTTTCGGGCCTAAAAAATAAAATTCCCTATGCGTTGCCCCGCTTCTGGTTTTGTTTTATGATGAATCCTTTTTCGTAATTTTGTAATTTTGACTGATATTTTTTGCTCAATCAGCCCTTTCTAATTGGGTTGCTAACAACGTCAACTTAAAGGAGTCCGAAATGCTGTATTTGCTTCGGTGTCTGATGATTTGAAACCCTTTGTTTTATTTAAAAATTAGTTATTGCAATCGTCTTTTAATGCTCCTTTAAAGTACAGTGCAGGTTTTAAAAAAACCAAATCTAAGGGGATGGAAAAAAAGGGTTTCCCTACGCAAAAAATTTTCAGTGCTCCTTTTTGCCGTCTTTAAAATTGCGGCGCCTATTTATGTTTTAGTGCTTTTTCATTTTCGATTCCTTGAAACGCAAGATGCCCTTTCATTCCGGTTTGCCCTAGTCAGAATGGTTAAAAATATGTCTGCTTGTGTAAAGAAAATTTTTTCTTGCCCCTCAAGTTTTATAGAAATTTTTTTAACAAGCCCCCCCCCAAATTTGGAAAAATGTCCCGTTTGTGTCTGTTGTTGAAGCAAATCTATTTGAAAAAAGCGCGCAGGCCCGGCACAAACACTTCTTGCTCCTGGTCCGGGAAATTTGACAGTAAGAAATTTTATCTGATTAGTAGATGGTTATTTGGAAAAGTAATATTCCCCTTATTTTTCCCTTCACCCCAAAAGGGGTCTTTCGTCTTCTATGGGGTCAAGTCGAGCATATGCTTGTGACATTTTTTTATAAAAAAAAATAAAAAATAAATTTTTAAAAAACTGGGGAGGGATTGAAGATGAAGATTTTGATGATTTTGATCCTGGGACGACATGAGTGAAATGTCCCTTTAAGCACCGTCGGCGCCCTCATTGCGGCGTGAATTTTAAAAGAAAAAAAGGGCAGTCTTTTTTTCCCCAAAATTTAGGCCCGAACCCCGAATTTTAGCCCCCTTTATTTTTAAGTAAAGATGACCTTTGTTTTTTGGGACGCCAAAGGGCAACTTTTCGCTTACATCTTTAAAAAGACTCATCAAAGTTTTTTTAAAAAAGAGTCAAATTTGAAAAAGGTCGTGTGAGCGATCAAAAACGCCTTGGTTACAAACCAAATTTGATGGGTGCGTTTCTAAAACCCCCCCACTGCAGAACTTCCAAAAGCTCCCCCCAACAAAATGGTTTAAAAAATTAAATCAAACGGCAGATGAATAATAAAGCCAAAAGAAGCGAAACCAGTTTTCCGGAAAAAGGTTTAAAAACAATTATGTTCCCGCTACCCATGCGGAAAAAAGCGGCCCCGACATTTTTAGAAACTAGAGGGGGAAATTCAAACTTTGAAAAGGTGAAAATAGTAAGTATAAAAGGAAAAAAAAAAATCGTTTAGGCTGACGACCATGTAGGGGGGAGATTTTAAAAAAAGATAAAACAAAAAACTAAAAATCTTGAACAAGAAAGATCAGCAAAAACTAGGGCTGCCAACCAGACCTTTTGAACTCGTGTAGAATAAGAGCTACGAAAAATTTTTTTAAGGGCAACACTGAGAACGATACGAAGCTGTTTTTTGGGGCAAGGATCACTTAGCAAGCGTTATAACTGCTTAGGTTTTCTTTAAGCCCTGGGGGCTATTCGGGGGCGGTGGGGTCAAGTCCCCGTGCCCCCCCGCCCCATCGCCTCCACCCGATAAATCATGGGTAAAAAAACAGCTTGATCTCTTCGGATTTATTAAAAATTAGCCCGGGAAAGCTTTGATCTTTCCAGGTAATTAGGGGTATTGTTAGGGCTTTTGTTACTGCAAACAAAGTAGTTGGCTTTATGGCCGAGCACTTATGGACATTAGTTCTTTTAATAGTTGGGCTAATTTTGTAAGATAAAAAACCAAGTAATAAAGGCCAGTTAATCCAAAAAAGCGCTGCTTTTCTTTCATGGGTTTGGACGGTCGCGAGCTTTGCTGAGTTTCAATGGCCTTTGGGTTTGGGCCCGGGGGTGGTGATTTTTCTTGGGGGGGCTCTTGTTTTTTTTGCTTGAAATTTACTGGGTCGAATTTTTGTCGTTTTGTCCCACTTTTGTTTTTTCCGCAAAGGGAAATTTTATTGTTTAGTTTATTATTGTTCCTCCCGGAGTCTGAGGTGAAGGGAGCTGAAAACCGTGCCCAAAAGCAAAGTTCTTTTGTCTTGCGTATTGTAAACATCTTGGACCCTTTTTTTACTTGAAAGGTTTAAAACAATGGAATTAGGCTCCCCTAAAAATTTTCTAAGTATTGTTTTTGTGCTCAAAGCCAGAGAAGGATCTTATGCCGTCTTGCCCGTGTTTTGAACCCCGCAAAAACCCCCCAAAAGTAAGTACGAATGAGTCTTTATTCGTTTATTCCTGCTTTAGTTAGGCCCTTAGAAATTTAAGATAAATGTTGTCCATGTGTTTTTTCTCTTTCCTATGGACCGAGGTGAAAAAGCTGTGCCCGAAGAGAAGTGTGTAAGGAGGTTCCAGTCTGTTTATTTTCTGTGCACGCCCTAATAAGGGGTGCCCAAGCCATGTTCGGTCCAAATTTTGCTAAAGTTTTTTGATGTTATATTTAATTCGTTCAGATTCTTTCAAAAGCTTCATGTTTTTGTTGCGATGGATTAAAACGGTTTGTCATTTTGGTATGGTGTTGCAGTTCAGTCAAAATACGTCTGAAGGTTTTAGAAAAGTCTATACACTGACCCCAACCCCAAGGTTGGTGATTTTTGTGTCGCTACGCACCCACCCGTTGAAGCCAAAACACGAAAGTTTTTAAATGGTTTGTAAAACTGCATCGGATGCGAACCACACTTTTGGGATGTAGTCTTTTTTAATAGGAGGGTTAGAAAGGCCAATGGAGTCTTTCCTTTTTTTTGAAAAGGGGTCAGTCGGGTACAGAAAAACGAGGGTGTCAGTTGTTTTTTTTTTAAAATGTGTGGGCCCAACAATATTTTGTCAGTATATTTGAATGCCTCATTTTTATTTGTTTTAAAAAAAAGTTTTTAACAATAAAAAACTAAGACCGCCCCCCGTTTTTTGCCCCGATTATAAGAATGCGGAACCAGAACGGTCGCGCTCATGAAAATATTCTACAAGTCTTGGTTTAAAATAAGCAAGCCCAAAGGGAATAAAAGATTTTAAAAAATTAAAAATAGAGGCCATTAGTAGCCCGTTAAACCCAACCCCGATGGTTTTAGGGTTTTGCCGCAAAAGAAGCTGAGTCCCTTTTTACTTGCTCTCAAAATTAACAATGCGAATTTAAAAAAAAATGTTGACCTTCCCGAAAAGAAGAAAGGGGTCTATTTTGATAAAGAGTGCTAAAAGTTGGGTTTTCCTGCCAACCCGGGGCCCTTCTTTGTTTTGAGTTTTCGGCAACAAAAAACTTTTGAGGGAGAAAATCCGCCGGGTTTGCATTTCTTCAACTTAGTTCATTTGGGTGAGCTGAGCATGTGAAAACTTATTTTATGGGGCCCCCCAAATGTTTTAAAAAAACTTCGTCGGGAAAGCTGCATTTGCGTTTGAAAATTTTACAATTCCCTAATTTACGTTTAAAAGTTGTTTGTGGGGGGTGGATTTTAATATAAAAAAACAAAGACAAAGCAGGGAAAATTGTGAAAAGTGATAACCTGCAATTGTTGTGGAAATAAAATAATCGTTACTAAAAAATTTTAAAGTCGCGTGGGCCCGAAGAATGGAGTTACTTTGCGCCCGTAAAATGTATAACTTAGAATTAAAAGACCCTTGCAGGTTGCGGATTTGAAAAAAATGGGAGATAGGCGCTTTGTTGTTTGAGTACCTGCGGTGATTATAAAAGCAAAGGGTTTGGGGACAGCAAAAGTTTCCCCAAAAATGAACAACTGGCCCTCTAGAGGGAAATTGTTGGGCCAGTTGAAAATAAAATGTTTGAAACCTGCCCCAAATGGCATTGAACCCTATTTAGAATGGGAAATAAAAATTTGAAATTTAAGCCCTTTACATATTTTTAGCCGTCAAAAAGTTTCGAAAAACATTCAAATCTGGCCTTTCTGTAAGTCTTATGCCCGGCGACAAAGTCGGAAAGTTGAAATAAGCCCTAGGGAAAAAAAAAGTAACCCCCGAAGAAAGTTGTAAAAAAAGCTTCTCAAAATTACAGTTTTTCCCAAACAGTTAGGAGACACGTTCACAATGTTTTGAAATTTCTGTCTTTAAAGATTTTGGAGAGGGATGGGGTTGTGGGCGTTTTGGGGACCCTTTTAAAGGAATTTATTTGTGGCCCAAAAAATTAACGTTAAAAATCTTTTCTTCCAAGTGTTTTACAAAGGGGGGAAAATTTAAAAATATAAAAAACAAAAAAAAAATCAAATTTATTAAATGAAAAATTTACAAACTAAGGGGGTTTTTTTACACTTTTGGCCCTTTTAGGGTTTTTTATACGACAAGTTTTGACAGAGAGTTGATAAAAATAAAAACTGGTTGTTAAAATTTTTCTATAAAACTGGGCGTTTAAAATTAGACAAACTCCTCATTTTCATTGATTTTTGGGGATGGTTGTGGAAAAACTTTTGTCCTTGACCTATTTCAAAGTTTTTCGCTATTTTTAATCTATTTTTGTTTTTTTTCCAAAACCTTTAAAAGGAACAAAGCATTCATGATAGAAAGGTTATATGGCAGGATGGGGCATTATTTTTTGATCCTGCAAAATGGTGAGTGTTTTTGAAAAAGTTTTATAATGTTTTAAGGAACGCAAACCTATTTTTTGATGCTGTTCGGCGAAAGGACTAGTTTTAAAAAAAGAAACGCTTTTGTCAAAATAGCTTTCAGCGGAAGGATGTAGGATAAAGTGTGTGGGTTTTATGCCAAAAAAATAAAAATCAGTTTAAAGACTTTTGGAACAGTTAGATGTAGTGTTATTTCACTGAAAGACGGACTCATTTTTAAGAATGTTTGCGCGAAAAAAATGTTATTTAAAAAAGATCAGGAAAAAAAATAGGATTAAACAAAACTGAAATTTTGAAAAATTTAGTAAAAAGTTTTTGAAAAAGGTAACCACACAGTATGTTTGTTTGTGTAATCGTTATTTTTTTGGGTTTTTGAATTTACTTGTCGGAAGGGAAAAACCAATCCTGGGTTACTTTCGCCCGAAATGGGTTAGGGGGGAAGTGGCCAGGTTTGGGATTTCCCGTTCCTTTCAGGCCTACGGGTAAGCCCTTACTTAGAGCTTTCGACAGACCCCCGTCCGTCTTCGTCGCGCACCCTTTTACAAAACCCTCATTGTTCGTCACATGACCAGGGTTCACCCCTGGTGTGGCACTGAACGCCAGTTCACCCCTTGCAACCCACGCTGAAGAAGACAGATGGAGGTCGGAAAGCTCTAGTGAGTGCTTATTGCCCCGCTGAGTGACCTGTCTAAATCTGGTAGTCGTTAAAACAGCGTTGCAGCAGGAAAACGGGAAGGAAGCATGGTATAGCCCGTTGTGTCAGCCTGAGGTCAGGGACCGGGGAGGATTCCTAACGAATTGTCCAAGCTCTTGTCATGGGAAGGAGACATGGCATAGCCCATGGTATAGCCCATGGTATAGCTAGCCCATGGTATAGCCCATGGTATAGCCCATGGTATAGCCCATGGTATAGCCCATGCTATAGCTAGCCCATGCTATAGCTAGCCCATGGTATAGCCCATGGTATAGCCCATGGTATAGCTAGCCCATGGCATAGCCCATGGTATAGCCCATGGTATAGCCCATGGTATAGCCCATGGTATAGCTAGCCCATGGCATAGCCCATGGCATAGCCCATGGTATAGCCCATGGTATAGCCCATGGTATAGCCCATGGTATAGCTAGCCCATGGTATAGCCCATGGTATAGCCCATGGTATAGCTAGCCCATGGTATAGCTAGCCCATGGTATAGCCCATGGTATAGCCCATGGTATAGCCCATGGTATAGCTAGCCCATGGTATAGCTAGCCCATGGTATAGCCCATGGTATAGCCCATGGTATAGCCCATGGTATAGCCCATGGTATAGCTAGCCCATGGTATAGCCCATGGTATAGCCCATGGTATAGCTAGCCCATGGTATAGACCATAGTATAGCCCATGGTATAGCTAGCCCATGGTATAGCCCATGGTATAGCCCATGGTATAGCCCATGGTATAGCCCATGGTATAGCCCATGGTATAGCTAGCCCATGGTATAGCCCATGGTATAGCCCATGGTATAGCCCATGGCATAGCCCATGGTATAGCCCATGGTATAGCTAGCCCATGGTATAGCCCATGGTATAGCCCATGGTATAGCTAGCCCATGGTATAGCCCATGGTATAGCCCATGGTATAGCCCATGGTATAGCCCATGGCATAGCCCATGGTATAGCCCATGGTATAGCCCGTTGTGTCAGCCTGGGGACAGGGACCGGGGAAGATTCCTAACGAGTTGTCCAAGCTCCTGTTGTGGCACTTGGATGACAAGTCATGTTGTTTAAAGCCCAGCCAACCGCGGACGCCACATGACAAGTTAACGTGAGAAGTTAGAATCCAAACTGAGCCTGTAAAGAGATTCAAATGCCCACCCAAAACACAATCGTCACTCTGGGGACTTACAGTACCAATAGCTCTTCGCCTTCTTCAACCCAGTGTCAGTAACTTCTTCTTTTCTATCACTCTCACTGTGCCTCTTCCTTTATGCTCTTTCTTTCTTTTTTTTGTCTTTCTTTGTTGTCTACTGTTTTCTGTCATTCCACTGTCCTTACTCTGCAGACTGTTGCATTTTCTTGTCAAAGATGATGACATGTAAGCCCTTTTCTTGTCAAAGATGATGACATGTAAGCCATTTTCTTGTCAACGATTATGACATGTAAGCCCTTTTCTTGTCTAAGATGATGACATGTAAGCCCTTTTCTTGTCCAAGATGATGACATGTAAGCCCTTTTCTTGTCAAAGATGATGACATGTAAGCCATTTTCTTGTCAACGATTATGACATGTAAGCCCTTTTCTTGTCTAAGATGATGACATGTAAGCCATTTTCTTGTCAACGATTATGACATGTAAGCCATTTTCTTGTTAAAGATGATGACATGTAAGCCCTTTTCTTGTCATTTAGTGGACAGGTTGTGCCCATTGCACACACTGTCAACGGTGGACTTTAGGTGTCTCTTCTGCAGTGTCCACTGTCCCTTCTGTCTTCTAATGATATTTTTCTGACTCTTTCATTTCTTTTTGTTTAAAAGTCTGGGGACGCAAAATCAAGTGTGGTGGCTGTCACTTCCACCCCGGTCTACTTTTATCCACTGCAAAGATTCAATGATTTAGTCTCCATGTTATGATTTGTTAGAATATAAGTCAGGTCATGACATAGGAAAATGATGTCATTACCTGACTTATTTTGCAACAAGTTACAACATGGTGGCTACACACACACACACACACACACACACACACACACACACACACACACACACACACTTACGCACGCACGCACGTATGCACTCGCACACAGACAGACAGACATACGCACATGGACGCACGCACGCATTCACGCAAGCACTTGCACCCACACTCACACATATATACGAATGCACACACGCACAAACACACGCGCACACGCTTCGCATGCACACATACACACACACACACACACACACACACACACACACACACACACACACACACACACACACAACACATACGCGCACGCGCGCGCACGCACACACACACACACACGCACACGCACACACACACACACACACACACACACACACACACACACACACACTCAGAGAACAGATAAATGTCTGTTCTACCCCGAGCAGATAAAAAAGGAATGTTTAAAAAAAAGTAAACGAGACATTAAACTCTGTTCTAAACAGCTCACAGTAACAACATCGAAGGGTGTTTATACTTTAGTTTATGAGTCCAAGCACAAAAAGACCGTTGATATTGATTCTGATTAATTATTTTTTTTTTAATTTAAATAAATATTTTGAGTTAGAAAAGAAACTCAACATGGCTAAGATATATGAAGGACCAGACGAATTGTTTGAAGGAATGCTTGAGAGAGAGCGTTTATCAAGAGCACTGAATGATATTGATCTAGAAGTCATTGATCCAACAAACGTACAGGCGAGCGTTGTTCATGCTATTTCTCAAGTTCCAAGTAAACTAACAATAGACCCGCCAGTTAAAGTAATGTTAGCTGTTTTAATTGACTATGTAACAATAAATGAAGAAAATCTAGAAGTCTGGGTCTCGACTAAACAACAGACTATTCTTTCTCGTAATGACTTAACACCCGGTTGGGCAGACGAACTGCTTGCACAGTTTGACGCTGCCGCTGAAGAAGCCAAAATGAGAGGCTCTGGTTGGTCAGAGGGCGAAGTTTTAGAGATCAGATTAAAACAGGCTAAGTATGCACCGATTGTAGGCAGGTCTTACATTCCGCTACCCCCAGCATTAGTCGCAAAAAGAGCAGTTCTAAACATAAAGAATTCAGACAACAAATGTTTCATGTGGTGTGTTCTCGCAAGGCTGCATCACGTCGGCAAAAACGCAGAGAGAGTGTCTAACTATGAACCTTACATCAATGATCTTAACTTTAGTGGAATATCCTTTCCTGTGAGTGTAGAACAAATTGATCAGTTTGAAGAACAAAACAAACCAATAACTGTTAATGTCTACACATGGGATGAGGAAACAAATCTACTGCCTATTAAAGTGTCCAAGAACAGCCCAACAATAGGTGATCCAGGCAAAAATCATGTTGACTTACTGCTGATGCTTTCACCAGCGGTGCTACCACATTACACATTGATACGAACAATGAGCAGATTATTGGCGCATACTTCAAAAAACACTAACAAACAAGAATTCTGCAGAAAATGTTTAACAAGAATTCCATCTGTGCAAGCCGCGAGTGAACATATAAAACATTGTATTAACCCAGTTGACTGTAATACAGAACTAATTACGCCCCCACCCAGATCTAAAGTTAGTTTTAAGAACTGGAAACGACTGCAAAATTCTCCATACGTAGTTTACGCAGACTTCGAGTCGCTTATTGTTCCTTATGAAGGGCCAGCGCCACAAAAACTTCGAAAAACAGTCTTAATGAGTAATCATCAGATTTGTTCATTTGCCTTCATTATTGTCAGGTCGGATGGCGCTCATTCAGCACCAAATTATATAGAGGGCCTAATGCTGCAGAATACTTCTTAAAACGCATGCAGCAAGTGCGTAATGACTGTTCTAATAATCTGAATTTATCTGAAATCATAATGGCGCCTGAAGACCAACAACAGTATGACTCAGCCACACATTGTTGGATTTGTGGTTTAGAACTCATGAAGAAGCAACAAATCCAAAGTAAGAGACCATGATCACATTAGTGGAAAGTTCAGAGGAGCAGCGCACAGTAAATGCAATCTTCAACTAAAGTTTGAACCAAAGACATGGAAGCTGCCTGTATTCTTTCATAACTTGCGAGGTTACGACTCTCATCTTATAATGAAAGCAGTGGACGATGCCTTCAGGGTGTCATGCATTGCACAGTCATCAGAAAAGTACATGTGTTTCACTTTAAATAACATGTCTTTTTATGACTCTATGCAACACATGATGGGTTCATTAGAGTCACTGGCTATGTCCTTAAAGTCCTGCCCAATAACGGAAGAATATTTGACCCAACTCTTGTTAGAAAGGGCGTTTACCCTTATGAATACATGAACAGTTGGAAAGGTTTGATGAAGATACACTTCCACCTAAAGGCGCGTTCTTTTCTAGTCTTAGAGGAAAGGACATTAGTGATTCTGATTACCAACATGCTCAAGATGCGTGGCAGAAGTTAGAGTGTAAAACGATGGAGACTATCATGACTCCTACTTAATGGCTGATGTATGTTTGTTGGCGGATATTTTTGAAAATTATAGAAAGACCTGCATGAAACATTATAGCCTGGATCCCGCGCATTACATTTCTGCGCCCGGAATGAGCTGGGATGCTTTCTTAAAGTTTACTGGAGTACAGATTGATTTATTGTCAGATTTACCAATGATTCAGATGATTGAAAACGGATTGCGCGGAGGAATTAGTATGGCGTCGCATCATTACTGTAAAGCAAACAACAAATACTTGGACGACTATGATCCGATTAAAAAGTCTAACTATCTCATGTATTTAGATGCAAACAATCTGTATGGTTGGCTATGGCACAATCGCTTCCTTTTACGCAACTTTAAAATGTACACAGCGGCAGTACAAACAATATTCAAAAGCATTAAAGGGGTTGGGCAGTTTAACCCCGGGGTCAACAGCGTGGATACTTTCTAGAAGTTGATTTAGAATATCCTCATGAACTCCATGACCTGCATAATGACTATCCATTAGCAGCAAAGAGTCTAAAGTGCAAAAACAGAGCGCCTAAACTTGTGCCAAAATCTTCCAGGCAAAAAAATTATGTCTGTCATTACAGACTTCTACAATTTTATTTAAGACATGGTTTGAAGTTACAGCTGTTCATCGTATAATTGCTTTGATCAAGAACAGTTCATGAAACCATACATCATGAAGAACACTGATCTCAGAATAAATCCGCATGTTTCAAAAAAGACTTTTCAAGCTGATGAACAACATTTTGTTTCGGAAAGACTATGGAATCCGCACAAGCGAAAAAGATGTCAGATTATCACCAGAGAGAACGAAGCATTAAGCTGACTTCAAAAACCAAAATTATCGGGACTTCAAAAATTTCATGATCACCTTTTTGGCAAAATGAGAAAAAAAAGAAGTCAAATTGGACAAACCTTTTTAGGGGTTTACCGTTTAAAATAATCAAAGCTTTTAATGTTAGAATTTCTTTTGACTACTTTAAACCCGTGTAATCCAAAAGTCCAGAGTACTTTACACAGATACAGATATTTTGTTATAATATCCCTACTGAAGACATCTATAAAGACATGGAAACCGAATGGCTAAAGGTCATGCGGGATGGTACGACACATCTGATTATCCTAAAGATTCGCCTTTGCATTCAATTACTAATAAGAAGGGTTTTTGGGAAGTTTAAGATGAATTATCGGGAAAGGTGATCAAGGAGTTTGTTGGTTTAAGGTCAAAAATGTACAGTATTTCGGCCAGGAAAAATCATTAAGAAAGCAAAGGAATATCTCGCACGTTGTGCAGTCAAACATATCACATGACAACTATAAGAAGCATTGTTTGGCAATAAGACTTTTCATCATGACAACGTAAAACTGCGATCTAATCTACATGAGATCAACACAACAGTTGTAACAAAGAATCATTAGATAGAACAAACACAAAACGGTGTTTGTTAATCCAGAGTTTTCATATGCAATTGGCACTGGGGCCGCATAAACAGGAGGGTTTATATTTTTCATCAACTTTGTTATAAAAATCAATCATAGCTTCATCAATTCATTTAAATTTTTCTCATGTTTCTTGAGCTTCGAATTTTTTTTATTATTTCAAATATTTTTTTTCCCCAATTTGGGGGTTTAAGTTGTAGGTGATCTGGATATTTAGCAAGCATTGATTAATCCCCAAAAATGTTCCTTAATAGCATTACACGCATGAAATGATTCCCGTATCATTTCAAGGGTCTCTTCCTTTACCATTCTTGTTTGTTCTGCACTTCCTTCTGAGCTTCCATTTTAAACTCAAATATATTTACAAAATTAATTAAAGCGGAACGTGTCGGGGGGTTTATCTGCATTCTCCTTCGCAAAAGATCTTTGGGGAAAGCTGGTTTTTTGGGTTCAGTTTCTCAAAAATAATACACGGGTGGATTCATTTTTACAATTCTTTTTATTTCATATGGATCAACACTCCAAACTGGATCTGTTGCCCTGATGCGATTTGTCCCCTTCTGCTTCCCCCGTAAATAAAGGTACCTTACTTTTAAACCAAACGGTAATAGTTTGTCGGATGAAGACTCTACTTCAACAACATTTAATGTTTTTCTTTTGATTGCTTGTACTGGTTTTATCCTTAAATTTCTTCATTATTCATTGCGCCAAAACTAGGGCAATCTTCTAACCCATTCTGTGTTGCGAGAATTGTCAATCACTCTCTGTAAATACTGGTGGGAGAAAAGTCTTCGGCTAACTGTTTGTTAAAGTTTCAACTAAAGCCTGTGATCTGTGAAACCCCTGGAAAGCCTCTTTTAATGAACTCTATTTTCAACATAATTGATTCACTTGCCCTTTAAATTCTTTTCCATCATCGACTTGAATCATGCGAGGATAAGTTAAAGGGCCTCTTGATATATCAGTTGTATGGCAACAGCAACAGCAGAAACACTCTTTTTGTTAATGGTTCCGCATCTTTGATCTTGAAGCATGTCAATGACTGTGAGTTGCGTATTTAAATCTTTTTCGTCTAATCGTATCAGAGGTAAATATAGAAGACCCAAATTTGATGGGTGTCGTTTGGAGTTTATTGACAAAGTGTGGTCTCTGAAATCGTCAAAGGCGCTGGTAAATAAATTTGCCAAATCGCTTGTTTAGATAACAATTCTTGCTGTTTGTTCACTGACTCCAGCTGCTTGGCTTAGCTTTTTAATTGCTTTTATTCCCTTCCAATATCCTTTTGGCAAATTTAATAGTTTTTGTTCATTTTTTACTCAGCCAAAAATTAGTGCAACAAAATACAAAACGGTCATACCAAAGACAATAAACCCGATTTCTTGCATCTTTTGTTTTTCTGAGGGTTGATAAAAGTCACTAAATTTTTTGTGGGGCAATGTCTCGATTGTTGCCTGTTACAAGATAATTTTGTTTTTATTGCTTGATCAACATCTTAAATGTGTAAGCTGCATGCCCCTTTTTTTCAGTGTGTTATTAATAAAATCTAACTGCTCAATTCTCTGCTTTCATAGCGATCTTGTTCTGCGGCTATTGCTCCACAGCTTTGTTAGTCTTTTCTCTCGCCTTCATCTCGCATTTACTAAATGCGTAATTACTCCACAAAAAAGTGACGCATTAACCACAGCGCCGCCTATAAATCATTACGAGTGAAGCCATTTTTTATAAATGTATTTTTATTTACATATTTAACTGTCTGGAATTATTCCTTGCTTGACTAAAAATTCTTTCGTGGCAAACGAAGCTGCAATAATAGCAATCAGCTTTGCTGAATCCTCAAAGTCAGTTTGCCAAGATCTGCTGGAAAAATTTCTTAACAAGCTTTTACCAAGCATTGAGTATCCTACCTTAGACCTCCAATAACAGCAAAAATGGTATAACGGTTGGCAACAGTTTTTTCAGTGCTCATTTTTAGAAAATAAAATAATTATAATTAATAAAAACATGAACAGTGATGATCTACTACAGCTACAAGGGACCTAAACCTTCCTGAACTTATGAATGACCAAGTTTATGACCCAAACTATTATGCCCAAAAAGGAAAGGCTGTATTCTTTGGCAGCATTGGAAAACAAAACAGTTCCTCGGGAAAGAATTCAGCATAGAACAAATTCAACAATGTCCCCCGCAAGACATTTTAAAGTATCCTAACAGGGATGAAGCGCAGTGGGTCTAGAATGGTGAAAAGTTTGGGGGAAACGGTTCTTAGTTTGTACACTAAACTAGTCAGTAATTTTGCTCCCATTGATTCAGAACAAGATCTTACGTATGATTTAACGCAAGATCCAGTTTTAACAAAAATCATTAGAGTCTCTAGGATGTGATTTATACTATAGATTTGGAACATTGTTATCGCCATTAATCATGGATTAATAACTTTTAATCATATAGATTTTATTTCCCTTCAAAATGACCGAGCCCGAAAAACAGCAGAATCAGAAAACACTGAATCAGGTGGAGAAAGTAACCAAGCCAGAAAATCAGCAGAAAACACGAATCTGGTGGAGACCATGAAAAGCATCCTCATCCTGGCGTGTTAAAGCAGGAAGAAAATTAGCAGAGTGGAACAGACAAAAAAAATTAATGTTACAGAATAAACTCATAATGAAAACAAAAACACCGCCAACGCCAAACAAGTGATTCAATGCCAGCTATAAAAACTCCATGGATTCAAAGGGCCCACAGCACCAAAGTCTTCAAAGGTATATTGAACTTAAAACGTTTCCATTTTGGGGCCCTTGCTGCTGAGGGGGGCAGTAATTTCGGTTATAAAATATATACACAATGGCAGCAGAAACAAAAACAATCAAAAAAATCTGAACCGCTTAAAATTTCAGAAACAACACACGCCAGAACCGTCAAAAACAAAAGATCATTTTGATCCATTTCAGATGGAATAATATTTTAAGAACTTAATTTAAATTTTTTTAATAAAAATAGATCATGGCGTATTATAAAATGATGAAGTCAATAAATAAAGACAGGAGTCTATAAAGACATTTCCATAGACCAGAATTTTAATCAAATGCGGTTGCTTAGGATGTAAAACTTCATTAAGATCTATGCTGACCGATCTCGCCAGAGAACGCCGAGCAAAGATATTCTCACGATGACGCGTTTTTTGAGGTGTGTTTCTATATTAGACATTTACTATTTAAGATAAAACATAGATTGTATTTTTTTGATAATAATTTAAAATAACTTGAATAAGAACTTGGTTGTACTTAAAGGACACTAATTACAATCTTGAGGTAACTTAATCAAGAACTTAATTAAAAAAAATTAATCAAGAACTTATTAGAAAATTGAAGTAACTTTAAATTAAAAACTTAATTAAGAACTTGGGGGGACTTAATAAAAACTTTAAATTTAAAAACTTGGGTGACTTGGGGTGGGTGGTGTGTGGTGTACACAAGCTTTATTATTTTCATGTTAACACCACTTGGGCAAGACAGTGCTTTTCGTTTTTTTGATGCATTGGCTCTTTTTTTGCAAGTTCAAAGCACCACCAAGTGCATTTAACAAAAGCCTGATTGAATAAAACCAAAACAATTGTATAAAGTACACCCGGCGGCCGCCTAAAAAGGGAGCCTAAAAGTTTGTAACAGGACGTAGAAGCAGACGTTGAAGCACCAACCACAACAGCAAAAGGCACGGGCAGGAGTCCGCAAGTAGGCCACCGTCACCGCGTGAACGCGAAGCATGACGTCAAAACAGGTGAGGTAAGAACATTTTTAGAAAACAGTCCGCTTTGTGGGGGAGGAGTCCAGCAAGTAGGCCACCGTTCACGCGCGTGAACGGCCCTATTTTTAGCTGTGCTTTAGCAGTTGCCCCTTTCCCCCGTTTAAAGATTACGGGGAATTGCTGGAGCTCGCTTGTCATTGCTATGTGCGGATCTTGTTTCCAGTACTGTGCAAATTCCGGCACTTTCAGCATGGTTTAATTTTATTCAGCTTGCAAAAAAAGAAAAAAAGGAAGGCCTACAGCATAAAACCTTGGATATCCAAAAAGAACACTTGCAACAGCACGTAATTTTTTGTACGGTACATCAGAATACCCGGTTTTTGCTTTCAACCAAACAGCCCAAGTTTCCTTTGTTCTCCCTTCTTTCCTTTCATTCCTGCCATTGTTTACACAAATTCAAAAAGTAACCAAACTGAATGTAAATTAACAAGGACGTGCATCTTGCCTCCTCAAATTTCTCATCCCTTTTTGTAGTCTTTCTACAATTTCAGCTTCTTTTGCTGTTTCGGAAAATAGTGATCAGTAAAAGCTTCTCTGAAAATAGCTGATTGACGTCAGCCTGATTTGCCATAAGATAGGCATGTAATTCTTCGGCTTGAAAGATCTGTTCTCCTTTTTTTGTCTCCTTTCTTTTCTTTTAAAAATTGCTCAAGCTTTCTTTTAGGCTTCTGTGGCAAATCCTGGGTCCTTCCCTTTTAATCTTTTTCAATTATTTCTGTCATTTTTTTAAAGTAGTCTTGATTCCCCTTGCAAAATAAACATTTCTTCTTCAGTCCACAATTCCGTTGGTGTTGGGGGGTAATGGGAGATTTTGGCTTGTTGGAAAGTTGTAGCTAATTCCATGCTTTTTCCCCCATGGTTTCATCCATTTCTTGAGTAATATTATGTCACTTCCAGCACTAGTAGAAGGCATTGAAACACCACTTCCCTGACTCGCCATGTTTTTAACACACACACAAGTTCTCTCTCCGCTCAGCCCGCCTGTCAAATGTTTAAAATCACAGCACAGTAAACACTCGGCTTGTCCGGCAGTCCCTGGGAAAAATGTGTGGGTTAACAAGTCATGTGAGCGCTGTAAGCCTACGCTTAAATGCTGATTTGGGCCCGGGGTTAACAGCGCCATCACGCGGCCAGTGTTACGTGGCAGAGCAGGTTCTAGAAGGCTGATGTAATATGGTTGTAATCGGGCAGGCTGGGGGGGAAGGAGTGGGGTTTAGAGGAGGGAGAAGAGGGGTAGAGAGGTGCGCAGTATTGATTTTTGGCCTCA
>CM031606.1:10205536-10209190 GCA_018398815.1 Conus ventricosus
CTAAAAATTGTCAGTCATTCTCCATGGGGACAGGATCCTAAAGTTTTGTTGCATTTAGCAACCAGTCTTGTACGATCAAGATTGACTTACGGACAGGAAGTATTCTTTTCTGCTTCGCGATCGCATTTAAAGAAACTTCAAAGAATTGACAGTAAAGCTGTAAAGTTGGCCCTGGGTGTACCTGTGCACACTAAGTCCTCTGAAGCTTATAAGATAGCAGGCCTTTTGCCACTTGATGAAGAAAGGAAAATAAGTTCTGTAAAATATGTAGTGAGACGGATTGCGGTGGACGACCTTGAAGAGTTAAATACACGATCCGACATTGATTTTTCGAAAAATGCACAGAAAAATTCAAATTTAGAGACGCTTCGTTCATATGTTTCAGACGTTTTTTAATTCATCAAAGATTGACCCACACGAGGTAGCGCCTCGCGTACTGGTTCCGCCGGTACCCCCTTGGGAACTAACGGAAGTAACAGTTAACATTTTTTCTTCTGATCTAAATAAAGCGATTTCGCCGCATGTGTTAGCAGCATCTGTCAAAATTGACATGGAAGAAAAGTTTACTAACTATTTGAAAGTATACACTGACGGCTCAGTTCTTGATGATGGTAGTGCGGGATCTGGCTTTGTAATTCCAGATTTCAAAGCTGAAAAATCATATTATTTAGGTAAGGGTCATTCCATATTTACAGCTGAACTAATTGCTGTCCTGATGGCATTAAATTATTTAATTTCCTTGCCAGTCTCAATATTTAATATCCTGTTTTGTGTTGATTCACAGTCAGTATTAAAAAGTTTGTATTGTTTTGAAAATACACAAAGAGAGGAATTATTATTTGAGATTAAGTACATGTTGCACTGTCTTTACATGAAAGGTACTAATGTTGTATTTTCTTGGGTTCCATCGCACACCTCCTTCGTTTTAATGATCAAGCAGATAGAGCAGCAAAAAGGGGAGCAAAGAATATATTTGGTAGTATTAAGGTTGATTGTCCTTTATCATACAAGGAAATTAGTCATTTAATCGAGAGGGATTTCTGGAGTCAATACAGTTTCTCATCAAAACCTCGTCAGCAAACTCTGTCAAACTTTGTGTCGATTAGCCGACCGGTTTCTAGCCTGACTTTTAGACTTTTATGTAATTCCCTACGAACCAAGTATTGCCAGACTGTTAAGTGCGTATGTCGTGGGGATCTTTCAGTTCAACATGTGATTTTTGATTGTGAACTAACGAAACCCTTTTTGAATGGTGTTATACCAAGTACTGACACTGGGCATGTTAATGTGTTTGACTTTTTAGATTCGTTGCCAGTTGTTTCTCTTGTTAAATTAACGAGTAACCTTTTGGGAAGTCCATTAAGGAACATTTTATAATCATAATCGTAAGTTAGATTATTTTAGTTATTTTTTATCTAATTTTTCATAGTTACTGTCCTGCAATTCATCTATCCTTTATTTTTGTTCCATGTAACCACATCGTCCTCATTTCTTTTATGATAATAGTCTAAAATTGTAAACAATATGTTATTTAGACGTCTGCAATCACCTATATGTGTGACGAGACGTAAAACAGAATTCCTTCCTACACACACACACACACACACGCACGCACACACGCACGCACACACACACACACACACACACACACACACACACACACACACACACACACACACACACACACACACAACACACACACACACACGCACGCACGCACGCAGGCACACACACGCACACACACATACACACATACACACACACACACACACACACACACACACACACACACACACACACACACACACACACACACACACACACACACACACACACACACACCTAATATTGCAGTTATCATGCTAAACTAGAGAACATTGGTCCGGCTTGCCGAGTACACTCTACTTTCGTGGACACATATTTTGTATGTATGGTGGTCTCATCTCTACAGCCTGTGTGTGGTCTCATCTCTACAGCCTGTGTGTATGGTCTCATCTCTACAGCCTGTGTGTGTGGTCTCATCTCTACAGCCTTTGTGTATGGTCTCATCTCTACAGCCTGTGTGTGTGGTCTCATCTCTACAGTCTGTGTGTGTGGTCTCATCTCTACAGCCTGTGTGTATGGTCTCATCTCTACAGCCTGTGTGTGTGGTCTCATCTCTACAGCCTGTGTATGTGGTCTCATCTCTACAGCCTGTGTATGTGGTCTCATCTCTACAGCCTGTGAATGTGGTCTCATCTCTACAGCCTGTGTATGTGGTCTCATCTCCACAGCCTGTGTATGCGGTCTCATCTCTACAGTCTGTGGGTATGGTCTCATCTCTGCAGCCTGTGTGTATGGTCCATCTCTACAGTCTGTGTGTGTGGTCTCATCTCTACAGCCTGTATGTGGTCTCATCTCTACAGCCTGTGCATGTGGTCTCATCTCTACAGCCTGTGCATGTGGTCTCATCTCTACAGCCTGTATGTGGTCTCATCTCTACAGTCTGTGTGTGTGGTCTCATCTCTACAGTCTGTGTATATGGTCTCATCTCTACAGTCTGTGTGTGTGGTCTCATCTCTAAAGACTGTGTGTGGTCTCATCTCTACAGCCTGTGTGTGTGGTCTCATCTCTACAGCCTGTGAATGTGGTCTCATCTCTAAAGACTGTGTGTGGTCTCATCTCTACAGCCTGTGTGTGTGGTCTCATCTCTACAGTCTGTGTGTGTGGTCTCATCTCTACAGTCTGTGTGTGTGGTCTCATCTCTACAGCCTGTATGTGTGGTCTCATCTCTACAGTCTGTGTGTGTGGTCTCATCTCTACAGCCTGTGTGTGTGGTCTCATCTCTACAGCCTGTGTGTGTGGTCTCATCTCTACAGCCTGTGTGTGTGGTCTCATCTCTACAGCCTGTGTATATGGTCTCATCTCTACAGCCTGTGTATATGGTCTCATCTCTACAGCCTGTGTATATGGTCTCATCTCTACAGCCTGTGCATGTGGTCTCATCTCTACAGCCTGTGTATCTGGTCTCATCTCTACAGCCTGTGTATATGGTCTCATCTCTACAGCCTGTGCATGTGGTCTCATCTCTACAGCCTGTGAATGTGGTCTCATCTCTACAGCCTGTGTATGTGGTCTCATCTCTACAGCCTGTGCATGTGGTCTCATCTCTACAGCCTGTGTATGTGGTCACATCTCTACAGCCTGTGTATGTGGTCTCATCTCTACAGCCTGTGAATGTGGTCTCATCTCTACAGCCTGTGTATGTGGTCACATCTCTACAGCCTGTGTATATGGTCTCATCTCTACAGACTGTGTATGTGGTCTCATCTCTACAGCCTGTGCATGTGGTCTCATCTCTACAGCCTGTGTGTGTGGTTTCATCTCTACAGCCTGTGCATGTGGTCTCATCTCTACAGCCTGTGCATGTGGTCTCATCTCTACAGCCTGTGCATGTGGTCTGATCTCTACAGCCTGTGCATGTGGTCTGATCTCTACAGCCTGTGCATGTGGTCTCATCTCCACAGCCTGTGTGTGTGGTCTCATCTCTACAGCCTGTGTGTGTGGTCTCATCTCTACAGCCTGTGCATGTGGTCTGATCTCTACAGCCTGTGCATGTGGTCTGATCTCTACAGCCTGTGCATGTGGTCTCATCTCCACAGCCTGTGTGTGTGG
>CM031606.1:10224938-10234938 GCA_018398815.1 Conus ventricosus
ATTAACTTCAAGTCATTAACGGATCCTCGCATGACAAATGGCTATGTGTATATTCATCTAAAGTCATCCCCTCCCTACTTTCCATCCCTCCCCACAAGAAAAAAAACCAGTTGACGTTAGAAAGTGTTTGTAGGACTTGACGGCTATTCGTCAGCGAGTTCAGTTGTAAAGCAGCTGTTTACATTTTCAACCTGATTTTATGGAATTTATCCTCAAAGCATTCACTGACATCCTCTTCTGCTTCTTTAAGAAATCAATTCGTCAACGTCAGATTCCAAGGAGAGGTAGCAGTGTTTATTTTCATCCTCTGCAACCCCCCCTCCCCCTCTTCATGTACCCAAATAATATCGCCACAATTCAAGTTGATAAATACGTAATTCCTTGAACACTAATTCATGTTCTACTTCAGGACTGATTTTATTATCATTGTCCAAATGACCTCTGCGTATGTTTGTACAATATGCACCCCAATTTGGCTTTAAATTTTCAACCAATCTGGAGTTTTTTTTTCCTTCGATTCCTTTGATCAGGACATTGTCATTGCCCTCAAGTGAGTCATCTGTTCTTGCTGACTAACAGCATTGCATTACCAATGACCCACTCTGAAATCTAGAGCTGTAGCAAAAGTAAAACAGAACTAAACAATTCAAATTAAGGCATTCCGAAACCAGCTCAGGCCAGTCTTAAAAACTCGGCCAGTTTATTAAAAGTCAGACAACAGAAAATGATCTCTCAGAAGATATAGTTTACTTGTTCGATTTTCATTTTGAAAAAATCGACAAGTGTAACATTGAACGTAATTATGCAAATAAACAATTTCAGACATGAATTGTTATCAAAATTTTTGTGACACAAAAATATACTGGGATTCCTGAGGAAAAAAATGATGAAATAATCTGGGTTTCTGGAAAATAAACCATTTTTTTGTGTTTTGGTAGGTTTGTAAATCCACCTTTAGAGCATTCACACAGACACAGACATAGCCACACACAGACAGACAGACGCACACACACACGGAGACCCCCCCCACACACACACACACAGAGAGAGAGAGAGAGAGAGAGAGAGAGAGAGAGAGAGAGAGAGGAGAAAAGAGAGAGAGAGAGAGAGAGAGAGAGACAGAGACAGAGACAGAGAGACAGAGAGAGACAGAGAGAGTTTAGACACACACATACATACTAAAACATTCTTCCATTTCCCAGCTCACAGACGCAGTCTCCTTGTGGTTGATCTCACTTTCCTTCTCCACTGTAGAGAGAGAGGGCGAGAAGCGTATTCATGAATAAACCAGAGGTGGCGAGTATCGATTGCCATCGTTACCATCTCCAGTGCTGACACATAAGTACTTTGAAGAGGAGAAAAGGGTGGGGATGAAGAGAAGGATTGGGCAAGGGAGGAGAGTATTACCATAACCTCATCAGTCACTCTTGCTCTTCACTGTTATGCTTTTCACGCACGCTCACGTATAGCCTTTTTCATAGTTCCCTGGTTTGTTGGCAGATGCAAAGGATTCTGAATCATTCAAAGAAAACGAATCTACTGGGTGCTTAAATGGTGATAAAACAACGGCAAGTGTTGGCTGAGCCCCATGTTAAGGGTGTCTTTTCTTTCAAACTCTCTGCATCACATCCCTTCCATGAAGAATGTGGAGTCGATGTTGCATGTGCCTGACATGACAAGCGAAGACTGTACTGACAGATGCTGGTTGAGGACTGATGCACCAGCTCTCGTAACTGTACACACTGTTCTCCTTCTCCCTCCATAACCATATACAACATATTCCTTTTTCCTTTTATAAGTATGTACACCATTTCCCTCCTCCTTCCATAACAATACACACAACTCTCTGTGTCTTTCCATTGATAAAAATTCCTTTTCCTTCTATCACCAGACACAACATTCTCCTTCTCGGTTTATAACATACATACCACCCTGTCCACTGCGTCTGGCCTCTTCTCGAACACCACATGGCTTCAGGAGAGAAAAGTAGCAAACCATCTCCTGGCCTCTGAGACTTTCGCTACAGAAGCAGGGACTATGTGTCTAATTCTGCTGCTGATGTGTTCATAAATTACGAGGCAAAACGGAGAAGGGGACGGGGGTGGTGGGATGAGGAAAGATGACAAAAGGCATGGGAAGGGAGGGTGGGGAAGGAAGGAAGAAAGGGATCATCGGTAATGTCCCCTGTCAGCATGCATTCTTAACCTACTATATATGTTAAGGGAATGGAAAAGCTGCATCTGACACACTGACTATCAGTATGGTGGCAGGATCTTATTTGTTTGTCATCTGATACACTGACTATCAGTATGGCAGCAGGATCTTATTTGTTGGTCATCTGATACACTGACCATCAGTATGTAGCAGGATCTTATTTGTTGGTCATCTGATGCACTGACCATCAGTATGGTAGCAGGATCTTATGTTTGGTCATTTGATCCACTGACCATCAGTATGGCAGTAGGATCTTATTTGTTGGTCATCTGATACACTGACCATCAGTATGGCAGTAGGATCTTATTTGTTGGTCATCTGATACACTGACCATCAGTATGGTAGCAGGATCTTATGTTTGGTCATTTGATCCACTGACCATCAGTATGGCAGTAGGATCTTATTTGTTGGTCATCTGATACACTGACCATCAGTATGGCAGTAGGATCTTATTTGTTGGTCATCTGATGCACTGACCATCAGTATGGTAGCAGGACCTTATTTGTTGGTCATCTGATGCGCTCTCAGTATGGCAGCAGGATCTTATTTGTTGGTCATCTGATACACTGACCATCAGTATGGTAGCAGGATCATATGTTTTGTAATTTGATCCACTGACCATCAGTATGGCAGCAGGATCTCATTTGTTGGTCATCTGATACACTGACCATCAGTATGGTAGCAGGATCTTATTTTTGGTCATTTGATCCACTGACCATCAGTATGGTAGCAGGATCTCATTTGTTGGTCATCTGATACACTGACCATCAGTATGGTAGCAGGATCATATTTGTTGGTCATCTGATCCATTATCAGTATGGTCGCAGGATCTTATTTGTTGGTCATCTGATCCACTATTAGTATGGTCGCAGGATCTTATTTGTTGGTCATCTGATACACTGACCATCAGTATGGTAGCAGGATCTTATTTGTTGGTCATCTAATACACTGACTATCAGTATGGAGCAGATCTTATTTGTTGGTCATCTGATACACTGACTATCAGTATGGTAGCAGGATCTTATTTGTTGGTCATCTGATACACTGACTATCAGTGCGGTAGCAGGATCTTATTTGTTGGTCGAATAAGGCAGAGTCTTCATCAGTACGAACACATTCAGTAGAGATCGTGGCGGCATCAGTCCATTTTACAATAGCACAGCTGGGGAAGTGTGGGAGAAGAGGAGAGTGGGGACGGTGAAGATGGGAGACAAAGAAGAAAGTAGCGGGGAAGGAGTTGAGGTGCGTGGTCAGTTCAACAAGGGAGGAATCATCAAATATTCTCTGACTTAGAATCACCAGAACGTCTTGTATGTGACATTTCCAATCTATTTTAGTCTTGATGTTTCTGTCGACTATCCCAAAAAATATCTGAGCACATTTGACAAATTATGATACTGATCATCCTGGAAGGACAGATCGTATGAATGCCGCAACAGATCCAGGAGCGAAATAGTTGTCATTGTTGAGTGTTATGACAGTTGGGGAAATGCAGAAGGGGGGGGGGGTGTAGGTGGGACACCAGGGACGCACTTTCATATCGTGGGTAACGGGGAAGTGCAAACTACTCGTTGTAAGCTCGAAGGTCCGTTACTTGCAGTTCCATATGTCGAGAGTAACCTTTAACCTCGTAGTCTGCAGTGGTGAGGGATGGGTAACGTACAACGAGGACAGGCATGAGTTCTCCGTGGTTAGATCAAAACAAAGCCATTGAGACACGTTCAATGATCACGAACTTCACGCAAAGTTAAGACGATTTCGTCGTCACAACATCTTCCAGCTGACAGACACTGTCCGACAGACATGAATTTGATTGCACAGACGAACACGGAACTCGGCCTCCTGCCTACAAGTGTGTCTGTAGCTCCCAAGTTCGTCTGCTACGATAGCTGTAGCCCTTGGGTGTTGTGTGTGTGTGTGTGGTGTGTGTGTTGTGGTTGTGTGTGGTGTGTGGTGCGCGCGCGCGCGCGCGCGCGTGTGTGTGTGTGTGTGTGTGTGTGTGTGTGTGTAGGCTAAATCTGTCTCGTGCCTGTGTGTGTCACTGTTACTTTGTGTCATTGTGGGTATGTGTGTGCACGTGTGAGTGTGACTTCATCATGTTTATGGCCTTTTAATAGTTTTATCAAACTTGTTTTAGTTCAGCTGCTTTTTCAGTCTTTGTGTGTGTCTGTGTCAGCGTGTTTGTGGGCATGCGCATAAGGTTGGGAGTTATTCAAAACATGCGCAGAAGGAGGGAATCCCTCTTTTTATCTGACCTTCACCCTTTACATTCTGGACACTTCGTAGGTAGAAACCGAGACAAAACCCAGAGGATATAGCTACGAAAGTAGAATGCGCTGAACCCACAGGATTTGTACCCAGGAGTTAATCTCGTTGTAGAAGGAAGTTTACCAACGACATGTAAGTACCGTCCCAGACAAGGACAAACGCTGTATTATGTAGCAAAGGAGACCCTCCTCCTATCATGACATGAATAAAAGGTTTTCGCCTTGCACCGCAAAACAAGTTAATATCGTTTCCAAATTCTTTCACTATCACTCTATTTGTCTTCTGCTCTATTCTGTCTGTCTGTCTGTCTGTCTGTCTCTTTTTCTGTGTGTGCGTAAAGGGGGAGTGAGGAGTAAAGGTGAAATGAGTGTGGAAGGATTGAGGGTATAGGATGAAGCGCTGGGGGATATGAGGATGTTTTGGGAAACAGGATAAAGATGAGTGTTGTGGATGTTTATAGGAACCGATAATACATCCATCTACTTCTTTCACTGTTTGTGAGATTGTTTTTGCGTATTTAATGTTCAAAGTATATATCTTGCACATATATGAAAAGTTTAAAAAAAAATACAGACAAACAACTTAATAGTTTGAAACAGAATGCTTTGGTGCCTGCAGAATCGTTATTTGGAACAGGGAAAAGCAAACATCCAGAGACCTGGAACTGGAGTGTTGTATTGTGACTGTACACCCAGAGACCTGGAACTGGAACGTTGTATTGTGATTGTACACCCAGAGACCTGGAACTGGAGTGTTGTACTGTGATTGTACACCCAGAGACCTGGAACTGGAGTGTTGTATTGTGATTGTACACCCAGAGACCTGGACCTGGAGCGTTGCATTGTGACTGTCAGCTGAAATACTCAAAGGAAATGGCTACACATTTCAGCAAAATGGCTACACATTTCAGCAAACTATACGCTATCAGTTTTTTTGTGACGTTTCTCAACAAGTTTCTCCTCATTCTACTTTCTGCACCAAAGATTTGGAACACAAGTTAAAGAAACGGAGAAGAAATATCCACCGCAGTGTCTTCCAGTAAAGGATCAATGAAGATACGTGACGATCAAGAAATGAACAGGCGTGGAAACTCATGCAGAAGATCAAATAGATACATCCATTTTCATGTGAAGTGGTGTATGCAAGCTGTCACATGAAATGTGTGAACATGTGCAACGACCGGCAGGGTGCTGATGAACAGTCTGAGAGACGCATGGAGCTTGAATAATCACACTGGACACCTTTACACAACGTTTGTGAAGTGACTGGGAAATGAATGAAACAGTGCGAAACACTTAGAAACGCATTGGTTTTGTGGTGTCTACAAATCTTCTCTGGAGCAGATACGACAAACAAGTCAACCCAGATTGCAGGGCTGAACATTCGATTTATATAAGAAGCAACACTTTTCTTTTGGTTTCCTTTTCAAGGAGAAAGGAGAGGTGGGCTTGAGCAGTGTGGGATATACTCGAATCTGTATTTAGGTAATGTTCTGCAGACAAAGAGGAGAAGAGAGAGAGAGAGAGAGAGAGAGAGAGAGAGAGAGAGAGAGAGAGAGAGAGAGAGAGAGAGAGAGAGAGAGAGAGGAGAGAGAGAGAGAGAGCACTCACTTTAAACTCTACTGCTTGAAATTGTACCGCAGGTTATGTGGCATAGAAATGACAGCTAAGAAGGCCTAGGACAATATTGTATTTTTCGCAACAGAAGCAGCATTCCTACTTCGTCTGTTTTGGAAGTAGTAGGATGTAAAAATCACTTTTTGTGAAATCCAGAATCTTTCTGACAGCAAAAGCATTCGCAAAAAGAATGATAGTAACAGATTTTGGTCTATTCGATCAGAAAGGTAGAAACCAACAGCCTGAGTGAGGTCCCCTACATCTCACAGCTTGGAAAGAACACTTCATGGAATTTGGGGGCAATTCGGCAATGTAGATGCCGATCTTATCTATTCCAATCACGTATCGACGACACCAGAGTAAACAGACTCCATCATTATACAGTAGTTGGATGGAAATATATTAAATGCTCGCGTGAGGCAAGCTATTAGCAAAGTAATGTTCTTGATGATGTATCAAACACACTTTTAAAAGCCAATCCTTGTTAAATTGCTTAACAAAGTATTGAACACTCAAGATTAAAGTTTTAGAAATGATAAAAACAATGTGAAGTTTGTGAAATATAAATTTGTTTGTATGTTTCACATTAATTCATGCCCTTGTAAAACCTGTGCCTCTGCATAGATAGGAGCTTGGGACATGACGCAGTACGAAGCAACAGAATCAGTACAACTTGTTTGCGTTTACGAAGTTAGAGAACATTTGCCCCAAAACCCTCAACACAACTGTCTACGGACAGACGGACTGGTATACTCTGCACACAAACAACACACTAATCGTTGTGCGCTGCTAATCTTAATAAATTGATCTTCACAGGACTCCGAAAGAAGCATATGTTGGATGTCTGAATGAAATTACCGATGACACTCTTCATCGAAACAATGGGTCAAACTGGGCCGCCGGTTTAAAATCTGTTTAGATAGATACGATTTCTCGGATGTTTAGCACGCAGGTGAAGTTGAACATATAACAAGCAACGAATAACCGACTGTTATTGGGCGAGCAAGGAAAGTGACCATTTCCTAAACGGCAGCTCATGTGGATTTATTTTCCAACACGACTGTTTTCGGACACAGTTAGCAACACAACATGTGGAGCTAATTTTGCTAAATTTGGGTGAGGAATTGACTCTGACTAGGTCAAAGCTCTGTGATGGCCCCTCGTGGTCGGCTTGACTATAGACAAGTGAATAGAATTGAATTGCTGAATTCTGATTTCAGAGTAACGGATCTGGAAAATAGTGGAAAATACAATAGGAGCCAAAGCACGCGTCCCTGTGGCCAAAAACGAATAAACACTGCATGGTTTCTCTTGTATAATATTTACAGACTTCTAAGAAACAAGAATATTGTTGTTGTTGTCTCGTTGGTCATGTCTTTAGATGGATTCCCCCGTCTCCTCGACAAAGGTGGCAGTACGTCGCAGGTCCTCCAGTCCTACGTAGAGCTTCCCCCGTCTCCTCGACAAAGGTGGCAGTACGTCGCAGGTCCTCCAGTCCTACGTAGAGCTTCCCCCGTCTCCTCGACAAAGGTGGCAGTACGTCGCAGGTCCTTCAGTCCTACGTAGAGCTTCCCCCGTCTCCTCGACAAAGGTGGCAGTACGTCGCAGGTCCTCCAGTCCTACGTAGAGCTTCCGGCCCTACGAGAGGGAAACTCGGACAAGAACACCAACGCCGAAGACGGATGTACTGGGCCCTCGGCGCGTAACGGCAGTACAACGCATTTACATCATGGATGGACAACAGCAATATTATAAGCAAGGAAATTTAATAGCGTTAGTCCCATTGAACTGAAAAGCCTGTTAGCAAACGAAGACATGATTATTACAAGAGATGTTTCCATGCACATTTATCATGCATAAATGAAAAGACTTACATAATTAACACCAGGTCCCTTAGCTGGGATAAAATATATCTTTATTCAATCAAACAAGAATGACAAAGATGTTGTGCTGATTTTCTTTCTTTAATGCATGTATTTTTTGCATGCTAAGAATAACATGTGTGAGATTGCACAGTTCTGACCAGCTCCCACACAGGATGGTTGAGTGTGCTTTGGGCAAGACTGTGACGACTGGAACCCCACATCAGTTTCATCCACATGCTGCCTGCATCTCTGAGAATGTTGGACCGTTCCCAACACAGTAGGTGTCAGTATCTCCCAGGCTTACTTCACACACAGGATATTATCAAAATAGGTATTCTGTGCAACCTAGCTGTGTTAAAGTCAGTTGTAAAACAAAAATGAATGCCATGATCTGTATTACCTAATTGATCATTACAAAAAAGCTTCAGTTTCTGTGGACATCCACGTCTTGTTTTCATGTTGAGCTGACTGGATTTCCTTTTCACGCATGTAGTGGTTTAGTGTCAATTTTCGTGTTGACACACTCCTAGGGACTGCCATTAGCTCAATATGGCGGCGCCCTGCATCACACAAGTATGACAAACATGTTGAGTTAATTCCCTCCATGTTGTTGTTTACATGTTAATTCCCTCCATGTTGTTGTTTACAGTTAATTCCCTCCATGTTGTTGTTTACAGTTTTTGCATGCTGAGATCATGTGTGTGCTTGCGCATTTAGAATATTTCTTAATCTGAGGTTTTTGACATTGAATTGCCTACCCAGTTACCTACTTGTTTGTAGTTACATTTTGGATCTTGAATCACGAGTCAATCTACCTACCTACCTGCCTGACTGCCTTCCTACATACCTACCTATCTGCCTGCCTGACAAAACAAGCTTCTTATTTTTCAACAAAACAAGCTATTAACTGTATTGAGGTGAATGTTTCCATCCTGGACTAACTTATCTTTCAAATGTTAGGTCATGGTTGTATGATAAATGATTACAAAATATTGAAAAAGTCCCCAAACGAATACAAACACCTTAAATCAAATAATCATAACGTAGTTTATTTCTTAGAATTCAGACGCGTCATCCGAGAATACTCTGTGTGAAATTGAAAATACTTGACCTAAAATGTTTTTGCTTATACTTTTAGTAATTCCACAGAGAGAGAGAAGAGAGAGAGAGAGAGAGAGAGAGAGAGAGAGAGAGAGAGAGAGAGAGAGACAGACAGACAGAGACAGAGAGAGAGAGAGAGAGAGAGAGAGAGAGAGAGGAGAGAGAGAGAGAGAATGGACAGCTTTATTGACAATAGCCTAACAGACCTTCATGTCAAAGGGGCAAATTAACAGCGTCCTTGCAAAGGGTACACAAAAATATAACTCACACATAACTCACACATACATACATACGAAAGAAAAAAAGGGGGTCAAAAAGGAAACTGCACTACAGCATTCTATCTGCAGTCACAACAATCTAACTGAATGCATTAGAGACGAAACATACGTCAATACTAAATCAAAGTAAAAGATAACCCAGGACCATCCGACGGTAATCATCAGATCGTCAGATATATTGAAATATTAACAATTTATAGCTCTTAGAATTGTTCACAGGTTCTTGTTCCTAATGTAGAAACTACTCCAAGAGGACAGAATTTTCTTCCATCGTTCATATGCTTCAGCGGTAAACTTCGCAAGAGATTTGACAGTATCTCCATCTGCTGATGAAACTGTTCGAACTAAGTGATGTCTTTTCATATTACACTGCTGAAAAACGATTGATGTCAAACGTAGAGCTTCGTATTCCCTACAGTGAAACAGGAAATGGCCTTCGTCTTCTACACTGTTTGCACATAAAGGACTCATGCCAGAAAGATTTCTATCAAACCATCTTCTGTTTGCATAAAGTCCTAGGGTTCTAGTTCTAAACCTTGCCAGATTATTCTGGTGCCATTTATATGTTGCTTCGTTAGAGAGAGAGAGAGAGAGAGAGAGAGAGAGAGAGAGAGAGAGAGAGAGAGAGAGAGAGAGAGAGAGAGAGAGGAGAGAAGAG
>CM031606.1:10247438-10254938 GCA_018398815.1 Conus ventricosus
GTCCGGTTTAGGTATGCAGGTGATTATTCCTTCTTTTTGAGTGGTTGACAGTTCCCCATCCTTCACTGACTGATTTAGAGCACGAACTACAAAAGGACCAAGTTTTTTCCAGAAAAATTTATAAAATTCAGCTCCAAAACCGTCTGAACCAGGACTTTTACCATTTTTCATGTTTTTCAAAGCAAAGCCGGCTTCTTCTAACTTATTTCTCCATTTAAGGAATCTTGTTCTTCTCTAGATAGTTTTGGACACTCTTGAATTAAGTCTTTTACGACACATGTATCTAGGTTTCTTTTGGAATACAGTCGTTTATAAATAAATGAACTTCTTTCTTTATTTTACTTGGCTCATCTATAAGTGTTCCATTGCTGTCCACCAATTTTGTCATACTTTTATTAACATAGTGCCTCTTTTCTAAATTACAAAAGTAGTTTGATATTTTTTCCCCTTCAGCAATCCATTTAGCTCTTGATCTTAATATAACTCCCTGTAATTTTCTTCTCTCTGAGTGTAACTAGTTGTTGTTGTTTTTCTTTTAATAATTTAAAATCATCTTCTGTTTTATTTTCTTTTTCTAATACAGCGATTTCTTTTAATAAATCATCTTCTTTTTTAAAGCCTTTTTTTTCCTCATAGTAGCATAGGCAATAGTTTTCGATCTTATTTTCATGAGCAAAAAGTCAATAAAAACTTTATCTGATACAGTAAGTTCAACATCTTTAAGTGGGATTTGAGAGAGTGTTTCTACGTCATACTGTTTTTTTCGAATATTCACAAATGATTTCATCGATTGAATTATGTACTTCGTCTACATATTGTTTGTCTTTTAACAATTCACAATTAAATTTCCAGAATGTGTTATGTTTAATAGCTTTCCCAAATTTCAATTTCAGAACAACCATTGAATGATCTGTTCGATATCCAGGTGTAATATCTGCATCTTCAAAATTCAACATAAGGTCTTCTGAGATAAGAAAAAAAATCTAACCTACTCTGCTTTAAAGGTGATGATCTGTGCCATGTATAGCGTTTTACTTGTGGATTATTATCTCGCCAAACGTCTGACAGAGCGAAATCAGCCATCATGTTTTCAACACATTTTTTTTGCCTTTGGATTGTTTATATTTCTATAATTATCATAATCTAAGTAGGGATCGAGGACAAGATTCCAGTCACCAACTAAAGCAAGTGTATGATTTTCATATTTCTGTATTTTGCCCTTTAAGTTTTCGTAAAATTCAGGATTATCTTTATTAGGACCGTAAATATTTACCAGCAGAATCTTCTTCTCGAAGGTTGTCATGGACATAATGATATAGTTTCCATTTGAATCCCTTTCTATTTCGTTAATTTTAAATTCGAAATTATTATTAAATAATATTGCAACTCCCTTGCATTTGACTTAAAGGAGGAGAAGAAACATCTATATCCCCATTCAGACGTTACATATCTTTCAAGTTTTTCATTGAAGTGAGTATCCTGAAGGCAGTAGATACAGTGTGACTTTTTTCTAAGAAAATGAAATACGTCTCTTCTCTTCTGAAGGTCTCCTAGTCCCTGGCAATTCAGGGACGAAATCGTTATTGATGCCATATTAAGTCGTAAGGCATTTTGCATAAATAAGTTACTCGTACATCACTTCTCATACAAATTGAAAAACAATGTGGTATTTCACATAAAAGTAATAAGTTAGTCCATAATTTTTGTCTGTGAGAAATCATTTCACCTTGGTAGTAACAACAACAATTATAGCAACAGAAATGCATAGCTGTTGATAAAAGGTAAATGAAACTGAGGTGGGCTGGATTAAAAAGGAAACCAATTCTTTGCAATACACTGCGTTCGATACATGAAGAAACCATACGCACAAAAGGCATACAGTGTACGAAAAACAACAACAACAACAACCTAATAACCAAACATAAGAATGGAGGGAAAAACATTATTCTTTATAAATGACAACCGCACTGGAGAGCACGGGGCTTTGATTACCTGTTAATTAATACACAAATCCAAACATAATACCATATTGGAAATAGGGCTATTATTACAGACAGGGAGGCAGATGAACAGAAGAAGGGAGGGAAGAGAAAAAAAAAAAAAAATCCTATTACCTGCACGCATGTATTTATCTCTGTATTTGTGTGTGTGCGCGCACACGAACATGCGCGCGCACACACACATGTACGTTTTCACCGATAAACCAAACATTTTTCAAGTGTGATGGATATGAACCACCTTGCAATTTCAATAACAATAACAATAGCAATGACAAGAAGACAAAGACCACCACCCTGAGATGAACAAGAACAAGAAATAACAAAAATGGCAACAATTGCCAATGGTTGCCACCACCGACATGATCTGCGTCGTCCCCATCGTCATGCACACAAGTGACCTTCTGTATTCCATTTGAGAATATGCAGTTACAGAGCACCTGCATGGGGTAAACTACAACACACACACACACACACACACACACACACACACACACACACACACACACACACACACACAGCAACAGCTAATGGCGTAAGTCAAGTGGTAAAATGAGTTCATCAAAAAAAGAAGAGAGAGAGGAGAAGGAAGTAAGAGAAGAGGGAGGGGAGAGAGAGGGAGGAAAACAAATGGAGTAGGCGGCAGAGAGAGGAGGGAGAGAGGGAGACTGAGAGAGAGAGGGAGTGTGGGCAGGGGGGAGAAAAGAGTAAAGAGGGGGGGGGGGGTGAGAAAAGAGTAAAGACAGACAGAAAGAAGGACAGAAAAAGAAACATGTAAGCTTCATTAACTATGATATCCATCCGTAGTCAAGTGAAAAAAATGCCATGAACTAATGCATGAATACATAAATCAAGAATCAAACAAACACATGATTGAAATAAGTCAACATCATTTGTTGATACATTCACAAATGTTATCATTTATCTTTAAAAAAATGTCCAAGAGAAGGCTAATTTTTAATCAGTTAGTAATGTCACTGTAAATAATAAACAGCATGTGCGCTGTGTGTGTCGTGCGCGCGCGCGCGTGCGCGCTATGTGCGTGCGCGAGCGCGCGAGCGTGTGTGTGTGTGCGCGCGCGCGCGCGCGCACGCGCACGTGTGTCTGTACGCGCGCACATGCTTTTACTCATAAACCAAAAAACGAAGTACTAATGCAAAACTCACATTTTCCAAGTAAGATGGATGGACCTCAGTAAGAGTGACAATAGCAATGACAAGAACGAAACCCCCACCCTGAGAATCGTAACAACAATAATAACTACAATAACCAATAGTTGCCACCACTGATATTGTCTGCATAATCCCCATCGTATCTGTATGTGTACGCGTAATAGCATAAGTGGTAGCATGATTTCATCAAAATGGAAAAAAGAAAGAGGAGGTGGACATAAGAGGAGAGGGAGGGGGGAGAGGGAGGAAACCAGATCAGTGTAGACAGCAGAGAGAGGAGGGAAGGAGATAAAGAAAACTGAACAGGAAAAAGAGAGAAACAGAAAGAGAGAGAGAGAGAGAGAGAGGAGAGAGAGAGAGAAAGAGAAGAGAGAGAGAGAGAGGAGAGAGAGGAGAGAGAGAGAGAGAGAGAGAGAGAGAGAGAGAGAGGGATAGAGAAGGGGGGGAGAAAGAGGTAAAGGTAGACAGAAAGATGTACAGAGAGAGAGAAAAAAAAAGTGAGCTTCATCAGTTATGATATCCATCCGTAGACAGAGGGGGGAAAGTGTCATAAAGCAATACTTGAACACATGGGAAAAAAAAAAAAAAAAAAAAAAAAAAAAAAATGTTCATGTTACATTAATTATCATTTTCTTTCATTTATATTTTTTTTAACAAGTAGCGTAAGTACAATACTACAACAGAAATTAGACGAAATCAACATTAATTAATCAAAAAAGTTCTTTTCAATGTCACACTAAAACAAAGTTGCCATGAACACATGCTATCAAAATAACAAGACATAAAAAAAGGAGAGTGTGCGCTCGGGCGCGCACGAGCGCACGCACGCGCATGCACCTGTGTGTATAAGAACATGCGCGCGCGCGCGCACGCACGCCCGCACGCACGTGCGCACGCACATGTCTTTACTCATGAGCCAACACAAAGTACTAATGCAAACACACACACACACACACACACACACTCACACACACACACACACACACACACAACACACACACACACAACATTTTCGAAGTAAGAAGGATGGATCTCAATAACAATGACAATAGCAATGACAAGAATGAATACAAAACACCACCCTGAGATCATAACAATAATAACAACAATAACCAATAGTTGCCACCACTGACATTATCTGCATCATCCCCATCGTCAAGCACACAAACGACCTTTTGTATTCCATTTGAGAATATGCAGTGCACAGCACCTGCATAGGGTAAACGAGAACAAACCACACACACACACACACACACACACACACACACACACACACACACACACACACACAACACAAAGCAATAGCTAATAGCATAAGTGGTAGCATGATTTCATCAAAATGGAAAAAGAAAATATGAGTTGGAGATAAAAGGAGAGGGAGGTGAAGGAGGGAGGAAAACAGATCGGTGTAGACAGCAGACAGAGGAAGGAAGGGGAGAAAGAAACTGAATAGAAAGGAGAGAGACAGAAAGAGAGAGAGGGGAATAGAGAAAGGGGGAGGGGGGGGGAGAGAAAGAGGTTAAGGTAGACAGAAATATGTACAGAGAGAGAGAGAGAGAGAGAGAGAGAGAGAGAGAGAGAGAAAGTGAACTTCATCAATTATGATATCCATTCGTAGACAGAGGAGAAGGTGGCGGAGGGAGAGGGGGATGCCATAAAGTAATACTTAAACACATGGATCAAAAAAGTTTTAATTACATGATTTTCTTTCATTTATCTTTTTTTCTAAGAAGTAACATAAGTACAACAATATAATAGAGAATCAAAACCAAATCAACATTAAATAATCGAGAAAATTCTTTTCAATGCCACACTGAAGCAAAGTTGCCGTGAACACACGCAAACTGTCAAAATATCAAGACATCGATACAACAAACAAACAAAAAAAAAATAAAAAAATCTCAGCACATTTCTCGTCGGAAAAGGTCCTCCACATTTATGCCCAGATCAACTCTGATTGTCTTTCCATTTTTCAGTTTGCATAATACTTTTCCATTGGATGTCCATGATGACATGACTGCAGAGTGGTTGGAAATCTTTTTGAGCAGTTGGTAGTTTGCACGAGTCAGATCCTCGCTGATGGAAATTCCCGACCCCTTTAATTTCCGCCTTGCTGCCAACACCTCTCTTCTCTGCCGCCTGGACAGGAACCTAAGTATGACAGGTCGTGGTCTGCCCCTATCCCCTGGCTTACCGGAACGGTGTGCGATTTCTACGTCTTTTGTAGAGATTGAAGTGATGCCTACTTGTTTGTTTATCACGTCAACACATTTGTTTACACAGTCCTCCACCGTTTCAGCCGTACTCTCAGGAATACCGTGAACACGTACATTCCACGACCTGCCATGCTGTTCAGTGTCATTCATGTCACGTTTAAAACTGGCCATCTCATTTGATCGTTGGACCAATTCTTCTTTGATTTCCTTATTGACCCCCCTCAACGTTTCCATGTCTGATTTGAGTTTGTCGTTTTCTCTTTGCGCGATAAATAAATCACCTTCCAACTTATCAATCCTTGTAGTTAGAGTTTCTGTCAGCCTGACCATCTCATTCTTCAATGTACGAAGCGAGTCTCTAATATCTTGTAAAGTGTCTTTTATATTCAGATTGTCTTCTATAATTGTTTCACTCTCGCCATCCTGTCTGTGTTTCTTTTGCACTTGTTTGGATTTCTCACTGTCTGGAGTTGGACTAGCACCACTATCACTCGTAGATGATGTGGAGGAGGGTTTTCGTTTGTTTCCCCTTTTGCTGCAGCAAAGTACTTTGAAGTAGACATGTCTCGGACAGGATGATATAAAGTTCTGTACTTACTAACACTTCCGTGACATTGTTGAAGAAAATGTTCTCAATAGCTGGAGGAGGGAACACTGTTGTCCGTCACCGCATGAAGACACATCGCCCCGCGCTCTCCTAAGTAATGCGCTGCGTTCTATTTCTACATACTGAACACAAGAAGACTGTTTCGCAGAGCTCACAAAACACGTCCGAACGGCAGCGCGAGCGGAAGTCGAAATCAGTATCTTTTAACATTTCCTCTTTACTGTTAATGCAGTGTTCACAGTTTTCATTACCTCACACATTGACACTCTCACACACTCACACACACTCACAGACAGAATGCACTCACTCATGCATACTTTGGTCTAATATCACTTACGGTGAAAAGACGTAAAACAAAGAACGAACGAACACACACACACACACACACACACACACACACACACACACACACACACACACACACACACACACACACACACACACTCACGCACACACACACACACACACACACACACACACACACACACACACACACCACACACACACACACACACACACACACACACACACACACACACTCTCTCTCTCTCTCTCTCTCTCTCTCTTCTCTCTCTCTCTCTCTCTCTCTCTCTCTCTCTCTCACTCTCCTTTCCCCTTCGCACCGTAGTCTCCTCAATAGAGCCATATCCAGTCTTTTTCAGATTTGAAGAATGTCCTATGTCTTGGGAACTGACTCTGCCAACTTTTTCAGTCAGTGACAAATTACCTTTTTTCAGAAATGTAAATTAAAAAATATAGGCATAACTTGTTCTTATGGAAGATTAATGACTTCTGCCATGGCTACAGTGATACACTGAACACCTGTCATTCGGTCATTTGGTCATTTGGTCTTTGTTTGCGTGCATAAGTCCACCCGCGTTCTCCAACGCTAAGTTAAAAAAAAGGCAGACACAACTGATCTATCAGTTCACGAAAAAAAAAAAAAAAAAAAAGGAAACTAAAAGAGATTTACCGAGAAGTAGATTATTAACATAAATACATAAATGTTTCGGGGTTTGCTGATGGGAGAGTGGGTGAGGGAGGTGGGGGGAGGGGGGGGGGGCGCCCATTGGTAATCTTATATTAAACATTTTTGCCTACCCAAGTCATGTCTCAAAACACGAGATTGCTTTCAGCCAGGATCCGGCATGAACTGCATCTCAAATGAACACCCTGTCATCAGCACTCCCGTAAAAACTGAAATAAAAAAAAGTTTCATTATAAGACTCATTCTTATTTGCTAATCAGATTAAATATTGATTTGTGTTATTTTCATTTGTGTGCCGATCATTTCACGCAGTGTCCCCAATAATCAACGGAATATTCATAAAATACAACGGCACCGAAACTCCTTACATCACGTCAGTACCACCTAACTGAGACTAACAGTTCCTGATGGATATTTGAAATAACGTAAACGCGGTTTGGGGTTGGGGGGGGGGGGGGGGGGGGGGGGGAGGTAGTTTAAGCGATCCCAGAACACCGCCGTTTTTGATCGTGGTTGGTGA
>CM031606.1:10267438-10269938 GCA_018398815.1 Conus ventricosus
ATGTATGTATGTATGTATGTATGTATGTATGTATGTATGCATGTCTGTCTGTCTGTCTGTCTGTCTGTCTGTAAGTGTGTGTATGCATGTGTGTACTTATGTATGTATTATATGTATTGTAAGTGTATGTATTTTTGCATGTGCGCGCGTGCGGGCGCGCGGTGTGTGTGTGTGTGTGTGTGTGTGTGTGTGTGTGTGTGTGTGTGTGTGTGTGTGTGTGTGTGTGAGTGTGTGTGTGTGTGTGTGTGTGTGTGTGTGTGTGTGTGTGTGTGTGTGTGTGTGTGTGTGTGTGTGTGTACGTGCGTGCGTGCGTGCTTGCGTGCGTGCGTGCGTGCTTGCGTGTGTGTGTGTGTGTGTGTGTGTGTGTGTGTGTGTGTGTGTGTGTGTGTGTGTGTGTGTGTGTGTGTGTGTGTGTGTGTGTGTGTGTGTGTGTGTGTGTTTGTATGCGTGTGTGTGTTAGCAAAGAAGGAACGACCAGTCTCGTTGTATTTGTATAACAAGACAGAATGTTAACCCTTGGAGGATCATGTTTACGACCGAAGCAGAAAATCGACGGCACTGTGCTGTTTGAAGTGCTTGACGACAGTAAACATCGTGAGAACAGTTCATATGAACAGCCCTAGCCTTCTTTATTTCCTCCTACACCGATGCCATACCCCTCTGTCTTACTGTCCATAACCCTGCCGCTTACACGTGAAAAGGCAGGGCTGCATCTCCTGGACATTGTGAAGACAGGCTTGTCCTGTGTTCTTTTATTCATTTCTATTTTCTCTTCTTGTCCTTCTTGTTGCCGATTGCCGGGTGAATGATGTCAGGTCATGAACTGAGAGGCAGAATCGCTTCGATTCCTATAATATACTTATATAACTGTTTTGGCAATCAAGATAAGACGATGAAGGTGCTGGTAGTTTTCTTTGAGAAGCTAGGAATCGTAGATTCTAGTTTCGTTGAGAAGCTAGGACTCGTAGATTCTAAAACGCATACCTATAACAGATAATCTTACAGAGATTATTTAATGAAGATGAATCATTGAAAAAAAAAAGAAGCAAAACCTGCGAACGACAAGGCGATCATAGAAACATCTAAAGTTGTGTAATGAAAATATCAGCATTTGCTCTTTCTTTCTTTTTCGAGATACTTAAATTCAAGGAACAGTAGTGATTGGTGCAGTATGTCCATCTTCGTCGAATGCACGTATTAATAGGGTCTTTATTCCCAACGCAGCGTCATTCAAAGTTACAACAGAAAATCTTTGTACACGTAACGATCATCCCCTGGGGACAGGGAATGAAATAAATGCCCCATTGGATCACAAATCACATGGATCGAATTTGTCAATAGTCAAAGAATCAAAACTGATATGACGGAGATAGGGAAAAACTTTGTCAATAGTAAAAAAAATTAAATGATTAGTATTCCTTTCTCCACGGAATTACTTAGGCCGCTTGCTAGCAAGATATATATGACTGGTGAAACAGCAGAAAATGTAAAGTGTCAACGTACAGGTGGAAAAGAAGTTCTTTTCCACATGCAAGTTGACAATTGGCCTTTTCTTCTGTTTCACCTGTTGTGTCAACATGCTGCAATCAACCTTCAACTCTTTTTATATATGACTATATAAAAAACCTTGTCTAGCATGACAGTGTGTGGCAGGTCAAGAGAAATCGCAAAATAGCCAATTACATCATTGCAATCATAGTAGATCTATGCAGAATTACAAAGAGATTATTTCTATAGGCATTGATAGAGATTGTTTTGCCAATAAATGTGGGACAGCATCAAGGTTTTGCTTCTCCATTCTGTTCAACATCTAACACAATGCAAGAATGCTTCTGGACTTCATCACCTGGGATATCCTTCGGGGAAGAGGTCTCTATGCAATACGTTGCGCTCATGACTTCGATGCAGAACGTTGAGAGCTCACCATTAGGCTGAGCAAATCATCAAGTAAATACAGACTGGAAGTCAGCTTTGACAAAAACAGAAAACTTGTTCAGCCAGTCCAGATACACTTAACTATAACCATCACTCTGAGCTTACTGACACTCGATGAAGTGAATCGCTTCAAGTATCTCAAGTCAGTTTTGACTGAGTGCAGGGGAGTTTCACAAAAGAAGTGAAGACAAGGCCAGTCCTGGTTAGGTCTGCCATGACCAGGCTCACCACTTTCGGGAAAGCCAGGTCTTCAGGCTTTCCAGTAAACATATTTCTATAAGTGACCATGATGCCCATCTTCCTCAAGGGATGCAGGGGCCGGGTGCTGAGAGGATCTGTAACGAAATCTCCGGGCGTTTCAGAATAACCGTGTCCTGGGGACTCTCTGACAGGCAGCATGACACACATTACGTCAGACAGCAGATCTGTGACAGGCAGCATAACACACATTATTACGTCAGACAGCAGATCTCTGACAGGCAGCATGACACACATACGTCAGACAGCAGATCTCTGACAGGCAGCATGACACACATTATTACGTCAGACAGCAGATCTCTGACAG
>CM031606.1:10277438-10304938 GCA_018398815.1 Conus ventricosus
CTGTAACTTCATTTTACGTTGAATTATGGAGCATTATGTACATTGATGTATACAATAGACTTAATATTGCTTTTTTCAATAGAAAGTCTTGATCCATTCACATAAGTTACGAAAGTTACCAAAGATTGTTAAGATAAAACCTTCTCCACCAGACAACATTAGCACTTTCATGTCTCCGGGCTGACAGCATGGCTGATGTACTGTTTACGTCTTCTCCTGAAAGGGGAATGCATGCAAATAAAGGACATTACTATCTAGTCTCCCCTTCTTGTCTTTTTTTCTTTTGTTAGAGCAAGGTTCAGTTGCAGTTCTGTTCAGTCTTCTCGTGGCGTTCACTGAGACTGGGTAGCAAGCATTTTCTTGATTCAGAAGATTTAATACTCGGCGCGGGATCCGGGAGCAAGTCAGGATGATGGTTGGTAGGATGAACACAATGCACAGGCTAACGTTCACAGCACTATGATTCATATTTATAAACTATCACAATCTCAAACAGGACGGAGATTGTATGAATGTATACAATACGTTGTATCAGATTTAAAAGCTGTTAAAGTTACCTAAGTCTCTAAACAAACAAATGACCAAAATGTCGGTAGTGTCTCGATTTTTGCAAAGGAAAATATAACGTGACATTTTGTGTTTGGTTCCCTTTTTACTTGTGGAAATAAAAGAATGGCAAGAATATATGAATTAAAGGGACAAAACTGTACTCTGTTTACCTTTCTTTCATATTGTGGAACGAAAGGTTAATAATGTGCAAACTCTGGGTTATTTTTTCTTCTTCATTCACCCATCACTGCATCCTTTGTTGTCCGATTATACTAAACCCTCAGTTACGAGAATATGGTCTTTTACAACTAAGATGAGTCGCCATGTTTGCCAAACGTACGTCAGCCATGGCACAACGCTGAGACTGCTGGGGGAGACTCAGTATGTCTAGCACCCTTTTTCTTCCCCGTGCATGCACTACGCGTGCAAGATACCATCGCTAAATCCCCCCCTTTGGATTCAATGTATTCCTCCGAAGTGGAACGGAATGCAGATCAGTATGACTCAAGGTAGACTTCCTGTAAATGTGAGTGTGAGCAGCGATACAGTTCCTTCCACGATTCAGCTCGGACATTCAGCAAGACAGCAGAGACAGATAAGGGTAGTACATAGAGTGTGCAAAGAAAAGGGGAAAAGTAAAAAAAATGATCAGACTGATTTATGAATAAGTGATCTCAACCATCTCTCTAAAAATCCCCTCCCCCCCCTCCAGCTCACCCAGCCAGACCATTTTCTCTTCTTTAAGGGACTTTTTGTATTAACATTGATGACGACAACGACAACTATGGAGATCGATACTCACTTACTTCAACTTAATTCTGAATACGCTTGTCTTCAGCCTTCTCTGTGCTACAGTCTGGGAGAATGAGATCAACCACAAGAAAACTTTCTTAAACAGACTTTACAGGGGTGACTGCGATGTGAAGATATTTTACAGTGAGTGACCAATAAATGTATCTTCCTAAGATAAACAAAAAGAGCGGCAATAAGATCATCGTGATGTACGTACAGATATACTTGTTTTTCGAATTCTCCCCCACCATGTATTTCATACAAAGTATGGAGACAGACAGAGTAATAGCAGTCTATTCCATTGTCAAAAGTTATTGAACACGTTATCATTGTTTATCTTTAAGTGGGAATGTATTATCTTGTCTTGAAGTATGCCTAAATCAAACAAGCTTTATACCTTCATAGCTAGATATTTTCACCCCACACTATACATTTCCATGTCCTATATTCTCAATGTTCTGCAATCCTAGTGATCTGAGTGCTCATTTGTCTGTAATGTTATTGATCATATTACCATTGCATACTCCAACTGCTCTGTATTTCCACAGGTAAGGGTTTCTTCTTTTATCGCTCTACATATTATATTATTATGTATATATCATATTAGTATGTTTTGAACGGCACATTTTTGTGTTCCTAAACATTTGTACATTTACAGTTTCTTATATTTACACTCTACATTTCTGGGGCGTCATATCCATAGTCATAAGTTCCGGTACAAAATCATGAAATCAAATGATTTAACGTTTTCAATTTGTTTTCATTTCAAGGATTGACAGAGGAGTGAAAGTTGATTTCCATAAGATGACGGAGACACATTCTTTGAAAACAGAAATATCACCAGTCACTCATACACATACCTTGGTAAATGAGGCTGCCATTGCAAAGCTGCATCTATTGAAAGTAGGTCCGAAAGCCGAGGCAATCAGCTCAGAAGCATCGTCTCTTCCTTATTTTGTATTTGACAAACAATAAACAAGTAGGGTACCTCTTGCTCCCACAAGAAAATATAACTCCAAAGGAATGCATAACTCCCACAAGAGTTATGTTTTCTTGTGGAAGCAGGAGTTACCCTACTTGTTTATTGTTTATTATTTACTGTTCCCTTCCTCGTTTCATATTTGACTTTGTATTTGACACACACACACACACACACACACACAACACACACACCACACACACACACACACACACACACACACACACACACACACACACACACACACACACACACACACACACACACAGCTGTCTGACAGCATGCCCTAAAGCCGCCCTATACTACAACCCCTGTGTCCGTGATCAGACGTGACTAAAATATCTCCATCAACTGTTCCATGCACCTTGCTGGTACATGTCCTACAATCAAGATGTTTGATGTTCGATCTTATTTCTCTAGGATGCACGAAGACAGTCAAAGATTCCTTACTGGTTTCTGTCCCAGTGCTCAGGCATGTAGTCATAATTGTAGACTCGCAAGACTTATATTAATCTAAGAAATCAGTGTGTGGCATTTCTTCTCCATTTTTTTAAGTTGCGGTATGAGGAGGGGGTGGAGAGAGGTGGAGGGGGTATCAACAGAGTGGAGTTGGGGGATAAGATTTGGCGGGGGGGGGGGGGGGGGGGGGGAGGGCGGGGAGGGGGGAGGTGGGAGAGCTCTTTAGACATGAGCGGGATGGTGTGCTGCAATTTTGGGGGTAGGCCACTGTGATGCGGAGGTGATTAAGAAGTTAGCTAGCTTCCCTTCATCTTGTCTCCACATTGTAAGGAAGCCCTACATGTGGCTTCCCCGGACACCAGGGGGACAGATGCCTACACCTGGTGCACTTCACTTCATTCATAAGACGGTCTGTTCACATGGTGTGTCGTCCCATTTCAAGAAGGATAATGGATGAAAGTAAAATCTACTTGCTGAGGTGTGTGTGTGTGTGTGTGTGTGTGTGTGTGTGTGTGTGTGTGTGTGTGTGTGTGTGTGTGTGTGTGTGTGTGTGTGTGTGTGAGAGAGAGAGAGAGAGAGAGAGAGAGAGAGAGAGAGAGAGAGAGAGAGAGAGAGAGAGAGAGAGAGAGGGGAGAGAGAGAGAGAGAGAGAGAGAGAGAGATTATCCGAAAATCTGAATATAAAAGTTGTACACTGCGCCAACTGTCTATTTTTTGTACTGTGAGAAGACAAAGGCAGAGCTTCTTACAATATAATGTTGAACGTGAATCGACTGTAAAAACACGAAGCTTCCATTTTGTTACAACGGAAAAAAAACAACAACACGTTTTCCAGCAGCAAGGAAGTGCAGAGATTAGAATGATTCCATACTTCCATCACTCTCAAGGTTAGCTATTTCACAACCCACCTCATCATTTCACCTTCCCATTCTGGCGACTCTAAATCCTGTAATCGTGAACCCTGAACACAAAGTGCGCTGCTGGTGACTGAATTAAGCCAGTGTCACCATACCGCCATAATAATAACAAAATTAATGATAGTAATAATATTAATAATGATAATATTAATGATTATCTATGGCGCTTAATCTTACATCATAAGCCCCTAAGCGCTAACAAATAGCCTACATAAAAGTTTGAAGAAAACATAAGTGAAACGAATATGAAGATGAATATTGAAATAAGTACCATGCACCTACAAACAGCTACAAACCAGCAGTCTTATCACTTGACTGCTGCTCTAAGCCTGACAACAGTCAATGTGCTCGATGTCAAATTTACTTTCCATTTGAGCAGGGTGTATGCAGGCTGCTGATGCCTCCCTCCTCATTCCTTTTATTTCACAGTCGCGCAACAGGAAAACGTCCATAGATTATCTCAGACTTGCAGGGCAGTGTGAGAATATGAGAAGAAAACACGCTGCATGTCATCTCCTTCAGAGTTCATGGAAGTAGAGGAGGAGGTGGTGGGTCAAGGTAAGAGAACTATAAAATGCCGCTTCTAACTCACTTTGCCCTCAAACAAGTTTTCGGGCAAAGTGACCTAAAAGCGGCATTTTATAGTTCTCTGATAAGTAAGACTTCTATAACCAAAAAATAACGATTATCTACAAACAAACATACTGTGTAGGATTGTCCGTTTTCAATACTAATTTACTAAACTTTTCAGATTTTAGTTTTTGCTTAATCCTGTGTTTTTCCTGGTCATTTTCAATAACATTAAATGCGCCTCTGTTTGTAAACAGCAACAAACATAAATCCTAACAACTAGAAATCGACTTGGCTGAGACACTGTGCCTGCAAAACCTAATTACAGGTAACTCGCCTGTTGGTGTCTGACGGCAACCTCCAGCGTGGCCAGGAATGTCACGCGGGAACGGTTATTTATAGTAACACAGTAATTAGCTGACGGCAACCTCCAGCGTGGCCAGGAATGTCACGCGGGAACGGTTATTTATAGTAACACAGTCAGCAAGGCTGGTTTCGCCCCACCTTTTCACAGAGTTTTGCAGAAAGCGGTCCAGGGTGGACGTGTTTTACTGTGCTTAGTGACTATTGTGTTTTTGTTATTTTGACAATGTCTAACAGGTTTACCGAAGAACAGGCTCGCGCTATTCAAGATCACAAGTTTTACTTTAACTGTATGTTAGAGTATTTGTCAAAAAAGGAACTAGGCGAAGCATGTTCTCTACCAGTTAAACCGAAAAGAAGCATTGCTTTTTTGGAAGGAACAGAAAAGGAAAAAAACGAACCGACTGCTTTGGAAATGGACGACTATCTTAAAGGCTTGTTGGTTCAAGAAAATGAAAACGCTGAAGGCAATATTGCTGAACAACATATAGCCGATTTCAATACGTGTTTGACTATCGATGAGATGGTTCCTTATCTAAAAAATGGCGCTGCATTATTGAAAGTTGGCCAAAGAAAAACAATCCATCATGCATTGATTGTTGGTCACTGGCTTGAGACAGCTAAAGTCATGTTTAAAAAACAAAAAACGCATCAAACATGGCGTTCATTTCTTAAGGCGGAGGTAAACATGGCTGATTCGTATGCTAGAAAACTTATTCAACTTTCTGTGTGTTTTTATAACTATCCTAAATTTCACAAGCTAGGAATCAGTATAAATGAACTGTGTAGCAAACGTCAAACTATCATTAGACTTATGCAACTGAATAGCGATTTTCGGAGGTTCTGGCAAACAAATTAGATAGGGATAGGCAGACCTTAGTACATCTACCAGTATGGAGAGGAGTAGTGTGTAGCCAGCACTATCTCCATATAAATGCTCCAAATATACAATGACGGATGTACTACTACTGGCGATTAGAGCCGCCATAAAAGCTCGGCTACAGCAATTACTGCTGTAACTCTGCCAAAGCCAGTTGCAAGCCTGGTTGAGAAAAGAGGAGCACAGCGGCAAACAAGGCCAAACGACCCTACTGTGATCACTTGACCTGCAAAGCTCAGGGCAAACTAGGCCAAACGACCCTACTGTGATCACTTGGCCTAGTTGATTACACTTAACACCTTCACCCCAAGTCACCCCAAGTCCTTAATTAAGTTCTTGATTAAGTTACCCAAGTCCTTAATTAAGTTTTTAATCAAGTCACCCCAAGTCCTTAATTAAGTTCTTGATTAAGTTACCCCAAGTCCTTAATTAAGTTTTTAATCAAGTCACCCCAAGTTCTTAATTAAGTTCTTAATTAAGTTTTTAATTAAGTTACCTCAAGTTCTTAATAAGTTCTTGATCAAGTCACCTCAAGTTCTTACTTAAGTCACATTAAGTCATCCTCTAAGTACAACCAAGTTCTTATTCAAGTTATCTTATAATTGTCAAAAAAAAAACAATAAATCTATGTTTTTGTCTTAAATAGTAGATGTCTAATATAGTACACACACGCCTCAAAAAACGCGTCATCGCTGAGGATGTTTTGCTCGGCGTCCTCTGCGCAAGATCGGTCAGCATAGATCTTAATGAAGTTCTTACATCCTAAGCAACCGCATTGATTACAATTCTGGTCTATGGAAATGTCTTTTATAGACTCCATGTCTTTATTTATTGACTTCATCATTTTAAACAAATAATAATCCGTCATGATCTATTTTTATCAAAAAAATTTTAAAATTAAGTTTTTAAAATATTATTGCATTTGAAATGGATCAAAATTATCTTTTGTTGTTGGCGGTTCTGGCATACTTTTGTGTTCGGCTTCTGTATTTAGCGGTGGAGATTGTTTGGGCTCTTGTTTTTGCCAGCGTTGTTTATATATTTTATAACCGTAATAGCCGCCCCCAGCAGCAGCAGCAAGGGCGCCAAAAATGACAACAGTTTTAAGTTCAATATTCCATGAAGACTTTGGTGCTGTAGGCCTTGAATCACATGGAGTTTTTATAGCTGGCATTGAATCAACTTGTTCTGGCGTTGGCGGTGTTATGTTTTCATGATGAGTTATATTCTGTGATTGTAACATTAATTTTCTTTGTCTGTTCCACTCTGCTAATTTTTTTCCTGCTTCAACACGCCCAGGATGAGGATGCTTCTCACTGGTCACTTTTTTCACCTGATTCAATGTTTTCTGATTCAATGTTTCCTGATTCTGCTGATTTTCTGGCTCGTTCATTTTGAAGGGAAATAAAATCTATATGATTAAATGTAATTAATCCATGATTAGTGGCGATAACAATGTTCCAAATCTGTAATATAGATCACAGCTTAGAGACTCTAATGACTTTGTTAAAACTGGATCCTGCGTTAAATCATACATAAAGTCTTGTTCAGAATCAATGGGAGCAAATCTACTGACTAGTTTAGTGTATAAACTAAGAGCCGTTTGCCCAACACTTTTTACCATTCTCGATCCTAGTTGCGCTTCATACCTGTTATGATACTTTACAATGTCTTGTGGCGACATCTGTTGAATCTGTTCTATGCTGAATTCAGTTCCGAGGAACTGTTTTGTTTTTCCACATGCTGCCAAAGAATACAGCCTTTCCTTTTTGGCATAATAGCTTGGTCATCAACTTCTTCATTTGTAAGTCCAAGACGGTTTAGGCCGCTCTGTAGCTCTAGCAGATCATCGCTGTTCATGTTTTTTATTAATTATAATTATTTTATTTTTTAAAATGAGCGCCGGAAAAACTATCGCCAACCTTGTATACCATTCTGCTGTTATTGGAGGCCTAAGTGTAGGATACACAATGCTTGGTAAAAGCCTGTTAAAAATTAAACCGGCTGATCTTGGCAAACTAGACTTTGAAGACTCAGCAAAGCTGATTGCTGTTATTACAGCTTCATTTGCTACGAAAGATTTTTTAGTTAAGCAAGGATAATTCCAGAGAATATAAATATGTAAAAAAATACATTTATAAAAAATGGCTTCACTCGTAATGATGATAGGCGGCGCAGTAGTGAATGCGCTTGCTTTTAGCGGAAGTAATTACGCGTTTAGTAAACTACGGGACGATGGCGAGAGAAAAAGACATAACAAAGCTGTGGAGCAACTAGCCGCAGCACAAGATCGCTATGAAAAGCAGAGAATTGAGCAGTTAGATTTTATTAACGACACACTGAAAAAACAGGGGCATGCAGCTTACACATTTAAAGATGTTGATCAAGCGATAAAAGAATATTATCTTGTAACAGGCAAGCCAATCGAGACATTGCCCCCACCAAAGTTCAGTGACTTTTATCATCCATCAGAAAAACAAAAGATGCAAGAAATCGCGTTTATTGCCGTTGGTATGACCGTTGTGTATTTTGTTGCGCATAATATTGGCTGAATAGAAAATGAACAAAATCTATTATTCGCCAAAAGGATATTGGAAGGGAATAACGGCAATTAAAAAGCTAAGCCAAGCAGCTGGAGTCAGTGAACAAACAGCGAAGGAATGGTTATCTAAACAAGCAATCTGGCAAATTTATTTACCTGCACCTAGACGAATACAGAGACCACACTTTGTCAACACAACGCCAAACGACACCCATCAAATGGACCTTCTATATTTACCTCATGATACGATTAGACGAAAAAGATTTAAGTACGCACTTACAGTCATTGACATAGCTTCAAGATACAAAGATGCGGAACCATTAACACAAAAGAGTGCTTCTGCTGTTGCTGTCGCTATACAACTGATATACCAACGAGGTCCTTTAACTTATCCTCGCATGATTCAAGTCGATGATGGAAAAGAATTTAAAGGCCGAGTGAATCAATTATTGTTAAAACATAGAGTTACCATTAAAAGAGGCATTCCAGGAGTTCACAGATCACAGGCTTTAGTTGAAAACTTTAACAAACAGTTAGCTGAAAGACTTTTCTCCTACCAGTATCACAGAGAGCTGATTGACAATTCTCGCAACACAGAATGGGTTAGAAGACTGCCCTCAGTTCTACGTGCAATGAATAATGAAGAATTTAAAGGGCTAAAACCAGTACAAGCAATCAAAAAACAAACAATAAATGTTGCTGAAGACAACACCAGTTCATCAAGCAAACTATTACCATTTGGTTTGAAAGTAAGGTACCTTTATTTACCGGGGGAAGCAGAAGGGGACACTCACATCAGGGCAACCGATCCAGTTTGGAGTGTTGATCCATATGAAATAAAAAGAATTGTAAAAATGAATCCGCCCGTGTATTATTTACGAGAAACTGACACAACAAAACAACCAGCTCCTCAAAGATCTTTTGTGAAGGAAGAACTGCAGATAATCCCCCCAGACACAGTTCCGCTTTAATTAATTTACAGAAATATATTTGAGTCTAAAATGGAGGCGCAGAATGATACAAGAATGATAAATGAAAAGACCTCGGAATTGACAGAAGAATTACTTGATTTGAGTTCTGCTATTAGTGCAACATTTGCGAGGATTCATCAGCACATGGCAATGCATCAAGATCACCTACAACCCAAAATCCCAAATTTTGATTATGAAACATGGGGGAAAGAATATCTTGAAATAATAAAAAAAAGTCCGGGCACATCAAGCAAACATGAGAAAAAATTTGTCTGAATTGGAGGATGATATGATTGATCTTATAGATAAAGTTAAGTAAAAATATGAACCCAAAGAATGTATATAATTATGCCGTTCTCCAATGTCCAATTGCATAGGAAAACTCTGGATTAACAAATACTCGTTTTGTGTTTGTTCTATCTAATGACTTCTTTGCTACAACAGTTGTGTTGATCTCATGTAGATTAGATCGTAGTTTTACGTTGTTATGATGAAAAGTCTTATTGCCAAACAATGCTTCTTTGTAGTTGTCATGAGATATGTTTGACTGCACAACACTGCAAGATATTCCCTTTGCTTTCTTAATGGTTTTCGCCTGGCTCGAAATACTGTACATTTTTGATCTTAACCCAACAAACTCCTTGATCACCTTTCCAGATAATTCATCCTTCATCTTTCCTAAAACCTTCTTGTTAGTAATTGAATGCAAAGGCGAATCTTTAGGATAATCGGATGTGTCATACCATCCTGCTTGCCCTTTAGCTACTTCTATTTCCATGTCTTTATAGATGTCTTCAGTAGGGATATCTATAACAAAACTATCTGTATCTGTGTAAAGTACTCTGGACTCAGGATACGAGGGTTTAAAGTAGTCATAAAGAAATTCTAACATCAAAAGCTTGATAATTCTAAAACAGTAAACCCAATAAATACAGGTTTGTCTAATTTAACTTTCTTTTTTTTTCATTATTATACCAAAAAGCTGATCATGAAATCTTCTGAAGTCCTGATAATTTGGTTTTGAAGTTAGCTTAATTGCTTCGTTCTCTTTGGTGACCAATCTGACGTCTTTACGCTTTGCGGATTCTCCATAGTCTTTCCAAAACAGCTGTTGTTCATCAGCTTGAAAAAGTCTTTTTCTGAAGCATCTGTGGATTTAGTTCTGAGATCAGTGTTCTTCATGATGTATGGTTTCATGAACTGTTCTTGATCAAAAGCAATTATACGATGAACAGCCGTCAACTTCAAACCATGTCTTAAATAAAATTGTAGAAGTCTGTAATGACAGACATAATTTTTTTTGTCCCGAAGATTAGGCACAAGTTTAGGCGGTTCTGTTTTTGCCATCTTTAGGCTTTCTGCCGCTAATGGGTAGTCATTATGCAGGTCATGGAGTTCCTGAGGATATTCTAAGTCAACTTCTAGAATGTATCCACGCTGGTGACCCGGCGTCAAACTGCCCAACCACTTTAATGCTTTTTGAATATTATTTGAACCGCCACCTGTGTACATTTTAAAGTTACGTAATGGAAGTGATTGCGCCATTGCCCATCCATACAGATTGTTTGCATCTAAATACATAAGATAGTTAGACCTTTTACTTGGATCATAGTTGTCTAAGTATTTGTTGTTTGCTTTACAGTAATGATGCGACGCCATACTAATTCCTCCGTGCAATCCGTTTTCAATCATCTGAATCATTGGGAGGTCAGACAATAAATCAATCTGTACTCCAGTAAACTGTAAGAAAGCATCCCAACTCATCCCGGGCGCAGAAATGTAATGCGCGGGATTCAGGCTATAATGTTTCATGCAGGTCTTCCTATAATTTTCAAAGACGTCCGCCAACAAACATACATCGGCCATCAAGTATGAATCATGATAGTCTCCCATTGTTTTACACTCTAACTTCTGCCACGCATCTTGAGCATGCTGGTAATCAGAATCACTGATGTCCTTTCCTCTAAGACTAGAAAAGAACGCACATTTAGGAGGAAGTGAGTCTTCATCAAACCTTTCCCAACTGTTCATGTATTCATAAGGGTAAACACCCTTTCTAACAAGTGTTGGGTCAAAATATTCTTCTGTTATTGGGCAGGACTTTAAGGACATAGCTAGTGACTCTAATGATCCCATCATGTGTTGCATAGAGTCATAAAAAGACATGTTATTTAAAGTGAAAACACATGTACTTTTCTGATGACTGTGCAATGCATGCTACCCTAAAGGCGCTGGTTACTGCTTGCATTATAAGGTGAGAGTCGTAACCTCGCAAGTTGTGAAAGAAGATGGGAAGCTTCATGTCTTTGGTTCAAACTTTAGTAGCAGATTGCATTTACTGTGCGCTGCTCCTCTGAACTTTCCACTAATGTGATCATGGTCTCTTACTGTCGGATTCGCTGCGTCTGATGAGAGGCCTAAACCACAAATCCAACAATGTGTGGCTGAGTCATACTGTTGTTGGTCTTTAGGCGTCATCATGATTTCAGATAAATTTAGATTATTAGAACAATCATTACGCACTTGCTGCATGCGCTGTAAAATCTTCTAGCCGCATTTGGTCCTCTGTATAATTCTGGCGTTGAATGAGCGCCATCTGACCTGACAATAACGAAGGCAAATGAACAAATCTGGTGATTACTCACAAAGTCTGTTTTTGGAAGTTTCTGTGGGGTTGGTCCCTCATAAGAAACAATGAGTGATTCGAAGTCTGCGTAAACAACATATGGGGAATTTTGCATCCGTTTCCAGTTCTTAAAACTAACTTTACTGCCTTCTAGGGGCGTAATTAGTTCTGTATTACAGTCAACTGGGCCGATACAATGTTTCTTATGTTCGCTTGCGGCTTGAACAGATGGAATTCTTGTTAAACATTTTCTGCAGAATTCTTGTTTATGGTAATGCTTTGAAGTATGCCTCAATAATCTACTCATTGTGCGTATCAATGTGTAATACGGTAGCCCTGCTGGTGAAAACATCAGTAGTAAGTCAACATGGCTTTTGTCTGGCCCGCCAATCGTTGGACTGTTCTTGGACACTTTAATAGGCTGTAGATTTGTTTCCTCATCCCATGTGTAGACATTAACAGTTATTGGTTTGTTTTGTTCTTCAAACTGATCAATTTTGTCCACGCTAACAGGAAAGGATATTCCACTAAAGTTAAGATCATTGATGTAAGGGTGATAGTTAGACACTCTCTCTGCGTTTTTGCGGACGTAATGCAGCCTTGCGAGAACACACCACATGAAACATTTGTTGTCTGTATTCTTTATGCTTAGAACTGCTCTTTTTGCAACTAATGCTGGAGGTAGTGGAATGTAAGACTTGCCTACAATCGGCGCATACTTAGCCTGTTTTAATCTAATCTCTAAGACTTCGCCCTCTGACCAACCAGAGCCTCTCATTTTGGCTTCTTCAGCGGCCACATCAAACTGTGTAAGCAGTTCGTCTGCCCAAACCCGGGGTGTTAAGTCATTATGAGAAAGAATAGTCTGTTGTTTAGTCGAGACCCAGACTTCTAGATTTTCTTCATTTATTGTTACATAGTCGATTAAAACAGCTAACATTACTTTAACTGGCGGGTCTATTGTTAGTTTACCTGGAATTTGAGAAATAGCATAACCAACACTTGCCCGTACGTTTGCAGGATCAATGACTTCTAAATCAATATCATTCAGTGCTCTTGATAAATATTCTTCCTTACGCATTGCTTCAAACAATTCATCTGGACCTTCCATATATCTTATCCATGCTGAGTTTCTTTTCTAACTCAAAATATTTATTTAAATTAAAAAAATACGACTCCAAAGTCGTCTTAATCAGAATCAATATCAACGGTTTTTTTATGCTTGGACTCATAAACAAAAGTAATAAACACCCTTTGGCGTTGTTAATGTGAGCTGTTTAGAGCAGAGTTTAATGTTTCGTTTACTTTTTTTAAACATTCCTTTTTTATCTGCTCGGTGTCTAGCTGTTGAGAAAAAGTTGTCCTCGCCTTTCTTTGAAGATCAAACTTTTGTCTTTTGTAGTCATCAAAATCGGCCTGTAAACGACTAAATTCTTCGTCCGTGATGTTTGAGTCAGCCAGTGCTTTATTTATAATCAGCTTAAAGGAACTAAGTTTAGCTGTTATTAGTTGAACCATAGCTGTGTGCTTTTGGAGTTTAGTTTTAATTTTTTGCTAGCTGCACCTACAGCTAATGAACACAGGCCAAGAGCTAAAGACAAACCACCTAGAGGTAAAGCTGCGGGTGCGCCTATGCCCGTTGCTAAGAGGCCTACACTCGTTCCTGCTGATAGAGCACTAATAGTTGATGCTCCAGTATTAACATAGGTATGCAGCATTAAAGGCGGCAGAATACCTTCGTTTGGTTTTGCTGTATTTTGAAAGGTCTTGCTCTAGTACTTGCTGCATTTGCGAAATGTTTGTTAATCTAAAGGTTTTTATGTCGGGGGTTTCTACTATCCCTTCTTTTGGCGACTCTGGCGCTGTAGGCACATTTGGATAAACCTGAACAGACATGCTTTTTTTAAAATAAAAAAATAATTTAGTATACTACATCTTTAAATCTGTTAGCTTCAATATTTAGCTGTGCATCATATAATAAAAACAAATGTACATTAAGCGGTTTAACAGCCTCTTTTCTTTATCAATTTGAATGTTTATTATGTCTCTAACATCTCTCCCGCTTCCATGTAACTGATTATCCTCCGTTGACCTTAGGTCAATCCATAAACCGTATTTCGTTGTTAAATAATGATCAAGCCTAACGCTGTGAAGATGAAATCTTTAGACACAAGGTCAACTGTTGGATTTCTACACCTCCCACCTCCAAACAGTTTTCTTATTTCATCAAAATGCTGATAAGGTTTAAGCCCCTAGCGTAGATTTGGTTAGGACTACCCTCAATTGTACATTGCACTTTCGTTATTTTAGGATTAACAAAATTTTCAGTTTGTCTTTCGAATGGTCCTTCATCTTCGCACAGCAATAAAATACCTTTAAGCGATCTTGCTGTGGCGCTAAAACTAAATTCCATATAGTGTCTGCCCTGCTTTTGGGATATGTTGAATGATGAATCACTCTTTCGTAATATATTGCTAATTTGACTGATATTGTTGCTCAATCAGCCTTGCTAAGTTAGGGTTGCTAACAACGTCAAACTCTAACGAGATGTCAGAAATGCTGTACTTTGCTTCGATGTCTGCAGATAGAAATACATGTTTGTAGTCATTAAAAGTTAGTTCATATGACAATCTGTCTTTTAACGCTCCTTGAAAGTATGGGGCATGCGCTTTTTAACAACTCAAAATCTAAGGGTATGGAAAAGCGATTTCCAAACGCATAACTTACTGCTTCAGGCTTTTTACCGTCTTTAGCATCTGCGGCGCCTATTCTGTGTTTTAGTGCTTCATTATTTTCGATTCCTTGAAACGCAAGATCATCCCTTTCATTCTCGGTTAGCCATAGATCGGAATAGGTTAAAACTATGTCTGCATTGTGTAAAGAAAATATTTCTTGCCCCTCAAGTTTTATAGAAATTTTTTTTAACGATTGCCCGCCCAGATTCTGAACAGCCGTCCTGTTGGGGTCTGTTGTTGAAACGAGTTCTATTTTGAAAGTACTTCGCGCAGAGCCTGGCACAATCACTTCATCCGCTCCTAGGTCTGGAAATCTAACAGTAAGAATTTGATCGGCATCAATAGTAGATGGATTATTTGGAACAGTAATATTCCGTTATTTCCCTTCATGGCAAAGGGTTCTTTCAGTCTTCTCTTCGGGTCAAGAATCGAGCCATATGCTTGTGACATTTTTTATAAAACAAAATAAAAAGTTAATTATTTAAAAACATGGCAGGCATTGAAGATGAAGATTATAGTATTCTGATCTTGGAGACGACATGAAATGATTCTCCTTGGGAGCGGCATCGCTCAGGGCTCTCATTGCATGATGAATTAGAAGGGCGGCAAAGGCGTGAATTAACAGAAAGTAAGGTCAGATCATTATACCAAAGTTTAGGGATAAAACCTCCAGGAGCTATATACCCTGATGATTTTAAAGTAAAAGATGACCATTTGTATGTAAAAAACAAGCAAGGAGAACTTATTCAGCTTACGCATAAACGAACCCATCAAGGTTTGTAGGCATGGGTTTCAATTAAACAAAAGCTCAGTGCAAGCGAGCGGGATCGCCTTGGCTTTATTAAACCAGAATTAGATCTGGAAAAAGTTGCTAAACTTCAAAACATACAACAAGAACTCCCAACAGATAACCAAATGCAAAACATGGAACCTGAAGTTTTAAATCAAACAGCAGACAGAATAATAAATGCTATAGAAGCAAAAGCCACTGAAGAAGAAGAAGCAGAACCCTGAAGAAGAAGAAACAGCATTAAAAACAATGCACGATCCACCGCTACCTATGAGAGAATTATTTTGCCCTTGATCGTCTTTTAAGAACCATCAAAGGGGAATTATTAAACAATTTAACAAAACTGACTGAACTAGAGGAGCGTATAGAAAAGAAAAAAAAAACTTGCTGAGGCTGACGACGCCAACTTAGGACTTAAGGTTAAAGAAAGAATAAAACAAAGACTAAAAGATCTTGAAATACAAAGATCATCAAGACTAGAAGTGATGACTACTAACCGAGACCAATTACGAACTCAAGTGACAGAATAAGAGAAACTATCGAAAAAATTTTATATGAAGACGCGACGCTAGCAGACGAATACGAACATTGTTTAGAGAGCAAGGCGTCACATTAGCAAGCGTTATAACAGCCTTAGGATTTGCAATAAGTACACTGGTAATGGCTATTACAGGCGGCGGTGGAGGTCAAGCCTAGTGCCTCCATCACCATCACCTCCACCTGATAAATCATGGGTGAAAAAACAGCTTGATCATCTTGCAAGTTTATTAAAAAATTAGCCAGTAAAGCCCTAGACGCTTTACCAGGTATATTAGGGGGTATTGTTAGCTGGCTTTTGTCTACTGCAAGCAAAGTAGTTGGCTTTATGGCCGAGCACTTATGGGCATTAGTTCTCTTAATAGTTGGGTTAATTTTTTAGTAAGATAAAGACCGAGTAATCCTATGCCAGTTAATACAACAACAAGTGCTGTCTTTTCATATTCATGGTCATTATTTTTTTTGACTTCTTCAACAGTCTTTGGGCTTTGGGCCACAGTGATTGGATGACTTAATCTTGGGGGGTCGACTTGTTTGTTTACTGCTTGCAATATTACTGGCTCAGAATTTATGTCGTTTTTTCCGACCTTCTGTTCATTGCCTGCCACAAGGATTTCATTATTGTAGTTTATTATTGTACCTATCTGGAGTCTGAGGTCAGAAGGCAGCATGCACAAACCAGTGCCAACAGCAAAGTCTACTTTCGATCTTGCGTATTGTAAAACATCTTGGTACCTTTTTATACTTGAAGGTAAATCTACTGTAGAATTAATGGCGTCCTCTAAATTTGCCAAGTATTGTTTTTGTGCATCAAAACCAGTAGAAGAATCAGTTATGTTCGATCTCGTTTCTGCTTGCGAACCTAGCAAACACCAAACGTAAGTACGAATAGAGTCGTTTATTCGTTCTATCCCCGCTCTAGTTAGGCCCTTAGAAGTGTCCAAGATAAATGTTGTCCATGCTGTTTTATGCTCTTGCTCTATGGACCCGAGGTGAACAGTTGTGCCTGAAGAGAAAGATGTGTAAGGAGGATTCCAGTCATACTTATACTTTCTGTGCACGCCCCAAAAATAAGGGGTGCCTAGACCATGATTAAGATCCAACTTTTGTCTAAAGTCTGTCTTAACATTAATATTGAATTCGTTACAGATCCTTTCAAAAGCCTTCATGTCTATTCTGTTGCTGAATGGATTAAACGGTTTGTCATTTGGTAATGGTGCTTGCAGTTCAGTCAAAATACGCCTGAAGGTGTAATAAAAATGAAATCTATACACTGACCTCACCAAAGGATCAGGATGATTTAAGTGATCAGCATACGACACTCCACATCCAGTTGATGCACAAAACACAGCAAAGTTTAACTGGTTCTGATAAAACTGCATCAGATGACTGAACCACACTTTCGCGATGTAGTCTTTTTTAATAGGAGGGTTAAGATATCTGTTTAATGGAGTACTCACCTTTTTATGAAAAGTGTCAGTCTGGGTCACAGAAATGTCAAGAGTATCAGTTGTTATATTTTTAAGATTGTAGTGCGGCCCAACAGAATATTTTGCATCAGTATATTTAAACGCACTCATTTTTATTTCGTTTAAAAAATGTTTGTAACAATAACAACCCAAGACCGTCCTTCGTTTTTAGAACATGCTATTGATAACAATTGCGGAATCAGAATGGTTGCGCTTCATGAAATATTTTACAAAGTCGTATGGTTTAATATAACTGAATCCAAGAAGAATAATAAGATTAAAAAAATTGACAAAACAGGGACCAAAGTTAGCCAGTTAACCATACCTGATGGTTATTACGGGTTTTGCTCACTAAAAGAAGCAATGAGTAACTTTGACATTACTCTCAAACTTAACAATGCGAATCTGAAAACAATGTTAACATTCAAGCCTGAAGAAGAAGTAGGTTACTATTTTGATAAAGAGCTAGCTAAAATGTTAGGTTTTGCGGCTGGCAATCATAGATTTAGAGTTACACCAAACAAAACTACTTATGAGGGAGAAAGTCCGCTCGATCTTGCATTACATTCATTACTCTATGTTCATTTGGATGAGCTAAGCACTGATAAAAACTTATATGATGGAAGGCCCTCAACTGTTTTAAGAGCTCTTCTGTCAGGGAAAGCTGCATATTGCGATTATGAAATTATACAATTCCCTAATTTACAGTTTAAAAGATTAGTTTGTGGGAGGGTTGGATCATTTAATATAAAGATCACAGACAAAACGGGAAGTCGTAAAATGTGATAACCTGCACATTGTTTTGGAAATAAAATAATAAACTGTACTAAAAAATAATGTCGCGGGGACCAGAAGAACCGGGAGTTACATTAGCGCCTGTAAGGTGTATAACCTTAGAATTAAAAGACCTTGCAGACGTTGCAGACTTTGAACAGAATGGAGAGATAGGCGCTTTGTATGGTTTGAGTACACTAAAGATGGTGATTATAAACGCAAAGAGGTTGGCGACAACAAAAGGTTTCCTAAACTAGAACAGCTGCGCAATCTAGAAGCAAATAATGTTGGCCAGTATGAATATAAAATAGTTCGAAAACCTGACCTCAAATGGCACTTGGAACCATATTAGAATGGGACATAAAATTTGAATTCATAAGCCCATTTACATTTTTTAGTCGTCAAAAAAGTTTCAGAAAAGCTTTCAACTCTGGCCCTTTACATGTAAGTCTTATGCCAGAGGACAATAGTCGGAAAGAGATTGAAATAAAGCCGTATGGGAATAAACAGTACATCCTCCACAGAAGAGAATCAGTTTTAAAAGATGCTTCTACAAAATTACAGTTCATTCCGCAAATGAAATTAGGAGATGCGTTCACAATGATATTTGAAATTTCTGTCTTAAAAGATGAGGGGAGGGATGGGGTTGTGGGCGTTAGTGACGTCCTTCTAAAAGGAATTCTAATTAGCTGGCAAAACTTAGACGTTGAAAAACTTAAAGTTACCATCGTCATTCTTCACAATGGCGAGGATATTAAGGTCATAACAACAAGCAACAAAATCAATATTAGTCTAAATAGAAACAATCTTACAGAACTGAATTGGATTAATCTTACGCATTTAGATCTTATAGGATTTTATTATACTGAACAAGTTTTGACAGAGAGTATGATAAATACAATAACTGGATTAGATTAAATTCTGTTATAAAAAACTATGGAGCAGTTAAACTTTATGACAAAAGAGTCTCATTGCTCATTGATTTGTGGACAGACTGGTTGTGGAAAAACAATATTTGTCCTCAACCTATTACAAACAGTTTATCGCTTAAATTTTGATTATATTGTGATTTTCTGTCCAACACTTAAAAGGAACAAAGCATATCATGATAGAAGGTTTATATGGACGGGACGATGACGTATATTTAGTTAATCCTAGCACTAAACTGAGTGAGTTTTTTAGAATACTTTTATAAAGTGTTTTTGAAGGAACGCAGACACTCTTTATTATAGATGACTGTTCGGCAGAAAAAGATATAGTTAAAAAGAGAAACACTTTGTCAAAACTGGCTTTCAGTGGAAGACTGATGGGATAAGTGTGTGGATTTTTATGTCAAAAATAAAAACTCCGTTTTAAAAGACTTTAGAGAACAGTTAAAGACTGTAGTTTTATTTCACATGAAAGACAGAGACGCATTTGATGACTGAAAGCGCGAAAATGATGTTATTGAAAACGATCAGGAAAAACACAGGATTAAGCAAAAACTAAAATCTGAAAAGTTTAGTAAATTAGTATTGAAAACGGACAATCCTACACAGTATGTTTGTTTGTAGATAATCGTTATTTTTTGGTTATAGAAGTCTTACTTATCAGAGAACTATAAAATGCCGCTTTTAGGTCACTTTGCCCGAAAACTTGTTTGAGGGCAAAGTGAGTTAAAGCGGCATTTTATAGTTCTCTAGGTATGGGTGGCCTGTGTACGTTGTACATGCAGGAAGACACAAGCTTCATCAATGAGTTTGATACATTATTACAGCAAATTTTAAAACCCTTGGTGGGAGAACACCATAGAATTACGGAATGTGGTGTGTCTCTATTGACGCCAAGAGCGCAGACACAATCAGCCGTGTCTCCCTGATGATCCGATCCAGCAGACGAAAGGCCTACGATCAGGCAATACATTATAAATCTGCCTTCGAGAGGGATTGTGATGGTTCCCCCATGCAGCTAGTGACGGGGTTTCATATTTAAAACATATATTTTCCCATTTTCTTCACCTTCAAATTTTTCTTTTTTCAAATCTTTGACAAGTCATTATTATAATGATGGAAGAATTGTTAACCTGCACTTGTTTTCCCCCACTACTTAATTGTTCAGCATTATATTGTTTGGTCATCGGTGGGCGATTGCATCTCTTAGGAGATCCAAGTAAAGGTTGTTTTTGCACAATTCTTAGCCGCTGACAATGCTTTGGTTATTGAACAGCAGAGCTGACCACTCAGACTGTTCCATATCTTTTGATATCCCTTGCATCCTTAAATGGAATCCTCAGGCATAGCTCAAAGATTGTCCCTTACATTTTATTCTGTTTACATAATGTTTTTAGTTTTTCAGTAATTTTTTTCCTCCCCACACTTTCGTTTGTTTTATTTTTCTCCCTTTCGCTGGCTGCTTTGGGGGTGCTGTTGGATTCTTTTTTGAACCCTTGGTGGTGAGAACACCATAGAATTACGGAATGTGGTGTGTCTCTATTTGACGCCAAGAGCGCAGACACAATCAGCCGTGTCTCCCTGATGAGTCCGATCCAGCGGACAAAGGCCTACGATCAGGCAATACATATAAATCTGCCTTCGAGAGGGATTGTGATGGTTCCCCCATGCAGCTAGTGACGGGGTTTCATTTTTAAAAAACATATATTTCCCATTTTCTTACCTTCAAATTTTTCTTTTTTCAATCTTTGCCAAGTCATTATTATAATGATGGAAGAATTGTTAACCTGCACTTGTTTTCCCCCCACTACTTAATTGTTCAGCATTATATTGTTTGGTCAATCGGTGGCGATTGCATCTCTTAGGAGATCCAAGTAAAGGTTGTTCTGCACAATTCTTAGCCGCTGACAATGCTTTGGTTATTGAACAGCAGAGCTGACCACTCAGACTGTTCCATATCTTTTGATCTCCCTTGCATCCTTAAATGGATCCTCGGGCATAGCTCAAAGATTGTCCCTTACATTTTATTCTGTTACATAATGTTTTTTAGTTTTTCAGCAATTTTTTTTCTCCCCACACTTTCGTTTTGTTTTACTTTCTACCTTTCGCTGGCTGCTTTGGGGGGTGCTGTTGGATTCTTTTTTGAACCCTTGGTGGTGAGAACACCATAGAATTACGGAATGTGGTGTGTCTCTATTTGACGCCAAGAGCGCAGACACAATCAGCCGTGTCTCCCTGATGAGTCCGATCCAGCGGACGAAAGGCCTACGATCAGGCAATACATAAAAATCTGCCTTCGAGAGGGATTGTGATGGTTCCCCCCTGCAGCTAGTGACGGGTTTCATATTTAAAACATATATTTTCCCCTTTTCTTCACCTTCATTTTTTTTCCAAATCTTTGCCAAGTCATTATTATAATGATGGAATGAATTGTTAACCTGCGCTTGTTTTCCCCACTACTTAATTGTTCAGCATTACATTATTACAGCAAAATGATTAGAAAGGAAATTTGATAATAATACATTAAACAGATTTTACTTTCAATACCAAACTATAGGTGGAATCTCAGTTTGAATTTTGTTCGGAATCCTGTTGCTTCATTCAACGACCAGAAAACTGTTGGACATCAATTCGTGGATTTCAGATTGTCTGAGAACCTGTGTCACTCAATATTGTTCTGCTACAAATTCAACCATTCACTAGAAGTATTAATACTTTGATGCGCAGTGCAAAGTCTTAAAACACAATGCATCATTAAAATCTTCAGTTTAGGTTGGCAAAACACTTACCTAAAATACAGATTCCTTTCTTTTGACTTTTTCTCTTTTCCTGTGGTACAGATGTATGTAACATCTGTGATCAATATCTGATTCAGACAGATCTTCAGCACTCAAACTGGTACGAACAGGCGTCATCAGCTTTTGTGAAAAACCTTGGGCAACATTCAAATCCATTTGGGAGTTGGCAAACGATTATACTGACACAACATATTCATCCATTCAAATCTAAAATATAACTTGAAGTATTTGTGCAAGAGAAGAAAATACACATCTTAAATCAACAGAAGACATGAAAGTCTTTTGTTGGCATGGCTGGTGGTGTCTATTTTCTTTTGCAAATGTTAAATGTGATAGGTTTGATGTGTTTTAGAATTCATAAACAATCTGTACGTGCCATTTGTTTTTCTGTTCAAGAAAAAGCTAATGACAATATCTGATCATTTTCATCACAAGAGTTTTCAGTAAAACTCATCAGAAAAAAAAATCATAGAAGGAAGGTCGCAGTATTGCGACAGATCTAGAGCATACATACCTTCTACTAAAATTGCATTGGCAGTACACGTCCGTCTACGTTCTATATTCTTGTCACTTATTTTTAGTGGATGACATTTAAGATACGGACTCTTCCGGAATTGAGCTTTCCGAGATAAAATCGGCTGAAACAGGTCGTCTTCTGCTTTCTGTTAAGGGTGTCTTATTTCAGGCAGGCGGTTGGTCTGCGGTCTGCGTTTCTGATCAAATATTTATACCGCAAGTTAGCTAGAACATTTACTTGTTCTAGAAGGGGCATTGAAGCAGATCGCCACAGTTGTTCAAATACAAACGAAAGGAGAAACTTTGAACTAGGATCAGTGTGCCCGTACTGCTGTGGGGAAGGACTTCTTAACTTGGTTACTCAAGTCGTCTAAGAACCAGTGAAGGAAAGCCTGTATTTTCAGGCTGTATTGATAGCCTACGTGGCGCTGAGTTCCACGAGGTGTTAAACTCTGTCCCTGGAGTGGCATTTTTGACTACTTGACACCGCATTTGGATGAGACCACGGCTGCTTACTCGTGTTTGGTTGACGACCCCCGTGAAGGAGTGGGTAATGTGCTGTACTGCCTCCATGCCCGAAATTGCGTCCCAGCGGATATGAAAGGGATCCAAAGTCAGCCCCCTAGCAGTGAGTCCAGACATACCCCTCCTCTGTTTCAAGATCACTCTCGTCTTTCAAACGTGTCTGGAACGACAAAACATGTCATTCAAAGCATATTGCACCTGAATTTGCACCCTTCCTGGTCCAGAATCACTCCGTTGTAAGTCATTTGTGGAGTGGTGCAGAAAGACCTCATGAGGTAATGTAGGCACGAGCCCCTTTCCGTCTCTCTGTGTCATAGGCTGAGTCAGTTTCGGCATATTCATCTATTCACACACTGAATGCTTTTGGAACATGTGCACTGTGTCATAGGCTGAGTCAGTTTCGGCATATTCATCTATTCACACACTGAATGCTTTTGGAACATGTGCACATGTTTGTTGTTTTGTGTTGTCTTGCGTTGTGTTGTGTTGTGGTCTGGTGTGGTGTGGTGTGATGTGCTTTAGTGTGTGTGTGTGTGTGTGTGTGTGTTGTGTGTGTGTTGTGTGTGTGTGTGTGTGTGTGTGTGTGTGTGTGTGTGTGTGTGTGTGTGTGTGTGTGTGTGTGTGTGTGTGTGTGTGTGTGTGTGTGTGTGTGTGTGATGTGCTCCTGTAGACTTGCGTTATGTTTGCCCAACATTACTTTTTGGTCATTTTGTAACGCCAAACAGTGGCTTTCAGTTTGATGAAGAAAGCTTTTATTCATTTATTCAGTTGCTTATTTTGAAAAACTCAATGTTCTCTCACTTAGGCCTATTATCAATACGGTCTTTGATTATACTTGTTTTTTCCCTTTGAGGCGGCGTATTTTTTTTTAAAAAACAGTTTCCTTCCCAGTTGTTTCCTGTTGAATGATGATGACAGTCAGGTGTGTATGTGTGCGTGCGTGCGTGCGTGCCTGTGTAATCCTTGGTATGAGCAGTTTGTTGTTGTTTCATTTTAACGCAAAGTGCAAAGTTCTTTTACACATTAACTTGTATCCTATTACGCCAGTCGGCAGTAGTTTATTTTCCAATTTTTTTTAAAGGCAGTGTTTATGTTTGAGGAACTTGTTTTGTTTGCCCATTTCGTTTGTTATATCATAGACAAGGGCATCCACATGTTCATTGTTTTGCTTTGATTTCTACCAGAATGATGCATGATCAAAAGTCCTAGGCAATGTGCCCACAAGAAAACTTCTTGATCAGGGGAGGTGGGGTGAGGATGGGGGTTGGGATGATGGATGGAGTTGTGTTATTTTTGACGGTTTAAATCATTGCTATGGAGATAATGAAACAACCGTTTCTAGCAAAGACACGCTTGCAATGCTTATCATATAAAATCAATACGATGTCTTGCCACTGTGAATGAACAAAGACACGCTTGCAATGCTTATCATATAAAATCAATACGATGTCTTGCCACTGTGAATGAAAATTATCCAAGACATTTTCGACAACAACAAAAAAAATGTCAGAAATGTACGGAACGTGTAGCGTTTCATTTATGATTTACCCTTGTTTCGTATTAGAAACATAATTATGTACTAATTGTGGAACTTTTTTAGAGAAAAAAAAGAAATCGCTAGCAGAGTTTCTGACTAATAACTACTGTTTGTTACTTACATGTTCTGCGTAAAATGCTGCATTTGCGAAGCACTTTCGCTTTCTCAAATGTGACTCTGATGTGAAGCAAATTACACTGATCCTTAGGTGTTCTATATTTAATGCCTTTCCCATAATTTACTAGACCTGCATTCCCAAACAACTATTTTCTCTTGATGTCAAAATATAAATTGATAGAAACGATGCAAAACGAATCTAGACTTGAGCTTTTTCTTACACTGAAATAAGGACAGCATTTTTTGTTGGTTTTATTCATTTCAATATTTGACTTCCCAGAATCTCTGTACGTCTCTACACGAAACAAAGGGATTTAATATCAGAATATTGTTTAGAGTATGACTATTCCTAAGCATTTTCTGTGTTGGATGATATTGTGACTGTTAAAAATTTTCCAGTGGATGTGTGATTTTGTTGTCAAGATGTGCCCTTTCTTTCCATGATCCTCGTTTCAAACCAGACAAAAAGCAACATCAGAAATAAAGGACATCATCCAGATTACTACTACAACAGATTGACAAGGGTTCTTGTTTCTACATCCTCCCCCCCCCCCCCCCTCGATCATTAGCTATCGATTCCATTGCCTTGCTGCCACGGCCACGTATGAAGCTTTGTGGGAGACTGATGGGCCACTGTTTCCTCCAGACCTATAATCAGCAGTCCCACATTGCTGACGTTGTCAGGCTGATTGCCCATGAACATGTTGACAGAGATTATTACTAAAAAGCCGTATCCTGTATAGTTGCCCTTTAACATTGTAGTAACATTCACTTTCCCGATTTTACCAAGGCCATGTTAGCTTTTGTGAATAATCATGATACTGTGAGTGGTGATTGATATTACTTACTTTACTTTATCATACACACACATGCACACACACACACACACACACACACACACACACACACACACACACACACACACACACACACACACACACACACACACACACACACACACGTACGTGTGTGTGTGTGTGTGTGTGTGTGTGTGTGTGTGTGTGTGTGTGTGTGTGTGTGTGTTGTGTGTGTGTGTGTGTGTGTGTGTGTGTGTGTGTGTGTGTGTGTGTAAAGAGAGGAGAGGAGAGAGAGAGAGAGAGAGAGAGAGAGAGAGAGAGACAGACAGACAGACAGACAGACAGACAGACAGACAGACAGACAGACAGACAGAGACAGAGACAGATACAGAGAGTTTTGTTCGAACCAATATCCATGTTCCTCAATTTCGTTCGACTGCAATACGGCCACACCTTACCATATCTTAGCTCTTCCTATTCACATTTATTTCTCCTTGCCCTCTCTACTCCATTACGATAACAGACCTTTTCAGTGACTGTTAGAAGCATAAAAAGAAGTGACAATTAGTAGGTTCATGAAATATTTGTACATTCTGTGCAGACGAATTTGACTGATGGGAAACTGTGGTGAAATACCTACAATCCTGATGATAAGCCGGCTACAGTTTTAAGTTGTTGGGCATTTACATGTTTTTACATCCATTCCATATAACGAATCTGCAGTTTACAAAGAAGCCATTTAAGATGTAAAGGCAGTGTTCATGATTCGTTTTGATTTTTGTGTTCAAATGGGATTCACAAATCAAAACATTACAATAAAAAACAAAAATGAACAAAATGTATAAGCATTGAAAAAAAAACCATGAAAGGTACATCCATCCATTTGTCCATTCAACCTACACCCTCACCTCCTTCCTTACTGATGCTTTCCTACTCACACTATCCCCACAAAACAGAGAGAGAGAGAGAGAGAGAGAGAGAGAGAGAGAGAGAGAGAGAGAGAGAGAGAGAGAGAGAGAGAGAGAGAGAGAGAGAGAGAGAGAGAGAGAGAGGTAGACAGACAGACAGAGACAGAGAGGGAGAGAGACGGCTGCAAAATTTCATATTTTGTGGGTTTGCCTGTCAAATTTCATGTCCATCTATTCTCACAGCACGTGTTGCTTTCTTGTGTTTTCTCGTCAAGTTACATTTCACAATGACAACGGTGTGTTATTTTGGAACTCTCACTGCATCCCTACAACCTACTGTCCATGAAATGAGCAGTACAATGATTTTCCAAATTTCCCTACATTATTGGTGATCATACAGTGAAACATCAAGAATTGGGAGGCATTGAAGGAAAGACATTTGTGGTTATTGACATTTAAGAATGCTGTTGCCAATCCCTCTCATTTCTCCTCAGACTCCCAAACCACCACACCATCACCTACTTCCTCCCTTACCCCTACCTTCTTCCAGACGTTGTTGAATCTGCTACTGTAGCCATGAACAGGACTGGATGTGTAGGACACCAAGACACACATGAGGCCCCAGTCTGGCCTCCCAAAACTGAATCAGCTATTCTCGGCAACGGCTCGCCACCATGATGACAGAAAGAGTGTCTGATGTAGCGTTTCTTTCTCTTTCTTCCCCCCCCCCCCCCCCCCCCCCCCCCCCCCATCTCATTGACGTCAGATCAGTGCAGGGGGCGGGTGAGTATAGGGGAGGGGAGTGAGTTGGCTTGGGACCCAAGTTGACTGAGGATATTACTGCTGCTGCTCTCCCTCGACTCAATGCCCCCCCCCCCCCTTTTATGCCCCCTCCCCCTCTCCTTCTTCCGCCTCTTCCATCTCTCATCCCTTCCCCAGTTTCTCATGTACAGTTCTGAAACGGGATTCGATTCATGGGTCTGGTCTTTCAGCAGCAAGACGATTGTGGCGTTCTCTCCATTCAGAAGTTTGGCATCTGAGAAGGGAATATAGAGAGAGAGTAGTGAAGAGAGAGGGGTTGACCGAAATGGACCAAGGAGAAAAGGAGAGTGAGATGTAAACTGATTGATGAGCTGTTGTTTCATTTTCTTACCCTCTGCTGCTCCACCATTCCTCCCTGGAGGGTAGTGTCAGAAGACTTGCTGCTCCACCATTCCTCCCTGGAGGGTAGTGTCAGAAGACTTTGCTGCTCCACCATTCCTCCCTGGAGGGTAGTGTCAGAAGACTCTGCTGCTCCACCATTCCTCCCTGGAGGGTAGTGTCAGAAGACTTTCGTGTCAGCACAGAGACCACAGATTCTTCCACTGAAGCCTGTGCTGGTTTACTCCTGAATGTGTTTTTGCCTTGTCTGTCTTTGAGAT
>CM031606.1:10312438-10315225 GCA_018398815.1 Conus ventricosus
TTCGAGACATTTAGTTAAAGGGCCGAACAAACAAGGCTTACACATTTCTGATCCAACATTTTTGTTGTTGTAGTCCAAGCAGAGGCATATATCAAACTTGTGTACTAGTTAACTAGGGAAAATTAAGTTCCCAGAAAGTGATGACGTCATTTTTACACAATTGTGTGTGTGTGCTGTCATTGTTTGAATATCGCCTGACCACTTGTGTACAAGCTTTCATGCCGTATCTACATTATCTACAGGAAAATAAACCTAGTCGAGTTTGGTATGAAAAGAATTGTCGGGAATTTGCCTATTCAGTCATCTCAAAAGCACAGATATATTACATTTTTCATGGCAACCACTAATTATCAAACTAACAGCCCCCACTTGTAATGGCCGCTCAGCAATGCTGAACACATTGTTGCCAGACCGGCTTTACACAGATGACATTCAGTTCGCCGAGTACAGCACGGTTAGCTGGCTGGTGGGGAGCAGCCTGCAGAAAACACCCCTTTCCCTGACCTGCATTCACGGTTTGGCCTCTGCAGCTGTGGGCGAGCTGTAAACTCCTCTGCCTCTCAGAACTAAGTGGCTTGCTCTGAACAGCTGTGCTGCTAATCATGGATGCCAGTCGCTGAAAAAAACAACCCATTCTGCTTAACAAGATAGATGATATGACTTACCGTAGAAGAAAAACCCACAAATCTGTCATAGCAGAATCCACGACAGCCAAGAAAACAAAAACAACAAGAACATGTCTTAGAAATGATGGTTATTACTCGTGAAATGAAAAGAAATTGAAAAATCAAATGAAAAAGGTAGAAAATACATTTGTACAGCGGGTGATGGCTGAACAGTGGCTTCAGATTGGTGTAATGACATCTTGCAAGGAAAGGCACACCCAACAGCCAACAGTGGCTTCAGATTGGTGTAATGACATCTTGAAAGGAAAGGCACACCCAACAGCCAACTTTGTGAGACTGGATTTCCATAGGCCGGCACACCGATCACCTTGCCAACACACAGATCACCTGGCCAACACACAGATCACCTGGCCAGCACATAGATCACCTGGCCAACACACAGATCACCTGGCCAGCACACAGATCACCTCGCTAGCACACACATCACCTGGCCAGCACTCAGATCACCTGGCCAGCCAGCACACACATCACCTGGCCAGCACACAGATCACCTCGCCAGCACACAGATCACCTGGCCAGCCAGCACACAGATCACCTGGCCAACACACAGATCACCTCGCCAGCACACAGATCACCTGGCCAACACACAGATCACCTGGCCAGCACATAGATCACCTCGCCAGCACACAGATCACCTCGCCAGCCAGCACACAGATCACCTCGCCAGCACACAGATCACCTCGCCAGCACACAGATCACCTCGCCAGCACACAGATCACCTCGCCAACACACACATCACCTGGCCAACACACAGATCACCTGCCAACACACACATCACCTGGCCAGCACATAGATCACCTCGCTAGCACACACATCACCTGGCCAGCACACAGATCACCTCGCTAGCACACACATCACCTGGCCAGCACTCAGATCACCTGGCCAGCCAGCACACACATCACCTGGCCAGCACACAGATCACCTCGCCAGCACACAGATCACCTGGCCAGCCAGCACACAGATCACCTGGCCAACACACAGATCACCTCGCCAGCACACAGATCACCTGGCCAACACACAGATCACCTGGCCAGCACATAGATCACCTCGCCAGCACACAGATCACCTCGCCAGCCAGCACACAGATCACCTCGCCAGCACACAGATCACCTCGCCAGCACACAGATCACCTGGCCAACACACACATCACCTCGCCAGCACACAGATCACCTCGCCAGCCAGCACACAGATCACCTCGCCAGCCAGCACACAGATCACCCCGCCAGCCAGCACACAGATCACCTCGCCAGCCAGCACACAGATCAGCTCGCCAGCCAGCACACAGATCACCTCGCCAGCACACAGATCACCTCGACAGCACACAGATCACCTGGCCAACACACACATCACCTCGCCAGCACACAGATCACCTCGCCAGCCAGCACACAGATCACCTCGCCAGCCAGCACACAGATCACCTCGCCAACACTCAGATCACCTGGCCAGCACTCAGATCACCTCGCCAGCACACAGATCACCTCGCCAGCACACAGATCACATGGCCAGCACACAGATCACCTGGCCAGCACATAGATCACATGGCCAGCACACAGATCACATGGCCAACACACAGATCACATGGCCAGCACACAGATCACATGGCCAGCACACAGATCACATGGCCAACACACAGATCACCTCGCCAGCACACAGATCACCTCGCCAACACACAGATCACCTTGCCTACATTCGATAAATCTGAGGACACACCAAGGAGGGGGAAATCGATAGCATCTGAAGAATAGGAGAAGGAGGAAATCAGGAGGGACTGGTGGTGGGCAATGGGGGAAATCAGGGAGGGACTGGTGGTGGGGCAATGGGGGGAAATCAGGGAGGGACTGGTGGTGGGCAATGGGGGGGAAATCAGGAGGGACTGGTGGTGGGCAATGGGGGGAAATCAGGGAGGACTGGTGGTGGGCAATGGGGGAAATCAGGGAGGGACTGGTGGTGAGAAATGGGGGAAATCAGGGAGGGACTGGTGGTGGGCAATGGGGAAAGGGGGCATGAAGGGGATACAGGAGGCGAAGGATCGAAGCTGGTGTGGTGGGTTTTCAGAGAGAGAGAGAGAGAGAGAGAGAGAGAGAGAGGAGAGAGAGAGAGA
>CM031606.1:10317825-10325325 GCA_018398815.1 Conus ventricosus
GTTGGGCTAATGCGTAGGTCAGACATCTGCTGACTCGTAGCCACGAGACCCTCTTCTTCAATTCTCTCATCTTAGTTGTTAAGTCATTTATCCATCAGCTTAAAACCATGCGTAGTGTGGTCTCAAAACTTAGCGGACGTGGTGTAGAGTATAATGGACTTGTCCGCACGCAGTGACGCCTCCTTGAGGAAACTGAAAGTGAAAGTGAAACATCCCCGTGCTCCCCTTTGTCGTCAGGACAGACTGCAGACGACATACGATATATGCAGACAGCCAGGGAGAGAATCACATGTTAATGCCTCATCTAGCTAACCTGTGCTTCGTTCTTTTAGATGTGTGTGCTTAGGTCTTGACAACAGAGTTCTCCTTCCTTGTGGGATGTATCCTTGTCTTGGAAGAGGGGGGAGGAGACAGAAAAAAGAATATGGAAGGAAGAGAGACAATCAGAACATAACATATGGATAACAAATAGAATATGAGGAAAGGGAAGAGTGACAGAGTGACGGAGTATCAGAGTGAGAAAGAGGCGAAGAAAGTAGGTACAGAACAACATAATGTGGGAGAGAAACTCTTGAGTCTGAGGTTTAATTTACATCAGCGACTGGGCCATGTGACAAACAAAAAAGGAGACAGACTGGAAATGGGTACAACGGGGGAGGGTGAAATATCAGACGAAATGACTAGCAGTCAGAAAAGCATGTAGAAAGACACAAAAAGGAAGACATAACAAGATGCAAAGCATATAAACGTACTCCCAGTTAATTTAGAATACAAGTACTTTCCGAGATATTCCATAAAGAAGAAAAACCGTTTTGGGACGTTATAGCCGTTAGTAACGGATATCTTGTCAAATAAAACACCGGGCATCATCCGTGGACCCATAATGAACATACGTACACAGTTTCAGAAAGATCGGCCAAGAAGGTTTGCCTGGAGCGAGTGGAACACATTTTGACCACAGACAGCCACACAGACAGACACACAGACAGGATTTCTTCGTTCCCATTGTAAAGTACTCCCTGTTCTATAAGAACTGGGAGTACAAAAAGGGACGCCAGGCGTTTCCCAATACTTGAAAACAATTTACAGTCAGAAGAAACATGCATTGATGTTTTTACGACTTCCTTTATTGGATTACCTATTTCATACAGCGATAGGTCTGACAGCAGTAGTTGTTGGTATAACTCTCTCTCTCTCTCTCTCTCTCTCTCTCTCTCTCTCTCTCTCTCTCTCTCTCTCTCTCTCTCTCTCTCTCTCTCTCTCTCTCTCTCTCTCTCTCTGATAAAGAAAGAGAATCAGACAAACAGACTAAAAACGAAATATCTGCAAAACGTTCCTATCTTTCTGATTTGCCCAGTAAACTCTGGTTTTGTTTTCTCTTGTAGTGCAGTGGGTTTTTTTTTGTCTGCTGTTGGGTATTTTCCCATCAAATAGCATTCAACAATGAGAAGTCTGTAGTTCATGGGACTCTCAATGCATCCCTACGATTTACTGTCTATGTGGTGGGCAGTCTGTAGTTCATGGGACTCTCAATGCATCCCTACGATTTACTGTCTATGTGGTGGGCAGCGCAATGATTTTCCAAAGGTTCCTACATTCATTGTGACAGTCAAGTTCAACTATACGGAATCGTGTGCATTAAACGAGAGGCATTTGTGACCATTCACACTGAGAATGTATTTGTCAATCCTTCTCAACTCCACTCTCACTTACAGACCATCACACCATCACCTACTTCCTCCCCTTACCCCTACCTTCTTCCAGACGTTGTTGAATCTGCTACTGTAGCCATGAACACGACTGGATGTTCTGAGACACACATGTGGCCCCATTCTGGCCTCCCAAACTGAATCAGCTATTCTCAGCAACGGCTCGCCACCATGATGACAGACAGCGCGTCTGATGTAGCGTTTCTTTCTCTTTCTTTTTTTTTCTCTTCTCATTGACATAAGATCAGCACAGGGGGCGGGGGAGTATAGGGGAGGGGAGTGGGGAGGGTAGGAACCCAAGTTGTCTGAGGATATTACTGCTGCTACTGTCGCTCCACTCCATCTCCCCTCGTTGGTCCCCCTTCTTCTGTCTTCCAGATGGATTACGATGGTTCTCATATGCTGCCAGCGAAGGGCTTGATATTTACAGTATATTTCCCTGATCTTTTGTGCTCATTTTCGTTCTTCCCCCGTTCTATGCTGCCAGCGAAGGACTTGATATTTACAGTATATTTCCTTGATCTTTTGTGCTCATTTTCGTTCTTCCCCCGTTCCATTACCCATACCCCACCCTTTGTGTTTGTGAATCTTTGTCAAGTCATTAATGTCATCACGGAGGAATTGTTAGCCGGCACTTGTTTTCCCCCACCACTACATTATTCAACATGATATTGCTTGGTCAGTTTGTGGGAGACTGCATCTCTTAGGAGACCTAAGTAAAGGCTGTGCTGCACAATTCTTAGCTGCTGACTATGCTTGGGTTATTAACAGCTGGTCTGACCTCTCTGTTGCACACCTGATGAGATTCCGAGCATCCTTAAATGGTTTCTCTACCGTAGGCACAAGATTTTCCTCTACATTTAATACTGTTTACAAATGATTTTAGTATTTCAGAAACTTACTTCCTTACGTCACTTTCTGTTCGTTTGACCTTTCTACCCATCTCTGTTGCTTTAGCGTGCTGTTGGATTCTATCTTTGAACCCTTGGTGGTGAAAATATCACAGAATTATAGGTTGCAGTAGAGATCCATTTGCTGCCAGGGGAGCTAAGACACAATCAGTCCTGACCAGTCCGATCCTATTAAAGAAAGGCCTCGGAGCAGGCGATATACATGGTTCTGTCTTCAAGATGGATTACAATGGTTCCCACATGCTGTTAGTGAAGGGTTTAATATTTACAAAACATTCCCCTTATTTTTCGTTCTCATTTCCGTTCTTTCCCCGTTCCTTTCCCCACAACCCCACCCTTTTGTTTAGTTATTTGCCAAGTCTTTCATTTAATGACAAAGGAATTGTTAGCCTGCATTTGTTTCCCCCCACTAAAACGATATTAATATATATATATTTATATATATATATAATATATATATATATATATATATATATATAATATATATATATATTATATATATATATATGTCACGACCGACCCCTGGAGGTCTGCCCTGACAGGATCGGTCTAGATGGGAGTGAAGGGAGTGACTGACCTCACACGCCTCGCAAGAGACCACACAAGAAAGATTACAATACAATACACCATTTATTCACACCAACACACACATAGTCACAAATAAGCATTCCAACACACACAACATGCACAATCACAATTAAGCATTTCAACACACACAACATACACATAGTCACAAACAAGCATTTCAACGCACACAACATAACCATAATCATAAATAAGCATTTCCAACACACATTCCTTTCCGTGCTTCATGTGGTTCCCCCACACCCCTGCCTCTCCAAAGTCCACTGGGAGCACCGTGTCGCATCAGGTGCCCCAAACCGGGTCTGTTCTTGAACGGAGTCTTTCAATGCCGACACCATTGACACACACACACACACCAAATTGCACGACACAGAGCTAACCACACTGGTCACATGAGCTGTAGGCAGTCCGAGGACAGTGGAGAACGCATCCCGTTGGACGAGGCGTTGTCGCTGAAGGTCCCGGACGGGGTTAGGACCATCCAGCAAGGTCCACGTGCTCCTCACCCTGCGTGGCCCCAACAGCGCAAGCTTTGGGTGAAGCCCCGTGGAGGAGAGAGAACGGAAGGAACTGGAAGGAAAGAAGGGTACTAGAACCCCGCAGTCAGTACGGTCTGAAATTTGCTGCTTAATCCTACAGCCACTCGCATGATGGGCGAGGGGAGGTGTTTGCTGATTACATTAGTAACACCAGCTCAACACAGACCTGAGCATAACACAGTAAACAAACCAAATGAGGAATGTTCGTTAAAGGTCTCCTCACACGAAGCAGGTAAGAGATTACATTAACAGGCTAAACAAACGAATAGTAATTTATGTCTTCATCCTTCCCTCACTCACGTTCAACATTTTCCTTTCTTCGGAACTGGACTAATACAGCAACCATTGCTTTATAACTGCCACCACATTTGCAAATAATAATAATTCAATGGCACAATTATCCCCACATTTTATAGCAACATTTCAAAATAACACAATTCTCCAACCACGCATCCAAACGACTAATCATGCGTACGCACGCTCGCAAACATAAAACTCGTTCCCCTTGCACGCACAAACAGACGGTGGCCGAAGAATAAGAGTCCGGGGAATGTGACAGGGGCGGACGAGCGAGACCAAGCAAGTTCCAACCCTAAATCACCAGGTTCTCCACCATCCCCACCGACTACCGCATCACCAGATGCATAAAAAGGAGAAAGACTTTTGGATATAATTTTGACTGGCCAGGTTAAAGATTGAATTAACCAGAGAAAAGTGGTCTCAAACAATATTTCTTTTATAATTTTGAAAACAAAAAGAAATTGCGCAAAAGAGAAGAATTAGCCGGCTAACAACAAAAAAAAAAAAAAAAAAACCACGAAACTGATGCTTACCAGCTACCCGTGGGTGACCCAAAAGTGGCGGGTCAAGCGACTCTCTGCCCTCTGTTTAGTCGAGAGGACCAGCAGAGCAGATGCGGAAAAGAGATGACGTCCCTCCCCTACAGGCCGACTGTAGGAATGAAGGTACTGACCGTACCTTCGACGATGTGGTAGAGAACCAAAACCGGAGCAGGCGCTCCCAGGGACATCTTCCGCTCGAGTGAAGAGAAAACCTCCTAACCGATGGCAGCCAACATGCCACCCTACGTCACAGAGTGAGAACACCTCAAGCCTAAGAGGAATGCTGCACGTGCGGCAGGTAAAAAGACAGGTGAGAGGCCGATAGAGACAGCCAGTACAAGAGAAAAGTGCCAGCCACCCGTGAACCTGCAGGATGAATTGCACGGGCAGGAAATTAGAGAGAGAGAGAGAGAAAGTAAACCTAGCCTGAGCTGAACTACATTAAGGTGCAACCACACCACAAGCCACATTAAGGGACGGATACACGACAACAACAACGACAATAAATAAATGAATAATTCCACCACCCTAGATGGGTCAATCGTCATAGGCCTCGTGACAAACTCGTGACAATATATATATATATATATATATATATATATATAATATACATACATATATATATATATATATATATAATATATATAATATATTATAATATATATATTAGACTGTGGTAAACTGTTTTTTAAAAAAAATGTGTGAACAGAGGCTGCTACATGCAATTCAATCATTAAAGTCCCTTGAGGAAGACCAAAAGAGGTCGAAATATTGGGAAATATTCAACGTGATTGTTGCTGAGTTCTTTGTTTGGATGTTTATATATATATATATATATATATATATATATATATATATATATATATATATATATATATATATATATATATATATATATATATTTTTTTTTTTAATACTGAACAATCTAGTAGTGGAAGAAAAACAAGTGCAGGCTAACAATTCCTCCGTCATTATATCAATGACTTGACAAAGATTTAAATGAAAGAAAGAAAAGAAAAAGGGAAGGGGGGGGGGAGATAGGAGGGAGAGGAATAAAATGAGAACATGAAATTAGGAAAATATATTGTTAATGCTAAAACCCTTCACTAGGGGCTCATGGGACCATCGTAATCCCTCTTGAAGACAGATGTATTCGTATTGCTTGATCCTAGGCCTTTCGTCCGCTAGATCGGACTCATCAGGGAGACACGGCTGATTGTGTCTGTGCTCCCTTGGCATGAATTGGAGAGACACCACAGTCCATAATTCTGTGGTGTTCTCACCACCAAGGGTTAAAAAAAAATCCAACAGCACCCCAAAGCAGCCATCGAGGGATAGAAAAGTGAAACAAAAAGAAAGTGTGGTAAGGAAATAAGTTGCTGAAAAACTAAAATCATTATATGGAAAAAAAAAGAAAGAGAGGGGAATGGTTACCACCAAGGACATAGACAAACAAAGCACAGAAAAAGACACTTGTCTAGGCGTCTTGTCCTGTAGTTTGTTTGTCTCTGTCCTTGGCGGTAACTACCGCCCTCTCTTTCTAAATTTTGCTTCATTTTCCGCCCTCAGTCACTCCGTTTTGAATCATCATATAAACAGTATCAATTGTTGGGGAAAATCTTTAAGTCTATGCTTGAGGATCCTTTCAAGGATGCAAAGGAGGTCAAAAGATATGGAACAGTCTGAGTGGTAAGCTCTGCTGTTCAATAACCCAAGCATTGTCAGCAGCTAAGAATTGTGCAGAACAACCTTTACTTGGATCTTCTAAGAGATGCAGTCTCCCACTGATTGACCAAACAACATCATGCTGAATAAATCAGAAGTGGAGGAAAACACGTGCAGGCTAACCATTCTTCCGTCATTATATCAATGACTTGGCAAAGATTTTAAATGAAAGAAAGAAAAGAAAAAAAGGGAGGGGGAGGGAGATGGGAGGGAGCGAAACATACATGTGTGTGTGTGTGTGTTGTGTGTGTGTGTGTGTGTGTGTGTGTGTGTGCGCTCGCGCGCGCGCGTGCGGCGTGCGCGCGCGTGTGTGTGGTGTGTGTGTGTGTGTGTGTGTGTGTGTGTGTGTGTGTGTGTGTGTGTGTGTGTGTCTGTGTGTGTGTGTGTATGTGTGTGTGTGTGTGTGTGTGTGTGTGTGAAGAAAAAACAGATTGTCACGAGCAAGGAGATTGGAATCATGAGCACTTGTTTCTATTACATCTGAAATTCAAGAATGACTGTTCGACCTTCTGGTCCAAAATTGTCCTACATCTCACCCTATGCCACCGGTGAATCTATGTTGTGTAACGTAATGTGATCCATGATCACACACATTGGTGACCCCGTTTTGTGTCTTTGAACACACATCCACCAGCTAATTCATGAACACCAGCCATCTGTCAAACAGTCAACATGTCCAATGCCTGACGTACTCCCCAGAGGATGCAAGCGGTCAGCAAATGATTCCCTGCTCGTTTAATCCCCCCCCCCCCCCCCCCCATCCCTGCAAAGTCGTCCAAGTTGAAATCGTGTGGGCCTCAGCTTAGACTTGCATGACGTAATCTAATCCAAGAAATAAGGAGATAGATTTGCTTCCCTTTCAGATGTCCTGGCATGGGAACAGAAGAGGGGGTAGAGTGGGTGGGGGGGGGGGGGGGGGGAGTGGAGGGTTAGGAATGAAGCCAATAAAACATGAGTCGGTCGATGTGTGCGAGGTTGGGTTTTTTTGTTTTGTTTTGTTTTTAAAGTAGGAAAGCAACATTGACTTGTGAAGATGATGTAAGAGTTAGAGAGCAGAAATGATGAAAGAGCTCGTCTGATAAGCAGAATGCATGCTGCAGACATTCAGTCAGGCTAGCAACGTTTTTCATGAGTTAACCTGGATAGTGATTTTCTTTTATCATTCCACCATAGCACTGCACGCCCTCCA
>CM031606.1:10330325-10342825 GCA_018398815.1 Conus ventricosus
CATCTTCCTCGCCAGTTTCACCAGTCTGGGTTCCTTTGGCCCAGCGTACAGATCACCCGACCAACTTCACCAGTCTGGGTTCCTATAGCCCAGCGTGCACATCACCCGACCAACTTCACCAGTCTGGCTTCCTATAGCCCAGCGCGCACATCACCCGACCAACTTCACCAGTCTTGGTTCCTAGCGCCCAGCGCGCACATCACCTGGCAAACTTCACCAGTCTGGCTTCCTATAGCCCAGCGCGCACATCACCCGACCAACTTCACCAGTCTGGGTTCCTATAGCCCAGCGCGCACATCACCCGGCAAACTTCACCAGTCTGGGTTCCTATAGCCCAGCGTGCAGATCACCCGACCAACTTCACCAGTCTGGGTTCCTATAGCCCAGCGCGCACATCACCCGGCAAACTTCACCAGTCTGGGTTCCTATAGCCCAGCGCGCACATCACCCGACCAACTTCACCAGTCTGGGTTCCTATAGCCCAGCGCGCACATCACCCGACCAACTTCACCAGTCTGGGTTCCTATAGCCCAGCGCGCACATCAGCCGGCAAACTTCACCAGTCTGGGTTCCTATAGCCCAGCGCGCACATCACCCGACCAACTTCACCAGTCTGGGTTCCTATAGCCCAGCGTGCAGATCACCCGACCAACTTCACCAGTCTGGGTTCCTATAGCCCAGCGCGCACATCACCCGGCAAACTTCACCAGTCTGGGTTCCTATAGCCCAGCGCGCACATCACCCGACCAACTTCACCAGTCTGGGTTCCTATAGCCCAGCGCGCACATCACCCGACCAACTTCACCAGTCTGGGTTCCTATAGCCCAGCGCGCACATCAGCCGGCAAACTTCACCAGTCTGGGTTCCTATAGCCCAGCGCGCACATCACCCGACCAACTTCACCAGTCTGGGTTCCTATAGCCCAACGCGCACATCACCCGGCAAACTTCACCAGTCTGGGTTCCTATAGCCCAACGCGCACATCACCCGGCAAACTTCACCAGTCTGGGTTCCTATAGCCCAGCGCGCACATCACCCGGCAAACTTCACCAGTCTGGGTTCCTATAGCCCAGCGTGCAGATCACACGGCAAACTTCACCAGTCTGGGTTCCTATAGCCCAACGCGCACATCACCTTGCCTCACCAGTCTGGGTTCCTATAGCCCAGCGCTCATCACCTGGCAAACTTCACCAGTCTGGGTTCCTATAGCCCAAAGCGCACATCACCGACAAACTTCACCAGTCTGGGTTCCTATAGCCCAACGCGCACATCACCCGGCAAACTTCACCAGTCTGGGTTCCTATAGCCCAACGCGCACATCACCCGGTAAACTTCACCAGTCTGGGTTCCTATAGCCCAACGCGCACATCACCCGACCAACTTCACCAGTCTGGGTTCCTATAGCCCAGCGCGCACATCACCCGGCAAACTTCACCAGTCTGGGTTCCTATAGCCCAGCGCGCACATCACCCGATCAACTTCACCAGTCTGGGTTCCTATAGCCCAACGCGCACATCACCCGGCAAACTTCACCAGTCTGGGTTCCTATAGCCCAACGCGCACATCACCCGACCAACTTCACCAGTCTGGGTTCCTATAGCCCAGCGTGCACATCACCCGACCAACTTCACCAGTCTGGGTTCCTATAGCCCAGCGCGCACATCACCCGACCAACTTCACCAGTCTGGGTTTCCTATAGCCCAGCGCACATCACCCGGCAAACTTCACCAGTCTGGGTTCCTATAGCCCAGCGCGCACATCACCCGACCAACTTCACCAGTCTGGGTTCCTATAGCCCAGCGCGCACATCACCCGGCAAACTTCACCAGTCTGGGTTCCTATAGCCCAGCGTGCAGATCACACGGCAAACTTCACCAGTCTGGGTTCCTATAGCCCAACGCGCACATCACCTTGCCTCACCAGTCTGGGTTCCTATAGCCAGCGCTCAGATCACCTGGCAAACTTCACCAGTCTGGGTTCCTATAGCCCAACGCGCACATCACCCGGCAAACTTCACCAGTCTGGGTTCCTATAGCCCAACGCGCACATCACCCGACCAACTTCACCAGTCTGGGTTCCTATAGCCAGCGCGCACATCACCCGACCAACTTCACCAGTCTGGGTTCCTATAGCCCAGCGTGCACATCACCCGGCAAACTTCACCAGTCTGGGTTCCTATAGCCCAGCGCGCACATCACCCGATCAACTTCACCAGTCTGGGTTCCTATAGCCCAACGCGCACATCACCCGACCAACTTCACCCCCAGTTCTGGGTTCCTATAGCCCAGCGCGCATATCACCTGGCAAACTTCACCAGTCTGGGTTCCTATAGCCCAGCGTGCAGATCACACGGCAAACTTCACCAGTCTGGGTTCCTATAGCCCAACGCGCACATCACCCGACCAACTTCACCAGTCTGGGTTCTATAGCCCAACGCGCACATCACCCGGTAAACTTCACCAGTCTGGGTTCCTATAGCCAAAGCGCACATCACCCGACAAACTTCACCAGTCTGGGTTCCTATAGCCCAACGCGCACATCACCCGGCCAACTTCACCAGTCTGGGTTCCTATAGCCCAGCGTGCAGATCACCGGCAAACTTCACCAGTCTGGGTTCCTATAGCCCAACGCGCACATCACCCGGCAAACTTCACCAGTCTGGGTTCCTATCGCCCAGCGCGCACATCACCTTGCCTCACCAGTCTGGGTTCCTATAGCCCAGCGCTCAGATCACCTGGCAATCTTCACCAGTCTGGGTTCCTATAGCCCAGCGCGCATCACCTTGCTCTAGATTCAGTTAATCTGGGGACACATCAAGGGAGGAGAAAATCAATGTGATCTGAGGGAGAGAGGAAGGAGAAGATGAGGGGAGGACCGGTGGTCAAGGAGGGAGGGGAAGGACGAAGAGGTAAGATGAGGGGAGGACCGGTGGTCAAGGAGGGAGGGGAAGGACGAAGAGGTAAGTGGCGTGAAGTGGCTGTAGGTGACAGGGGGATCGAAGCAGATGCTTACTGGTTGTTCACCGGGAGAGAGAGAGAGAGGAGAGAGAGAGAGAAAAGAGAGAGAGAGAGAGAGAGAGAGAGAGGAGAGAGAGAGGAGAGAGAGAGAGAGAAAGAGAGATTTTTAGTACCCATAACTTTTATGTTCTCTGAATTTGTTTGAATGCATTATAACCTTACCATATTTGCTGCTTTGTACACACACACACACACACGCACACACACACACACGCAACGCACATACATACACGCACACACACACACACACACACATACACACACACACACACACACACGCGCGCGCGCGCGCGTGCGCGCGCACACACACGCGCACACACACGCACACGCGCACACACACACACACACAACACACACACACACACACACACACACACACACACACACACACACACACACACACACACACACACACACACACACACATCACAATCACAGAGTTTATTTCAATCACTTTCAGATGCATGAACATGAAGAAAGATAAGAAAAAAAAACAGAGAGAATTACTAGGTTAATGAAATAGTTTTACATTCCATATAGAAAACTTTCACGAATGGAAGGTTATGGTAAAATCCTGACAATCTTGATGATAAGCCCGTCACAGTTTTGGGTTATTGGGCATTTACATACATTTCACAGGACGAGTCTGCAGATTACAGGTTTCCATTTCCAGATTTGAAGATGGTGATCATGTTTCATTTTAATTTGTATATGTCTGTGAGAGACATAAATAAGAAAGTTGCCATAAAACGAAGTTAAACAAAATGAGAAAACATAAAAACTACAGCAATTAATTTATACATATACAACACTTCTCCCTTTCAGAAAACATAAAAGCTACAGCAATCCTTTCATACATTATACAACACGACTCCCTTTCAGAAAACATAAAAGCTACAGCAATCCGTTCATACATATACAACACGTCTCCCTTTCAGAAAACATAAAAGCTACAGCAATCCATTTATACATATACAACACTTCTCCCTTTCAGAAAACATAAAAGCTACAGCAATCCATTTATACATATACAACACTTCTCCTTTCAGAAAACATAAAAGCTACAGCAATCCATTTATACATATACAACACTTCTCCCTTTCCCCCTTCTCTCTCTGGACATCCCAACTCTTCACCCCTCATACTCCTTGCCTTCTGTTTTCACATTTTCCTATTGCTGCCTCCCCCACACAACAGAGAGAGAGAGAGAGAGAGAGAGAGAGAGAGAGAGAGAGAGAGAGAGAGAGAGAGAGAGAGAGAGAGAGAGAGAGGAGACAGAGAGGCAGAGGGACAGCGAGACAGAGAGACAGACTGACAGACAGGCAAAAAGACAGAAAGACATACAAACAGAGATAGAAATATCTGTAACATGTTAATAGCGTTTAGTTTTGCCTGGCGAAATCCATTTTCGTCCAGTCTTGAAGGACAGAGTGCTTTCTGTTCTTCTATCTAGTGTTTCTCTATCAAGTACCATTCAACATGTCAATTCTAGTTTCTGGAACTCTCAGTGCAACCATTCAACTTACTGTCCATGTGGTGGGCAGCACAATGATATCCCAAATGTCCCTGCATTCTCTGTGATGGTCTAATTTAAAGATCAAGAGTCAGGTAGCGTTGTAAGTGAAATATTTGTGGACATCCACACTGAAAATTTAGTCCCCCTCCTCTCCACTAGGCCATTATCCCATCACCTACTCCCTCTCCTTTCTCCTACATTATTTCTCCACCCCCAACACACTGTTGAATCTACCACTGTAACCACGAACATGTCTAGATGTTCTGGACACCGAGACAAACAGAAGGCCCTGTACTAGCCTCCCCCAAACTGAATCAGCTATTCCTGGCAACGGCTTGCCACCACGACAACAGTCAGCGTGTTAGATGTACCGTTACTTCCTCTTTCTTTTTCTTTTCTTTTTTCATCTCATTGACGTGAGATCGGAGCGGGATTTGGAAGGAAAGGGGTTGAGGGGGCAGGGAGGCGGGGTCAGGGAGGGAGGGGGGGCACAGTCGATGGGCTAGGGACCCCAGCTGACTGAGGACATGACAACAGATGCTCTCCCTCCGCTCTTTTCCTCTCTTCCATCTCTCTTCTCCTCTCGCCTCTTCCATCTTTCTACCCTTCCCCAGATTTTCATGCACGGTTCTGCAACAGAATCGAATACATGGATGCAGTCTTCTAGCGGCCAGATGATTGCAGAGTTCCCTCCATTCAAACGTTCGGCATCTGGAAAGAGAACACAGAGCAGTGAAGAGAAAGGGGTGGACGGTAATGGATCCAGAAGAAAAGGAAAGTGAGACGCAGAATTGATTGATGAGCTATTGCTTCATTCTCTCCTCACCCAAAACTCTTACTTCTCCACCATCCTTCTGTGGATGACAGGGTCTGTGCCAGAATATTTTTTGGTGTCAGCACAGAGGATAAGAGGGATTCTTCCAGTGAAGCCCACACAAGTTTACGCATGATTTTTTTTGGTCTCTCCTTGAAGTATGTTAGAATGAAATATAACATCCACAGGAACGCGCGCGCGCGCGAATGATAACATCTACATGAACGCGCTTTGCGTGTGTGTGTGTGTGTGTGTGCGTGCGTGCGTGCGCGCGCGCGCGCGCGCGTGGTGTGTGTGTGTGTGTGTGTGTGTGTGTGTGTGTGTGTGTGTGTGTGTGTGTGTGTGTGTGTGTGTGTGTGTGTGTGTGAATGTTTGTAAAAAACCTACGCATGCTGGTAGTAAATACGTGGATTGCAATAATGATACCTTTCAGACCCCGCCATCGTGTCAGAGATAGGTTATGGCATTAAAAATTATGTCTTATCGCACGATTCTAAATGATAAGAGGAAATTATGTTTAACGTTGATGACGATGATGATGGCAATCATGACGACGATAAACACGAGGATCCTGCGATTTGCTCTGTTTTGATATGACCTAGTAGGGCTAAGCTCATACAATTCATAAAGATGAATCCCAGAATTGCCAGAAACATACAGCCACTTGCAGTGTTAATCGTGAAATCTGGACACTGATTAAAAATGGAGAAGTTATAGAAATTCTCCGTCACCGATCCAGTCATAACTTTTGCTAAGACTGGCTCCCCGCCAAATATAAAGTTTAATGTAATTTATCTCTCAAATTCAAACGACTTTATTATCACAAACGTGAAATTCAATGTGGCAACGTCTTTTGATTTTTAAAACACATAACACAAATTAAAAAAAAACCAACATATCCAATAAAACAGCATTCTATTTATGTCATTTTATGTTATACACTTCAACACAACACTATGCACCAAAACACACACACACACGCGCGCGCGCGCGCGCGCGCGCGTGCACGCACGCACGCATGCACGCACGCGTCAGTTCAAGTTCTCAATGTTTTCATTCGTCACATGTAAATAGAATCATTTGTTTAAAAGTTGGATGGACATGGGGATAACACTTTTTTTGTTCTACACAGTCTAAATTTTGGGGTTCTATAACGTCTTCCAGATGGCAAAACTTCATAGTGCCGACTAAGATTATGGCTGCTGTCGCTCACAATCATCTGCGCCTTTCAATCTGCTCTTTGTTCAAACAACACATTCAAACTACTCTGTCTCTCGCCCACAATCTTGTTACAGACTTTCACCACCTTATTCAACACATTCTTGCTCTTCACACTTAGACTTCCATTATGAACAGATAAAAGAGAAAGTTGAGATGGACTCAATAAAACATCTGTAAAATCCTTGCAGCACTTTTCTATTCACATTGAGGCTGCTGAGCTTCGGAAGGCAAAAGACCCTCAGGATGACTATTCAAGTTACTAATGATGAAAATTATCGGAAGATAGTTTTCACATATATTGATAAGACTTTGCTGAAACCACTGACTTGTGGGCGTAGGAAGAAAGATTTAGAAGATTTTTGTTTATTTTTCTGCAACGTGGAAAAGACACGGTGGGATTGTGTACTGGAAGCGTACACTGTATGGCCGCCGTTAACGTATCGGTCATCAAACAGTTTGAGTAAACCGCGATAAAGAGATGTTCTGAAAGAAAACTGTTGTAACAGAATATGATACTGCAGTTGTAACATAAACCCACATATTGCAAGATCATATACAACGGAACGAGTAGAACTCAACTATAAAGAAATCTTTAAGTCAAAACACAAGCCCGAACAACAACAACAACGACAACAGCAGCAAAATCAACACACACACACACACACACGCGCGCACGCACGCACGCACGCACGCACGCACGCGCGCACGCACACACGCACGCACGCACACACGCACACACGCACAGACAGACAGACAGACAGAGAAAGTCAAGACTCAAGATAGTTTATTCACGCTTTAGGCCATAGCCCCTTGTGAAGGGGGGTTGCGAGTTAATTACAGTCATCATTATAACACCGAGGATCTTCAAAACATCTAGACATCTTCAAGTTACCGAAGTGGATTCAACAGTGTGTTGGAGGTGGAGAAATAATGTAGGCGAAAAGTAGGTGATGAGATGATGGACTAGTGGAGAGGAGGAAGACTAAAGAAGATGATTGCAGAGTTCCCTCCATTCAAACGTTCGGCATCTGGAAAGAGAACACAGAGCAGTGAAGAGAAAGGGGTGGACGGTAATGGATTCAGAAGAAAAGGAAAGTGAGACGCAGAATTGATTGATGAGCTATTGCTTCATTCTCTCCTCACCCAAAACTCTTACTTCTCCACCATCCTTCTGTGGATGACAGGGTCTGTGCCAGAACTCTTACTTCTCCACCATCCTTCTGTGGATGACAGGGTCTGTTCCAGAATATTTTTGTGTCAGCACAGAGGATAAGTGTGTGTGTGTGTGTGTGTGTGTGTGTGTGTGTGTGTGTGTGTGTGTGTGTGTGTGTGTGTGTGTGTGTGTTGTGTGTGTGTGTGTGTGTGTGTGACCGTGTGTGTGTGTGTGTGTGTGTGTGTGTGTGTGTGTGTGTGTGTGTGTGTGTGTGTGTGTGTGTTGTGTGTGTGTGTGTGTGTGTGTGTGTGTGTGTGTGTGTGTGTGTGTGTGTGTGTGTGTGTGTGTGTGTGTGTGTGTGACCAAAGATGAATGCATGCATGCATGCATACATACATACATACATACATACATACATACATACATACATACATACATACATGCATACATACTATACATATCATACATACATACTTATCTTCTCTAAACGTTCTGTTCTTCTAACAAATTGTGTACATCCATCGTTCAAACAAACATCTACAAATAACTCAGCCTTTTCTAGGTCAGTCGGAAGCTCATTGCCATTAACTTTAATTAGATAACGTGACAATTATATTCCATTTATCACATAAGTAAATTTGGGTCGTACTTGGCAGCTCCTTGTGACTACAAACCTCAATTTTACAGAATATTGACTAGAACTGTCGCTTGGCCTGAGCTATTGTTTTGAAGTTTTGTTTTCTTATAGAAAGATGACTCTCTGGTCTTCTATCTTTCACACAGGTTCATTAGTTTCATTGTTTATCATCTACAGTCTTTTGACAGTCTGAATTCCATCGGACACTCAGCTCAGTGTGTTTGGAACACCATTCACTTGTAAATATGTGTGTGTGTGTGTGTGGTGTGTGTGTGTGTGTGTGTGTGTGTGTGTGTGTGTGTGTGTGTGTGTGTGTGTGTGTGTGTGTGTGTGTGTGTGTGAGTGCTGTGCGTGCGTGCGTGCGTGCGTGCGTGCGTGTGCGTGGTGCGTGGTGCGTGTGTGTGTGTGTGGTGTGTGTGTGTGTGTGTGTGTGTGTGTGTGTGTGTGTGTGTGTGTGTGTGTGTGTGTTGTGTGTGTGGTGCGTGTGTGTGTGTGTGTGGGGGCGTGTGTGTGTGTGTGTGTGTGTGTGTGTGCGTGTGTGTGTGTGTGGTGTGTGTGTGTGCGTGCGTGCGTGCGTCGTGGCGTGTGGTGTGGTGTGTGTGTGGTGTGTGTGTGTGTAGTGTGTGTGTGTGTGTGTGTGTGTGTGTGTGTGTGTGTGTGTGTGTGTGTGTGTGTGTGTGTGTGGCCAAAGATGAACTGCATGAAAATTGGCAGGGCTCAGACCAGCGAACATCGAGCAGCGAGCAAATTTCATTTTTCTCTAAGCAGAACCTCCTGCATTCAGCAAGAGACCAGCGGTACGTGAGCCGTGCGAGGAGAAAGGGTAAGTGAAAAGCAAGACTGATTTACGACTTCTTAATCCCGTCCTCTTCCACCCAATTTTTGCTCAGCTCCGGCCCCCGTCTCCCCCACGCCTGATCATTTTATTCTCTCTCTCTCTCTCTCTCTCTCTCTCTCTCTTCTCTCTCTCTCTCTCTCTCTCTCTCTCTCAAAGTATTTTTGTCAGCGCTGGTGATGCATTGATAACAATCAATACCTGTCCAATGTGACTTATTAATGAATACGTTTATTATCACTCTCGTTTTCTACCATAGTGAGGACAATGAGAGGAACCACAGGGGCAACTGCATGTGTCAGGGTGTGTGTGTGATATTATATGTGTTTCTAGAGTTTATAAGTTGTTTGTAGCCAATATACATGTTATCATATGAAAGCTATGTTTTAGCTGGTACACAACAACTTTCTTTATTCTAGCCCCGGGTATTTTTGTAATACACAGTTTGAAGATTGATGAAATGCAATTTAGTTCACTTTTGTAAGTTGCACAACTTTGCCTCTGTCTATATTTAAATGAAACTTTATATAGTCCAGAAACAGATCCAAATTATAGCACCTTCACATTCTCGCAATTACATACCCCCTTCATTCTATGCAGATGTTCGTGGCTTCAAGTTTTCAGTGTAAGTTTTGTAGGCCTGTTGCTCTATCTTTGCAGTTCTCTACGTTGTATTACATAAAATGTTATTTATCACAGTTCTTTATTTCCACAGTTAAGTATCTTGTCAGCTGTGTATTTCCAACTTTGTTGCTTTGCATATTTCCATATTTCCAAACATTTGTACAGGATTATAACTATGTTTCCACAGTCCTGCGTTTCCAGAATATTGTATTCTATAGCGCTCTATCACACACAAATCATGTAATAAACAGACAAATTTTCTGGTCTTTTTTGGAATGTTTAGTGTTTGCTGAAACTGGGTAAAAACCAGTCAGAAGTTGATTTCTGTAATACTCCAGAGAGGTGTAACAACTCTTCAAACAGAATATCATCATTCACACATGACAAACTCCGGCAGTAATATCTGGTAGCTTTAGTCAGCAAAAAAAAAGTTACGAGAAAAAATAGAATGCCACTCCTAAGTTACACCTGAAAGTCAAGAATAGCTGTTTGACCTCCTAGTCCAGAATGGCATTAACAACTCACTGTATACGGGTAAATCTATGTTCCATAAGACGATCCATGATCACACACTGCACCCTTGGTGACCCAGTTCTGCAGCTTTGAGCGTATGTCGGCTAGCAGTCCCATGAACAGCTGCTACCAGGCTCACATCCAATGTGTCTGATGCATGAGTTGCTTCCCAGGGGATGCATGCAGCCAGCAAATGATTCCCTGCTAGTTTAATTTTGCCCTGCACAGTCGCGCAAGATGAACGGATGTAGAGCTCAGGTCTGACTTGCCTGACTTAATTGAATCCAAGAAGAAATGAGATTTGCTTTTACGTTCAGATATTCCCGCATTGAAACAGAAAGAGGGAGAGAAAGGTTGGCAGACACGTGAGTAGCCAATAAGGCATGAGCGACTAGTTGTGTGAGACTTTTGTGAGTATAAGAGACGCATGAGATACAATATAGGTTTGCTCCAAACTGACCAGATAAGTGGTTTCTCGTTCTCTGTTTTTGTTACTTGTTTTTGCCTGAAGAAGACCCAACAGGTCGAAATGCATTGTGTCTTGTCCTGTACCTTGTTTGTTATGTCCTTGGCGGTAACTAACCCTTCTCTTTCTAAATTATAATATAGGAGTTAGAAGGTTGGGGGTGATAAAAGTACTCGCCGAGTAGACAAAATATCATTAGAAAGTCAGTCAGGCTTGCAGTATTTTTTTCATGAGTTAACCCGTATGACGATGACTTTTTTTTAAACTTCAAGACACATACACCCCTCTTCCCTTTATCTACGCCTCCATCTTCCCCTGACCAACACCCCCCCCCCCCTTCCCCTGACCAAAAGAAGGAACGTCAAACAGACCTCCGACACACCAAAAAAAAAAAGGACGCTCTGCTTGGGTTCATGGTTCAGTGTGGTGCATTTCATGTTCATGGTTCAGTGTGGTGCATTTCATTTTCTGGATGTTAAATATTCTTACTGGTTATTCTTATCAATCAGAGCATTTAACTAGTAATTGTTGGTGCATGGTGAAAGAAACATATTGGTTGAACAAAATCACATTTGTTTTCCTCTCTGACTTCTTACTCTCTATCTAGACAATGTGGAGGTTTTCAAACGGAACAAATCTAAATAAGAACCACAATTATTAAAACGTAATCTTTTTGTTCATTTTGCCTCTTTTTTTGTTGTAAAGAATGCATATACATATAGATTGTTGTAGGGGGACACAAGTCCAGGCTAATAATTTTTCTGTCATTACATCAATGACCTGGCAAAGATTAAAAAAAAAGACAGGGGAGGGGGGGGGGGGGGGGGGGGGGGGAGAGAGATCGGGGCAATAAAGGAAATGAGATTAAAAAATCAAGGAAATATATCATGAGCATTAAACCTTTCATTAGCAGCATATGGGATGCGTTTGTAATCCATCTCGAAGACAGAAGCATTCATATCGCCTGCTCCGAAGCCTTTCGTCCACTAGATTGGTCTCATCAGAGAGGCACGGCTCATTGTGTCGGTGTTCCTTTGGCATCAGATGGAGAAACACCACAGTCTACATATCTATTGTATTTTCACCATAAAGGGTTCAAAAATAAAATAACAACACCCCAAAGCTTCCAGTGAAGGGTAGAAAAGTAATAATCAACAAAGCAACAACAAATATATCTTTCAATGTACACCTATGCCATCCACCCGCAAAACAGCACGACGAAAGTAAAATAACGCACAAAAGAATAAATAATCAATTGAAAGTACGTACAAGAATATATCTGTCCTGGTACAACGACAAAACCAAGGACTGAAACTAGCGTATACACTTATAAAGACATTTATAAAACGCAACAACACACTAAACAATGAACAGGTGTGAAAAAGAAGTATCCAAATGAACGGGTAAAACATCTACTGCATACACTTCCTACGAAACCATTCATATGTGATGAATGTGGCAAGAGAACAATCGAAAAGCGAAAAATTCAAATGACTGTTGTGGCAGTGTTCTCTTCGGTGGACCCGGACACTCGACATTTGTTGTCGAGACGGTAGCATGACCAGCAGGCCAGGTGAAAACCATCAACACAATTGAGCTGACAGCGTAGACTGATGTTTAACCTGCTTCATTAACTACATTTTCAAGCTGACGTTTACTTCCATATATCCTATCTTTACTGCTTGTCTTTCTATCGTTTCATTT
>CM031606.1:10355325-10397825 GCA_018398815.1 Conus ventricosus
TTGTATATGCCTGCTACTAATCCTGGATGATGGGAGTTTAACTAGACAAAGCCAATACCTGATACATTTAATTTTTGCACCTATCTGCAGAGGGTACCTGCCAGCTTCTCCATATACCATTTTGTTAGAACCATGTATAGGAATATTCAGGAAACGCTTTATTGCTAGTGTGTGTACTTTTTCCATGAATTGATTCTCAAGAAAGCCCCATATTTCGGCACCACAAGTTAGCATTGGTTCCACTTGGGTATCAAACAGCTTCCAAAAGATGGCAGGGTCAATACATCTTAACTTCCTTAGTGATCTTAGAATTTCAATCACTCCCTTTCTGCCTTTTCTACACATTTCTACCCATCCCTTGCTCATATTTAGTTTTGTTGTAAAAATTAAACCTAAGTATTTATAGCTATTGGTTACCAACACTCCTAAATTCCCAAACCACCACTTTTCCCGAGCTGCTAGAAAACCCCCCTTTCTGAAAACTATAATTATTCGTCTTATCTATATTAATAGCTAACTTAAGTCTGTCTGTTTCTTCTTTTAATGCATTTAACTGATTCTGTAATCCAACCACCGTGTCTGAAAAAAGGATTACATCGTCTGCAAATAATAAAAGGAAGACTTCTGCAGCATCAGGTATTAACTGTATTCCATGTCTTCCCTTCTTATTTATTTCAAGCGCCAGTTCATTAATGAAAAAGGAAAACATTAGCGGACTCAATAAACACCCCTGCTTCACGCCTTGTGGACAATGGAAAAGATCAGAGTATAAGCTTTTGTCTCTTACACAAGCTATAACTGAACTATAAATTCCTTTTAATGACCTATACAATTTACCTTGAACACCAGACGTTTTTTTTTTTTAGTATATTCCACAAAATATTTCTATTAACTGTATCGAAAGCCTTCTGGAAGTCAATAAAAGCAACGTACAATTTTCTGTTACTTAGTACGTATTTTTGAACCAGTGCACACAAGGTAAATACAGGGTCGAACTTTAATTAAGGACCACCCCGAAAAAAGGCCCTTTCTTTTTAAATTGGCCACAAATACAAGCAATGCATTTTTTCGAAGAATTCGACTGGGAAAGGTTTAAGGGGTTAACAGAGTATTCCGCACAGCTTGCGAAAGCTGTCTTATTGTCACGTGCGGCATGCAGAGGGGGGGTTGAAAATTGCAGATTGTTGTCAAAATTGCTTGTTTTTTAAGCAAGAGTGAACACTGCTTCAAACGGTTTTGCACTGAAATTCCAAATGCACGTGCAAAAACCAATGCATTGCAGATCATTTTACTGACTGGAATGCCCGTAAAAGCAGCCCAACGTGCATAATTCTTCATAACACAAAAATGCCTCCAAGACGCAAGCTGTCTGATTTTGACCGGACCCGGGCGATTGCATGGCTGCAGGATCGAGTTGGCGTTCGAGAAGTGGCCAGAAGACTACAAGTGTCCCACTCCGTCATCATTCGGCTGAGAGAACGTTTTCAAGCCACTGGAACTGTCAAAGAGAGACCCCGTCCAGGCCAGCCAAAGAAGACCACTGCAAGAGATGACAGGTTCATCCGCAGACATGCTCTTCGGACCAGGACCACCACCTCCAACACCATCAGGCGTCGGCTCCAAGCTGCCACTAACACAGCAGTGTGTGAGATGACCATACGGCGGCGCCTCAATGCTGCCAACCTTCAAGCAAGTCGCCCAGTCCGGAAACCAAAACTGACTGCGGCCCACCGGGCACATCGCCTGGCCTGGTGCACAGCTCATCGAACATGGACTCGGGCTCAGTGGCGGATGGTGCTTTTCAATCGATGAGTCCAAGTTCCAGTTGAAGCTCGAGATGGACGCATTCGGGTGTGGCGGCGTCCCAGGGAGCAGCTGGCAGATGACGTCATCCAGGAGGTCGTCGCTTTTAGTGGTGGCTCCGTCATGGTATGGGGGGGGGGGGGGGGGGGGGGTCATCAGCAGTCACCACAAGACTCCCCTGTACCATGTGGACGGCAACCTGAACGGCCAACGCTACCTGCAGGAGATTTTACGGCCTTTGGTTGTCCCATCACTCCAGCAGATTGGGGCTCAGGCTGTGTTCATGGACGATAATGCCACCCACATCGTTATCGAGCCGTGAACACTTTTGTGGTGCAAGCTGGCATCACCAGGATGCCATGGCCGGCAAACAGCCCGGGCATGAACCCTATTGAGAACATCTGGGGCGAGCTTGGGAGGAGAGTTCAAGAAAATCCCCTGTTCCGGCAAATCGACAGGAGCTGCTGCACTACCTGCAGCAGGAGTGGGCAAACCTCCCCCAGGCACTCATTACAAGAACAGTCAACACCATGAGGCAGCGCTGTGTGGACTGTGTGGCAGCACGAGGGGGGCACACTCGGTTTTGATCAGACTGTAAAGAAACACTCTTTTTGTGAAGGTCATTTTGGGGGGTAGTCTCATTCAGGCTCCCCTGTCTAATCAGAAAGAATGATTTTTCGATGAAAGTGACAAAATGTTGTTCACTGATAATGAAATTAAACATTTATGAAGTTTCTGTCGTTTGTCGGTTTTTCTTTCTATGTTTTGTGAGACTGTGTATAAGTGGTCCTTAATTAAATTTCGACCCTGTATGTGATCCATAGTACTATAATCTTTTCTAAACCCTGCCTGCTCTTCAATATTTTTTTCTTCCCGTTCGGCCCATGCACTTAATCTTTTATTTAAAATGGAAGTATAAACTTTGCTCACAGCACTAGTCAAGGCTACCCCTCGATAATTGTCTGGATTATTGGCATCCCCTCTTTTGAAAATCGGAACAATTATAGATTTGGACCACTCCCTTGGAAAATAACCAGAATTAAAAAGTCTGTTGAACAAAGTTTCGAGATAATCAATGATACTGTCAACAGCATGTTTTAACATTTCACTCACAATCTTGTCTGGACCAGCACTCTTTCCACATTTCAAGTTTCTAATGCTATTCTTAATTTCCTCCTTCGTTATATAGTCGTCAAAGAGAGGCTCTTGATGTTCTTGATCTTCATTCTCAAAATATAAACTATCTTCTCCATCCATGTTATCTATGTTATCACAGTCATTGAATACGCTAACAAAGTGATCCTGCCACTGTTTGATGCCAATGTCGTTGTAAACTGTTTTTTCTGTTTATAAGCTTCATTGTTTTCCAGAATAATTTTGGTTCATTGATAGCGTTTGTTAACTTTGCAAGTCTAACTTCATCAAATTTCCTCTTTATATCCCGTTTAAGATCAGTATATTTTGTTTTCTCCTTTACATAGAGTTCTTTCTGCTGTTTCCTGTAGGTTTCAGTCCTCGCCCTTTGGAAACTCTTCAATAAACGTTCTACTAGCGTTCTTTGTTCGTTACATTCCTTATCAAACCACTCGTTGACTTTTGATTTTTTAGGACTCGTAGTTCTAATGAGACAACTAGCCGCTGTATTTAAAGCCATTGTAAATAAGCTAGCTATGTTCAAACAGAAAAAGTAAAACAAAAGAGAGAGAGAGAGAGAGAAGAGAGAGAGAGAGAGAGAGAGAGAGAGAGAGAGAGAGAGAGACAGAGAAGAGAGAGAGAGAGAGAGAGAGAGAGAGGAAGAGAGAAGAAGAAGAAGAAGAAGAAGAAGAAGAAGAAAATGAATAATAAGAAGAAAATGAATAAGAAAGAAGGAAGAATGAGGAGGGAGGCAGGGAACAAGTGAGGGAGAGAAAGCAGCTCTGAGTCCAAGTGTTTATTATTGCACATCAGCCTTTTGACCAGACAGTAAACTTGAACAGGAGGGAAGACAGTCGGTGTTTATTATTGCACATCAGCCTTTTGACCAGACAGTAAACTTGAACAGGAGGGAAGGCAGTCGGTGGGACAGGAAAGTCTAGCAGTTGGGAGTGTAGATGATCAAACACCCAATAAATGAAAGTCTCATACGCACGTGGCTCATGAATTAGATGATAATAGATGATTAAGATAGGAGAAGTAGAAGAGAGAGAGAGAGAGAGAGAGAGAGAAGAGAGAGAGAGAGAGAGAGAGAGAGAGAGAGAGGAGAGAGAGAGAACGTAGGGCAGGGGGGGAGGGGATGGAAGAGGGGGACACAGGAAGTCAAAAGCAGGTGAGTGTCATTTGCACCATGTTAGTGTTTCTTCTGCAACTGGGTAATAGCTGCTCGCACAATCCAATCTGAACTGACATTGATTCAAGTAGGTTTTGTTGCTATACGAAATGCCAAAGGAAGAAACAAGCCAAGGGTTATTCTGAGTGCTACTCAAAGTAATTCATTTCAATATTAAATACATTATCAAGATGTAAAAGTAACGAAAATATTGACCGTCAGTATCATTAGAAGTGTGTGTGTGTGTGTGTGTGTGTGTGTGTGTGTGTGTGTGTGTGGTGTGTGTGTGTGTGTGTGTGTGTGGTGTGTGTGGTGTGTGTGTGTGTGTGTGTGTGTGTGTGTGTGTGTGTGTGTGTGTGTGTGTGTGTGTGCGCTGTGTGTGTGTGTGTGTGTGTGTGTTGTGTGTGTGTGTGGTGTGTGTGATGTGTGTGTGTGTGTGTGTGTGTGTGTGTGTGTGTGTGTGCGTGGTGAAGTGTGCGTGCGTGTGTTATGGTGTGGTGTGTGTGTGTGTGTGTAGGTAGGAGAGAGAGAGAGAGAGAGAGAGAGAGAGAGAGAGAGAGAGAGAGAGAGAGAGAGAGAGAGAGGGAAGAAGGGAGAGGCATGTTTCTCACACAGTCTATTTGCAGTTTCAATGTCTCCACAGGTCTTGATATGCACGGGATGACCCATACACTCTATGTTGTGTTAGATAAGCTTGAGTAAGCTTACATCAAGAACACTTACCCGGCATCAGGAACTCGACGAAAATATATTATTCGTAATTAGGAGTGAACTAATTGTTGGGATTGATAATTACTGAGAATCCATGTAGTTAGAAATTGCCATAGAGACTATCAAACAGCCATTCGATGCATTGAAGAAGAAGGTTTAAAAAAACCATTCTGGATGATTTCTGTCCAGATTTAATTATGCTCTAGATTTAAATAAAAATTTGCAAGCACATATTATTTGGGTACTGAGAATGGTGCTCAGTGTTCATAACGTACACCGATTTTCTATCATACATTTATTTCTCTAAGGTGAAAAGGGGGATCTAAGTTACGCTTTCCATCATCAAATTATCATAAATAATAATAATAATGATAATATAATAATAATAATAATAATAATAATAATAATAATAATAATAATAATAATAATAATGTATATAAATAATGTATAATACTTATATAGCGCATTTCTTGTTGTACAACTCAATGCGCTTACATCCACCATTTGCACTTATTCATACAATATTCATGCACACAGCAAAAGAAAATACACAATAGCAGACGCACCTATATGCATAAACTGTCTCACCGAACTAGTTGTGGAGGAATTTAGGAGAGATCTAGTCATCTACAGAAGAGAATAGGCTCTTTTGAAGAGGTACGTTTTGAGCTGAGATTTAAAAGAAGAAAGAGTAGGCTGATTACGAAGGTATAAAAGACACCTGTCTGAACCTCTCGGGTCTCGGTGAGCTGTTCGTGCAGTAGTCCTCCCATAGTCGTTCCAGTAGCGAGTTCTTGTGAACAGTTGGTGGCTAAGCCCCAAAGGGCCACAGTGTGGTCTGAGTCACAATGACACTGAAACCGATCTGTAGATTCACGGGAACCAACTTGAACTGACTTGGTTCCAGTCGACGCCACTCGAGAGACGTCATATATCTGCAGTTGAGCTCCGCGACTAGGCACCAGCTTGTTCACACAGCAGGTCGCTCAGTAGGCACTGACCTTGTGTGCCAGAGACTAGCGCTAACAGTTCTAGTCAACTGAACGAGTGGCATTGCAGAATCTCTTCTTTGGAGTGCTGGCTTCCTTCATTTTTACCTGCACTGACAGCTCCTTGATGATTGCTGGCACCGGACATGAACTGAATGTGTGTGGCTGTGTACTGGAAGAGAGGTATGGGAATGAGATCACGCTATGACACAGAACACAGGGCGTCAAATAAACAAATAGGTAAACAGCGACAAATCAATCCATCAATCAATCAGTAAACGAATAAATGAATCAAAATATAAGAAAATAAATGCGTAAATGATTTTTTTTTCTAAAACAAAACATTAAACCAGTACAGACGAGTGAGAAAATGTATCTCTGGATTGAAACATACAGTCTCTCGTCATCCTGACTTAACTTTTGGATTGTTGTCTAATTTTTGCTGCTGTTGTTGTTGTCGTCGTTGTTGTTGCTTTTCTTTTTCAGCCAGAATAATGAAACCAGAGCTGACCTGCAAGAAGACAGATCAGTCCCTGAAACGCAATACTCGCGCCCAGCGTGGCCCGCAGCCAAGGGCAGACGATCGGCAAGACTCTCCAGTCCAGGGAGGGGCGGCAGCAAACAGTGGAGACAGAGCAGTGAAATTCATCAATTGCCGACAGCCCCGGTGTCACACACTGGAAAGATTGCACCCCGGGGAGATGGGACTCCAGACAGAGGGACACGGTGCTGTGGGGAGAGAGGACCCCCCCCCCCCCCACCTCCCCCGACTCCCATTTGGACACTCCAATCACTTTAAAGGGACGAATGGGAGATTGTGTCATGATGTAATGAATTGTAAATGTAATGCTTTGTAATGTAATGTAGTCAAAGACGTTATAATGGGAGTCATCCATTATTTATTATATGGATTGTCAACGAAGAGCCCCAATCGCAGATTCAGTATTCATTGGTTTATCAACGTACCTACGTACACACATACATACCAGCTAACTAGTTTTTATGTCTTTATTTCATACATACCAGTTAACCAGTTTGTATGTCTCTGTATTAATTGCACAAATATGTACATACAGCCAAGCGCACATGACAATAATACAAGCACCATGAATGAACGAATGATTAGCAATTCCTGTTGCATACTGTCCAGAGGAAGAGTTGAACAGACGGTTTCTCATGTGACTGAAAGCTCATGCGACCACTTTAGTGTGCTATTGACAGCTAACGGCGCAACTTACGGACAATAAGACGCACGGCTACAAGTCACTTTAGATTAAGTGACACCCCCCCCCCCCCCTTCTCACCTCAAATTTTGAAAGGAAAAAAATCCCATTTGGACAATATATGAGCTGTAGTAAAATACAAAACGCACATGAAAAGGATTTAAAATGCAGCAAAAGATGAAATGTTATAGACACGGATTTCCTTTTTTGGAGAGACCTGAGAAATGACTCACAAAAACACAATGTATAATGTCCCAATGCACACACGCATTCATCCAAACACACACAGTATTCACACTCACATGACATTTTCATCCATGAATAAGCCAGGAAATTCCAACTCCACAGAATCCCTACAAATTTAGAGAGGTTGATCATCGAGGGGTCACTGTTACAGCCATGTGTGCTCTAGAGAGATTGATCATCGAGGGGTCACTGTCACGGCCATGTGTGCTCTAGAGAGATTGATCATCGAGGGGTCACTGTCACGGCCATGTGGCTCTTTCAGCTGTGGCTGCCCGGGTCCTGATCTGTGAAACGTGTTTCTGTTGTTTTTTGTGGCATCAGTTATCGGATCAATGGAGCACCTAAGGCGGTGACTTTTCTCTTTCTTTGGTTTTTCTTTTTACCTAGGGCCGAAATCCACCTCTTCAGTTTTTTGGTGCTTCACATTGTCCCCTTCATCTGAAAAAATAAAATAAAATAAACACCCCCCAAAAGCAATTTCCACTAGTAGCTTTTTTTCCCTTCTGTTCTTTTCTCTTTTTTCCCTCTCCAACCAGTCCCTTACACACCATGCGTAGTCTGTATGTTCTCTTACAAATAGACATAGTCTTGCTGATTTTAGCGTTTTGGTGTTTGATACAAAATGTCTGGGTTTGTCAATGTTCTAATGTGTGGTGTACTGGCACTCTCACACTGATAATGTGCTGCTTATGCAAAGAGAACAACATAACTGAAACAAAAGACTTAATACTTAATTCTTTTCGTTTCTTTCAGATTTTCCCAAAGAGAGAGATTCTGTTTTCATTATGTGTGTCATCTGCTCACTTGTTTGACCTGTGCCTCTGCATCTTGTTAAATCCGTTCATAAGAGTTGTTACTGAAACTTTCTGCCACGTTAACACAGTCTTTGTGTTGCTTGTGAACTATGATTCGAAAGGTTTGATCCACCACGACCGTCATATTTCCTGGGTCGTAGGTCGACCTCCATACGATTTTGATTCAGAAAAGTGTTTTGACTGATTTTTAACCACGCATTAGGCGGATCGTATGTCGCATGGTTCGCAGTTGAAAACTGAAGTATTGTGTCCACAAAATACAGAACGGCGGATACCTTATGCGCACCCCCTTATCTACATTGAACTGCCAACGATGATGCGGTACACATACAAACGGTGTCTGTTTAGAAGATACAGTCAAATGATATTCATTGTTGATCCTATCCATCGTCTTCTGATGTTTTAGTCATTTGTACATTTTAATTAAAAAGTGGTGACTGACTTTTAAAGTTCTAATCTAATCCTAATAAGGTCAATAACATTGTATTAGAGATGATATCTATACAGTATTCCAGTTGAATACATTTATAAGCACGGCAGCAGCAGAAGTATTAGTAGTAGTTGTAATAGTAGTAGTAGCAGTAGCAGCAGCAGCAGCAGCAGCAGCAGCAGTAGTAGTAGTAGTTGTAGTAGTAGTAGTAGTAGTAGTAGTAGTGTTTGTTGTTGTTGCTGTCGTCGTAGTCGTTGTCATAGAAGTAGTAGTAGTCGTCGTCGTCGTCGTCGTCGTCGTCGTCGTAGTAGTAGTAGTAGTAGTAGCAGCAGCAGCAGTATAGGAGGAGGAGGAGGAGCGACGAGGAGGAGGAGGAGGAGGAGGAGGAGGAGGAGGAGGAGGAGGAGGAGAGGAGGGAGTGATGTTGATGTTGTTTTGTCGTCGTCGTCGTCGTCGTCGTCGTCGTCCCCCTCCTCCTCTCCCCTCCTCCTCCTCCCCCTCCTCCTCCTCCTCCTCATAAGCAGTAGTAGCAGCAGCAGCAGCAGCAGCAGCAGCAGCAGCATGATTATCAATACTATTGTTATGATTATTACTCTTATCATTAGTATTGTTGTTGTTGCTGCTATCGCTTTGTTGCGTAACTGACCATGAAAGCTATATCAGGACTCGGTCTCAGTTTCACTGTTATAATAGCACAATCCACCACACTGGGCTCTGTCTCAGTTTCACTGTTATAAAAGCACAATCCACCACACTGGCCTCTGTCTCAGTTTCACTGTTATAAAAGCACAATCCACCACACTGGGCTCTGTCTCAGTTTCACTGTTATATAGCACAATCCACCACACTGGGCTCTGTCTCAGTCTCACTGTTATAATAGCACAATCCACCACACCGGGCTCTCAAATCAGGTCTCTAAAGAATGCGTGTCAACTGCAACACATATCAACAATTTAGAATGAATTTTAAGGTAAATGCTTTGATATTTTCCAGCGACATATCAACGAATTGGTACGTTCCAGAAACCATTGCAGTTAGCTGTATTTCACACCTGAACGCTCGAGCAGGCCACAGAGTGGTGCTTTCTGTAAATGCTAACAGCAGAATGGTGCTTTGTGTAAATGTTAACAGCAGAATGGTGCTTTCTGTAAATGCTAACAGCAGAATGGTGCTTTCTGTAAATGCTAACAGCAGAATGGTGCTTTCTGTAAAAGCTAACAGCAGAATGGTGCTTTCTGTAAATACTAACAGCAGAATGGTGCTTTCTGTAAATGCTAACAGCAGAATGGTGCTTTCTGTAAAAGCTAACAGCAGAATGGTGCTTCATATAAGCGATTTCAGCAGCATTGTGCTTCCAGGACACCATTGAACAGGAAATACTTTCTTGGAATGCTAGCGGTACATTCAGATTTTCTCATATCATTTTCAGCGGCGCGATGCCATTATAGGTTGCTTGTAGAACTGATACTTTCCAGCATGACTGTCACTGTATAATTTTCTAAAGACAAGAATCAGATTCGTGCTTTCTTGAAACGCAGCAACAGACTGGCATGTTTTCAGGAAACTTCCATACGCTGATAAAGGATTCTTTTTCAGAAGAATCTCCAGGACACTTTCAGCCAAGCAATACGTTTGCAGGAAATTTCCATCAGAATCATTTGAATGATATTTTCACAGGAAAAAAAACTGGCAGAATTTTTTCCTTTGAAACATGTAGCTGAGCAGCGTTATTCCATGCTTTCATGCCTTGCCGATAACTTTCAACAGAATGGTACTTTCGCTCGAAAATCCGGTAAAGTTTTCTTTGCCTGAGAAACTTTCAACAGGGTGATATGCAGCCAGGAAATCTTCAGCAGATTGATACTCTTCACTGAAACTTCCAGAAGATTGGGACTTTTCCACGAAACTGCTAGTGGAGTGATATTTTCACATCAATACTTCGGCAGAGTGACACTTTTCTAGGGAATTGCAGCAGATTGATAAATATCCAGAAAAGTTTAGCAGATTAGTATTTTTATATGAAATGTGAGCAAAGAGCTGCTTTCCTAGGAAACTTTCGACCAGTCTTACGACTAGTTGAGTGATGCTTTTACAGAAACTTCCATTTGAAAGGTACAGTTTCAAGACATTTCCGACATACTTTTGTTTTTCCGTAAAATCTCATGCAGAGTTCTATTCCACGGCAATATCAAGAAGAGTGCTATTTTCATAGGTAACTTGATCAAAGTATTACATGGGAAGTTTATATCAGGTGATTCTTTAGCAGAAAATTTCTGGCAGAGCGGCACATTCAAGGAAATTTCTAGAAAAAAACTTTCTCACGAAACTTTCACAAGACTGATACGATTCCATGAAATTTTCAGACGAGTCGACGTCAGGTACAAACTTATTGTCGTCAGAAATGTCCAGAAGAGCTACACGTTCCTGTGAAACTTCCATAGTCGTACTTCCTCAGGAAACTTTAAGCAGCAACGACAATTTCCTGAAGGAAAAAAAAATTCATATTTACTTCCCTTGGAGACTTTTCGCAGTCGTGCGCTGCACTTCTTCGGACGCCTTGAGCAGAAAAACAAGATCCAGTAATATTGGTCTTGAGTGGAGAAAGGGGAAAAAAAAGCATACCTTAAAATTGCCGAGAGGAAAAAATCATTAGGCACAAATTTTAGCCCGCCGCGACAGTCCTCCTTCCATTTAGCGGGCTCTCTCCAGCTTTTTCAGCGTGTCCATATTGGGAACTCGGAAAGGTCTTACTCGAACGTAGCTGAATAAACTGATGTCGGCGATATCAAGTAGAATGACAAACTTCGGATTCAATCCATGGGTGCATATTCGCTCGAGGAAACACATTTCGCGTCAGTACAGAAGACACCTCCTCTATCTCTCTCTCTCTCTCTCCTCTCTCTCTCTCTCTCTCTCTCTCTCTCTCTCTCTCTCTCTCTCTGTCCCACTCAACCACACCCACAAACATTCATACCACACACACACACACACACACACACACACACACACACACAGGCGCGCGCGCGCTACGAGAGGAGGAGAGAGAGAGAGAGAGAGGAGAGAGAGAGAGAGGAGAGAGAGAGAGGAGAGAGAGAGAGAGGAGAGAGAGAGAGAGAGAGAGCGCGCGCAATTGGAAACAGAGACAGAGAAGTAGATTGATATCTAGAGACAGAATGAAGGATAGATAAAAGTAGATAGATTTATACGTTAATCCACTGTTAAATTGATTCGCTCGATCGATAGATAGACGGGCAGAACAGATAATCAGACGATAAATGGGTAGACAGACAGACAGACGGACGGATAGATCGATGGATAAATAGATAGACTGAAAGATAAATAAATAGATACATAGACAGATAGATAGATAGATAGATACATACATACTACATAGACAAACAGACAATCAGAGCAGATAGGTAGAGAACAGCATTTTACCAATCCTGACTCACTTGCTTCACCACCGAGTTTTTGGGCGAAAGTGGCCTTAAAGCCGCCTTTTCCTGTGGCGGAAGAGAGAGAGAGATCACCGGCAGACAGACAGAGAAGAGAGAGACAGAGAGAGAGACAGACAGACAGACAGAGAGGCGGGCAGGACACACACACACCACGCAAGCGCATATTACTGTTCTCTGGCAAGTAAGACGTCAATAACCAAAAATAACGATTATCTACAAACAAACATACTGTGCAGGGTTATCCGTTTTTAATACTAATTTACTAAACTTTTCAGATTTCAGTTTTTGTTTAATCCTATGTTTTTCCTGGTCATTTTCAATAACATCATTTTCGCGCAAACATTCTTCAAATGAGGTCTTTGTCTTTCATGTGAAATAAAACTACAGTCTTTAACTGTTCTCTAAAGTCTTTTAAAACCGAGTTATATTTCTGGCATAAAATCCACACACTTATCCCAGCATGTCTTCCGCTGAAAGCTAGTTTCGACAAAGTGTTTCTCTTTTTAACTATGTCTCTTTCTGCGAACAGTCATCTATAATAAATAGTGTCTGCGTTCCTTCAAACAGTCTATAAAACTGTTTTAAACACTCACTCAGTTTATTGCTAGGATCAACTAAATATATGTCATCATCTGTCCATATAAACCTTCTATTATGATATGCTTTGTTCCATTTAAGTGTTGGGCAGAAAATACAATATGATCAAAATTATAACGATAAACTGTTTGTAACAGGTCGAGGATAAATATTGTTTTTCCACAACCAGTCTGTCCCAAAATCAATGAACAATGAGGGTTTTTGTCATAAAGTTTAAACTGCTCCATAGTTTTATAACAGAACTTAATCTAATCCGGTTATTGTTTTTATCATGTCCTCTGTTAAAACTTGTTCAGTGTAATAAAACCCTATGAGGCCTAAATGCGTAAGATTAATCCAATTCAGTTCTGTAAGATTGTTTCTATTTAGACTAATATTGATTTGTTGCTTGTTGTTTTGACCTTAATATCCTCGCCATTGTGAAGAATGACGACGGTAACTTTAAGTTTTTCAACGTCTAAGTTTTGCCAGCTAATTAGATTCCTTTTAGAGGACGTCACTAATGCCCACAACCCCATCCCTCTTTACATCTTTTAAGACAGAAATTTCAAATATTATTGTGAACGTGTCTCCTAATTTCATTTGCGGAATGAACTGTAATTTTGTAGAAGCATCTTTCAAACTGATTCTCTTCTGTGGAGGATGTACTGTTTATTCCATACGGCTTTATTTCAATCTCTTTCTGACTATTGTCCTCTGGCATAAGACTTACATGTAAAGGGCCAGAGTTGAATGCTTTTCTGAAACTTTTTGGCGGCTAAAATATGTAAATGGGCTTATGAATTGAAATTTTATTTCCCATTCTAATATGGTTCTAAGTGCCATTTGAGGTCAGGTTTTCGAACTATTTTATATTCATACTGACCAACATTATTTGCTTCTAGATTGCGCAGCTGTTCTAGTTTAGGAAACTTTTTACTGTCACTAACTCTTGCGTTTATAATCACCATCTTTAGTGTACTCAACCCAACCAAAGTGCCTATCTCACCGTTCTGTTCAAAGTCCGCAACGTCTGCAAGGTCTTTTAATTCTAAGGTTATACACCTCACAGGCGCTAATGTAACTCCTGGTTCTTCTGGCCACGCGACATTATTTTTTAGTAGCGTATTATTATTTCCAAAACAATGTAGGTTATCACATTTTACGCTTTCCCGTTTTGTCTTGATTTTTATATTAATGATCCGACCCTCCCACAAACTAATCTTTTAAACTGTAAATTAGGGAATTGTTAATTCTATCGCATATGCAGCTTCCTGACGGCAGGTCTTAAAACGTTGAGGGCCTTCCATCATAAAGTTTTCATAGTGCTTGTATTGCTTTATAATTGACATTTCCGACATCTTATGTTTCTTTCCGTAAAATCGCATGCTGAGTTTATTCCACTGGCAATATCAAGAAGAGTGCTTTTTTCATAGGTAACTTGATCAAGTATTACACATGGGAAGTTTTGATATCAGGTGATTCTTTAGCCAGAAAATTTCTGGCACACCAGAGCGGCACATTCAAGGAAATTTTCATGAATAAAACTTTCTCACGAAACTTTCACAAGCTGATACGATTACATGAAATTTCAGACGAGTCGACGTTCAGTACAAACTTATGTCGTCGAAATGTTCCAGGAAAGAAGAGCTACAAGTTCCTGTGAAACTTCCCATAGTCGTTTACTTCCAGGAAACTTAAGCAGCAACGGACATTTCCTGAAGGAAAAAAAAAAATTCAATTTACTTCCCTTGGAGTCTTTTCGCAGTCGTGCGATGCACTTCTTCGGAATCGCCTTGAGCAGAAAAACAAGATACAGTAATATTTGGTCTTGAGTGGAGAAAGGGAAAAAAAAAAAAAGCATACCCTTAAAATTGAGAGAGGAAAATAATCATTAGGCACAAATTTTAGCCCGCGCGACAGTCACCTCTTCATTTTGCGGCTCTCCCAGCTTTTCTGGCGTGTCCATATTGGGAACTCGAAAGGTCTTACTCGATCGTAGCTCTGTATAAACTGTGTCGGCGATATCATGTAGAATGACAACTTCGGATTTCAATCCATGGGTGCATATTCGCTCGATGGAAAACACATTGCGTCAGTACAGAAGACCACCTCCTCTTTCTCTCTCTCTCTTCTTCTCTCTCTTATCTCTCTCTCCTCTCTCTCGTCTCTCTTCTCTCTCTGTCCCACTCAACCCACACTCACAAAACATTCATACCCCACACACACAACCCCACAACCCACCACACAACACATACACACAGGCGCGCTGCGCGCTTACCGACGAGCCCCCCCCCCCGAGAGAGAGAGAGAGAGAGAGGAGAGAGTGAGCAGAGAGAGAGAGAGAGAGAGAGTGAGATGAGAGAGAGGAGAGAGAGAGAGAAGCGCGCGCAATTGGAAAACAGAGACAGAGAAGTAGATTGATATCTAGAGACAGAATGAAAGGATAGATATAAGTAGATAGTTTTATAAGTTAATCCTGTTAAATTGATCGCTCGATCGATTGATAGATGGGCATGCAGACAGATAATCAGACAGATAAATGGAGTAGACAGACAGGACTGACGGACGGATGATCGATGGATAAATTGATAGGAACTGAATAGATAATTTAATTGATACTTAGACAAGATACGATAGTAGTTAGATATAACATTCATACATAGACAAAACAGCCAATCAGAGCAGATAGTAGTAGAACTGCATTTTACCAATTCCTTGTCTCACTTGCTTCACCACGAGTCTTTTTGGGCCGGAAATGTGGCCTTAAAGCCGCCTTTTCCTGTGGCGGAAGAGAGAGAGAGAATCACCGGCAGCAGCAGAGAGAGAGAGACAGAGTGAGAGACAGACCAGACAGACAGAGAGGCGGGCAGACAAACATAACAACACGCATGGCATATTACTGTTCTCTGGCAGTAAGACGTCAATAACCAAATAATAACGATTTCTACAAACAAACATTCTGTGCTGGTTTATCCGTTGTTAATACTAATTTATACTTTTCTGATTTCAGTTTTTGTTTAATCCTATGTTTTCCTGGTCATTTTCAATAACATCATTTTCGACGCAAACATTCTTTCAGTGAGGTCTTTGTCTTTCAGTGTGTAATAAAATACAGTTTTAACTGTTCTCTAAGTCTTTTATAACCGTGTTATATTTCTGGCCATAAAATCCACACTCTTATCACTGTATGTCTTCGCTGAAAGCTAGTTTCGACAATGTGTTTCTTCTTTTTAACTTATGTCTCTTTCTGCACGAACAGTCATCTATAATAAATGGTGTCTGCGTTACTTCAACAGTCATATTAAATGTTTTTAAACACTCACTCTGGTTTTTTGCTAGATCAACTAATATATGTCATCATCTGTCCATATAATCCTTCTATTATATTTGCTTTGTTCCATGCTAAGTGTTGGGCAGAAAATCACAATATGATCAAAATTTATCGATAAACTGTTTGTAAACTGGGCGAGGAGAAAAAAAATAAAAAATAAAATAAAAAAAATAATTTTATTATAAAAATAAAAAAATTATACAAAAAATATTGTTTTTCCACAACCGTCTGTCCACAAATCACATGAAACATTTGAGGGGTTTTTGTCATGAAGTTTAACTGCTTCCATTAAGTTTTATAGCAGAAACTTAATCTAATCCGGTTTTTGTTTTTTTCATGTCCTCTGTTATATTAAACTCTTGTTCAAGTGTAATAAAACCCTTTGAGGCTAATTGCGTAAGTTAATCAATTCAGTTCTGTAAGATTGTTTCAAATTTAGGACTAATATTGTTTGTTGCTTGTTGTTGTTTATGACCTTTAATTTGCTCCGCACATTGTGAAGAATGACGTCAGGTAACTTTAAGTTTTTCAACGGATAAGTTTTGCCAGCTAATTAGAATTCCTTTTAGAAGGTCGTCACTTAATGCCCACCACCCCATCCCTCTTTACATTCTTGTATGACCGAAATTTCAAATATTATCTGTGAAACGGTCTCCTAATTTCATTTGCGGATTTGAAACTGAATTTTGTGAAGCATCTTTCATAAAACTGATTCTCTTATGTGGAGGAGGATGGACTGTTTTATTCCATACGGCTTTATTTAATATCTTCTGACTATTGTCTCTGGCATAAGACTTACTGTAAAGGGCAGTGTTGATTGCTTTTCTGAACTTTTTTGGCGGTCTAAAATATGGGTAAATGGGATATGATTGAAATTTTATTTACCATTCTAAATATGGTTCTAAGTGCCATTTGGAGGTCAGGTTTTCGAAACATGTTATATTCATACTGACCAACATTTTTTGCTTTTGGCTTGCGCAGACTGTTTAGTTTAGGAACTTTTTAACTGTTTTGGTTTTCAACTTTTTTACCTCTTTGGTTTATTATCACCATCTTTAGTGTACTCAAACCTTACTAAGGGCCTATCTCCACCGTTCTGTTCAATTCCGGCTACGTCTGCAAGGTCTTTTTTAATTCTAAGGTTATACACATCACAGGCGCTAATGTAACTCCTGGTTATTCTGGCTCCACGACGAACATTATTTTTTTGTAGCGTATTTATTTTTATTTCCCAAAACAATGTGCGGTTTATCACATTTTACGGACCTTTCCCCGTTTTGTCTTTGATTTATTATTTAAATGATCCGTCCCTCCCACAAACTAATCTTTTAACTGTACCAACGGAATTGGATAATTTCATAAGTCGCTATATGCAGCTTTCCCTGCGGCAGAGGTCTTATAACAGTTGAGGGCCTTCCATCATATAGTTTTCATCAGGCTTTGCTCATCCAAATGTACATTAGAGTAATTGAATGTATGCTAGATTGAGGGACTTTCACCTAAAACATAGTTTCATCTGGGCGAATACAACTAAAACTATGAGTGGGTAGATTGCTGTTTTACTAAAGCCTAGCATTTTTAGCTAGCTATTTATCATAATCGTATTTTGCTTCTTCAGGTTTGAATGTTAAATATTGTTTTTAGATTTGAATTTGTTAAGTTTTATGAGTAATGTCTAAAGTTACTCATTGCTTCTTTATGTGTGCATATCCCCGTAATAACCAAATCAGGTATTGTTTACGGTTTACGTGTTCTGTTCTCTTTCATATTTTGTAATCTTATTATTCCCTTGGCTTCGTTTATTAAACCATAAGACTTTGTAAAGTATTTCATGGTAGGCGCGACCGTGTTTTGGCGCCAATTGTTATAATAGCGTGTTCTAAAAACGGAAGGAGGTCTTGAGTTGTTATTGTTTTACAAACCATTTTTTAAAACAAATTAAAAATGAAGGGCTTCAAATATATGATGCAATATATTCTGTGGGGCCGCACTACAATTCCTAAAAATATAGCACTGTTTCTCTTGACATGGCTGTGACCCAGACTGCTCTTTTCATAAAAAGGTGAGTACTCCATTCGAAGAGCTATCGTAACCCCCGATTGAAAAGAGCTACATCCAGATGCGTGGTTTAGTCATCCGTTTGCAGTTTTATCAGAACCAGTAAACTTTGTCTGTGTTTTGTGCGAATCAACTGGGTGTGGAGTGTGTTTGCTTTTCATTTAACTCATGCCTGATCCTTTGGTGAGGTTAGTGTTACAGATTTCATTTTTATTCTCCTGCTAGACGTTTTTTTGTGACTGAACTGCAAGCGCCATTACCGAATGACAAATCGTTTTAATCATCAGCAACAGAATAGACATTGAAGGCTTTTGAAAGGATCTGTAACGAATTCAAATTAACATCAAGTCGACTTTAGACAAAGTTGGATCATAATCATGGCTTTGGGCCGTCATTTATTTTCAGGGCACGACACAGCAAGTATAACTGTGACGGCGGCGTTCGCCTTTTCAAAATTGTTGAGCCCTGGTCCATAGAGCAAGAGCATAAAACAGCATGGACAACATTTATCTTAGACATCCTTCTAAGGGCCTTAACTAGGGCGGCGAATAGAACGAATAAACGAACTCTATTGCACTTAGTTTGGTGTTTGCTAGGTTCTGCAGCCTGGCTAGATCGAGTTAATGTTCTTCTACTGGCTTGACGCACAAATAACAATACTTGCAAATGTTAGAGGATCGCATTCATTGACAGTTGATTTACTTCAGTATTCAAAGGTCCATCATGTTTTGACAATACGCAGATCCGAAAGTAGGACTTTTGCTGTTGGCACTGGTTTAACATGCTGCCATTATTCTGACTCAGACTCCAGATAGGGACATAATAAATACTTTATTATTGAAAATTCTTATAGCAGGCATTGAAAAGAAGGTGGGAAAAATACTGACATAAATTCGGAGGCAGTAATTTTCAAGCAGTAAACAAACACCCAAGCTTAAGGCATTAATCCTGAAAGTCCAACCCCCATAGTCATTGATAAGGATCAGCTAAGCTGCGGACTCTGTTCGCGATGGACCATGGATATATGAAAAGACAGCGCTTGTTCTTTTTGGGATTAACTGGCCTTGGATTACTCGGTCTATATTTTACTAAATATTTAAACCCAACTATTAAGAGAAATCTAATGGACCCATAAGTGCTCGGGCCATATTGCTATACGTTGTTGGCTGTAGAAAAATAGGCCCAGCTACAACACCCACTAATATACCCCACCCCCCTCGGTAAAGCGGTTTCACGGGCTTTACTGGCTTATTTTTTTAATAATTTCCGCAAGATGATCAAGCTGTGTTTTTACCCATGATTTATCAGGGTGGAGGCGAGATGGTTGGCGGACGGCACTGGACTGTTGACCTCCACGCCGCTGTAATTGCCAAACAACAGTGTTCTTGTATTGCAAATCCTAGGCTGTTATAACGCTTACTATGTGACTCCTTGCTCTCTAAACCAGTGTTTGGGATTCGTTCTGGAGCGTTGTGTTTATATAAATTTTTCGCGATTAGTTTCTCTTTTCTAAATTCACTTGTGTTTCGTAATTGGTTGTAGTAGTTAGCAATTCTAGTCTTGTGATCTCCTTGTTCAAGATCTTTTAGTACTTTGGGTTATTCTGTCTGTAATATAATTGCCTAAGTTGGGCGTCTTCAGCCTCAACGAGTTTTTTTTGTTCTTCATTATATGCCCATCTAGTTCACCTTTTTTGCTAATTAGTTTGTTATATCGCCTCTGATGTTCTTAAAGCATGATCAAGGGCTCTATTTCTTCGCATGGGTAGCGGTGAGGTGTGTATAGTCTTTAACGTGTTTTTCTGAAAAACTGGATTCTGCTTCGATTACATTCATTAAATTATGCTGATTGAGTTAATCTTAAGACATGTTTCATGTTTTGCATTTGGTTATCTGTCGAGAGAGTTATTGCAGTGTGTTTTGAAAGTTTAGCAACTGACTCCGCCCCCTTAATTTGGCTAACATGGCCACAAGGGCGATTTTGATCTTTCACACTGAGCCCTATTTTAATGAACCACGGATAAAAACTTTGAGGGTCTTTTTTAGTTGTAGTGAACAAGTTGTCCTTGGTCGCTCCTCACAACATAATGGTTCATCTTTGTACTTCAATATAATCATTATGGGTCTATTAAATTCTGGGAGGTTCTTGGCCTAAATCTTTGGTTATAAATGATTGACATTACTTTCTGGTAACGTTGTCACGACCGAATGTTGGTAAGGTACTCCGATTTCTGCTAATTCATCATGCATGAGAGCCCCTGAGCGATGCCGCTCCCAAGGGATCACTCTTGTCGTCTCCACGTCAAACAAACATCATAATCTTCATCTTCAATGCCTGCAATGTTTCTTGAATAATTTAATTTTTATATTTTGTTTTATAAAAAAATGTTACATGATATTGGCTGTTATTGACCCGCATAGAAGACTGAAAGAACCTTTGGCGTTGAAGGGAAATAATCGGAATTTTACTGTTCCAATAATCCTTCTACTATTGATGCAGATCAAATTCTTACTGTCAAATTTCCAGACCTAGGAAGTGATGAAGTGATTGTGCCTGGCTTGCGCGTCTTACTTTCTCAAATTAGTACCTGATTCAACAACAGACCACAAACAGGCCAGTTGTCCAGAATTGGGTGCGGGCAATTGTTTAAGAAAATTTATATAAACTTGAGGGGCAGAAATTTTTCTTTACATAATGCAGACATAGTTTTAACCTATTCTTGATCTATGGGCTATACCAGGGATGAAAGGGCTGATCGTTCGTTCAAGGAATAGAAAATGAAGAGGAAGCACTTAAACATAGATTAGGTGCAGCAGTACTAAAGACGGCCAAAGTTTGTGGCTGTAATATTTTGCGTTGGAAATACGCTTTTACATTCCTTAGATTTTGACGTTGTTAAAAGCGCATGCGCCATTACTTTCAAGGAGCATTAAAAGACAGATCTGTCATATGAACTAACTTTTAACGGAATACAAACGTGTTATCAGGTCAAACAGACACCGAAGCAAAGTACAGAATTTTGAATCACGTTAGAGTTTGACGTTGTTAGAAACCCTATTTAGAAGGCAGAATCGAGCACTAATATCAGGCAAATTAGCTATATATTACGTATTGAGTTGTTTCTTCATACAAAATTTCCTTGAGCAGGGCTAGCACTATATGGAATTTTAGGTGTTAGCGTATCAGCAAGATCGCTTCCAAAGGTATTTTATTGCTGTGTGAGATGAAGAACATTCAAAAGGGAAGTTGAAAGTTTTTTAATCGCAAAAAAATAACGAAAAGTACCAATGTTCCGATTGAGGGCAGTTCCTAACCAAATTTATGCTAGGGGCTTTTTAAAACCTTATCTGGCATTTTTGATGAAATAAGAAAACTGTTTGTAGGTGGGAGGTGTTAGAATTCCACAGTTGACCTTGTGGCTAAAGATCTGTACACCTTCCATGTGTAAGACTTGATGATTATTTAACATACTAATTACGGTTTTGGATTGACCTAAGGTCAACGAGGATAATCAGTTGCATGGAGCGGGAAGAGCTGTGAGAGACGTAATAATACATTCAAATTGTTGAAGAAGAAGAAGCCGTATAAACCGCTTATGTACATTTGTGTTTTAATATATGATGCGCAGATGAATATGGAAGATAACAGATTAAAAGATATACAATACTAATTTATTTTATTTTATAAAAAGCATGTCTGTTCAAGTGTATCCCAAATGTGTACAGCGCCGCCCAAAAGAAGTGATAGCCGGCAATTCTGTGTTATAGAAACCCCTGAAGGTATAAAAACCTTCAGATTAACAATCATTACACAAATGCAACAAAATTGTGCAGGACCTTTCAAAATACAAGCAAAACCAAACGAAGGTATTTCTGTTGCCTTTAATGCTGTTACATCTGTTAATACGGTGCATCGATATAAGCGCTCTATCAGCAGGACAACCGAGTGTTGGTCTCTTAGCAACGGGCATAGGCGCACCGGCAGCTTTCTCTTGGGGTTTGGCTTTAGCTTGGCCTGTGTTCATCTAGATGTTGGTTTGGCCGCCAGCAAAAAAATAAAACTAAACTCCCAAAGCACACCGGATGGTTCAACTAATAACTGTAAATCTTAGCTCGTTCAAACTGACAATAAATAAAGAACGCTTGTTGGACTTAAACATCACGGATGAAGAATTTTATCGTTTACAGGCGATTTTGATGACTACAAAAGTCAACAAAAGTTTGATCTTATAAGAAAGGCAGGTTGGGCATGTTTTTCTCAACAGCCAGACCCCGAGCAGATAAAAAAGGAATGCTTAAAAAAAGTAACGTGTCAATTAAACTTGTTCTTAACAGCTCACTTAAACACACCAAAAGGTGTTTATACTTTAGTTTATGAGTCCAAGACACAAAAAGTCGTTGAAATTGAGTTCTTTAAGTATTTTTTTTTAATTTAAATAAATATTTTGAGTTAGAAAAGAAGATCACATGGCTAAGTATATATGAAGGGCCAGACGAATTTTTTGAAGGAATGCTTGAGTCGAGAGCGTTTATCAAGAGCACTGGAAGATCTTGATTTAGTAGTCAATGACCCCATGACAAACGTACAGGCAAGGTTGTTCTTGATATTCTCATGTTCAAGTAAATAACAATAGGACCCACTGGTTTAAAGTAATCGTTTGCTGTTTTAATTGACTATGTAACAATAAACGAAGAAATCTAGAAGTCTGGTTCTCGACTTAACAACAGACTATTCTTTCTCGTATTGACTTAACACCGGTTGGGCAGAACGAACTGCTTGCACAGTTTGATCGCTGCGGCTGAAAAAGAAGCCAATATGAGAGGCTCGGTTGGTGCAGAGGGAGAAGTCTTAGAGATCAGATTAACAGGGCTAAGTATGCGCCGATTGTTGGTAAGGCCCTTAACATTCCCATACCTCCCCTGCATTAGTTGCCCAAAAAAAAGCAGTTTTAAACTATTAAGAATACAGAAATAAATGTGTTATGTGGTGTGTTCTTGCCAAGGCTGCATCTAGTCCGCAATATACGCAGAGAGAGTGTTCTAACTATTAACCGTTCATCATGATCTTAACGTTAGTGGGGTGTCCTTTCATGTTTGGGTAGACCAAAATGATCCCCTGTTTAAGAACAAAACAACCAATAACTGTTAATGATACACATGGGATGAGGGGAGGGAAACAAATTTGATGCCAATTAAGTGTCCAAGAACAGTCAACAATGGCGAACAGACAAAATTCTTGTGGGATCTTACTACTGATGTTTTACCTGAGGGGTACCGCATTAACACATTAATACGAACAATGAGTAAACTATGGCCGCATTACTTCAATAGTAGGGGCACAAACAAAGAATTCTGTAGAAAATGTTTAACTAGAATGCCATTCTGTTCAAGCCGACAAGCGATCATAAGAAAATTGTTATCGGCCCTGTTGACTGTTATACAGAACTTAATTCCGCCCCACTGGATCTAAAGTTAGTTTTAAGAACTGGAAAAACTGCAAACTTCTCCATATGTTGTTTACGCAGACTTCGATCATCTCATTGTTCTTATGAAGGGCCAGGCCACAAAAACTTCGAAAAAAACAGTCTTAATGAGTAATCATCAGATTTGTTAATTTGGCTTTCATTGTTGTCAGGTCGGGAGGCGCCTCATTCAAAGCCAGAATTATATAGCAGGGTATAATGCTGCAGTAAACTTTATTAGAATATCGCATGCAGCTAGTGGTAAAGAATGTTCTAATAATCTGAAATTTTGCTGTAATATCATAATGGCGTCCTGTAGATCCAACAGACAGTAGTGATCTGCCAACATTGTTGGATTTGCGGTTTAGGCCTCTCATCAGACGCAGTGAATCCAAAAGTAAGAGTCCATGATCACTTTTGCGGAAAGTTCAGAGGTGCGGCGCCATTACAAATGCAATCTTAACTAAAAGTTTGATACTTAGACATGGAAGCTGCCTGTATTCTTTCTTAATTGCGTGCGTTACGGTACTCTCATCTTATAATGAAGCATGGACGATGCCTTCGTGTGTCAGAATTGCACAGTCATCAGAAATCAGTACTGTGCTTTTATCTAAATAACCATGTCTTTTTATGACTCTATGCAACACATGATTGGGATCATTAGAGTCATTGCTATGTCCTTAAAGGCCCCGCCAATAACAGAAGAATATTTTGACTCTAACTCTTGTTAGAAGGGGTTTACCATTATAGTACATTGAACAGTGGGAAAGGTTTGACGAAGATACACTTGCGCCTAAGGTTGCGTTCTTTTTCTAGTCTTAGAGGAAAGGGACATCCCAGCGACTCCGATTACTACATGTCTTCAAGATGCGTTGGCAGAAGTGAAGTGTAAAACGATGGGAGGACTATCATGACTCTACTTGATGGCTTGATGTATGGTTGTTGGCGGGAAGGAATCGTCATTTGAAAATTATAGAAAAAGCCTGCATGAAAACTTTATAGTGGATCCGACGCATTACATTTTGCGCCCGGGATGAGTTGGGACGCTTTCTAAAGTTTACTGGTGTACAGATTGATGTTATTGTATGGACCTACCAATGATTCAGAGGATTGAAACCGGATTGCGTGTGGAGGATGTTGTTTGCGTCGCTCTCGCATCAATTTTGTAAAGCAAACAAACATATACTTGGACGGACTTTGATCCGAGTTTTAAAAGGTCTAACTTTCTCATGTATTTAGTCGCAAACAATCTGTAGGGTTGGGCAATGGCGCAATCACTTCCATTACGTAACTTTAAAATGCACACAGTACGAAATATATTCATAAGGCTTTAAAGTGGTTGAGGCAGTTTTTTAACGCCTGATCTACAGCGCGGCTTCATTCTAGAAGTTGACTTAGAATATCCTCATTGAACTCACCATGACCGGCATATATGACTTCCATTAGCAGCAGAAAGTCTATTAAGTTGGATCCAAGAGAGCCACCTAAACTTGTGCCAATTTCGGGGCAAATAAAAATTGATTCGTCTGTCATTACAGACTTCTACATATTTTATTTAAGTAAATGGTTTAAAGTTAAAGTGTCCATAGTTTTATGGCTTTTGATCAAGAACAGTTCATGAAAACCATACATCATGTTAGAACACTGATTTCTGAACCAATTCTACAGTTGCTTCAGAAAAAGAATTTTTCAAGTTGATGAACTACAGCTGGTTTTGGAAAGATATGGGAGAATCCTAGCACATGCGTAAAGATGTTAGATTGGTCACAGATGGAGAGAATGAAGCAATTTATGCTGATTCAAAACCTTATTTCAGGACTCAGAAGATTTCATGACCAGCTTTTTGGCACAATTTAATGATGAAAAAAAAGAAAGTACAAATGGAAAAACCTTGTAGTTTATTGGGTTTACGGTTTGTAGATTTATCAAAGGCTTTTTGATGTTAGAGGTTCTTTATGACTACTTTAAGCCCTCGTATCTGTGTCCAGAGTACTTTACACAGATACAGACAGTTTTGTTATATGATTTTCCTACTGAAGAAATCTATAAGACCTGGAAATGGATGTAGCTAAAAGGACACGCGGGGATGGTGATGATACATCTTGATTTACCCTAAGATTCGCTTTGCATTCAATTACTAATAGATGGTTTTAGGAAAGATGAAGGATGAAATATCTGAAAGGTGATCACGGAGCTATGGGGGGTTAAGGTCAAAAATGTACAGTATTTCGAGCCAGGAGAAAATCATTTAAGAAAGCAAAGGGAATATTCGCAGCGTTGTGCAGTCAAACAAATCTCATGTCTACTACAAGAAGCATTGTTTTGCATAAGGACTTTTCATCATGTAAAACGTATAATGCGATCTAATCTACTTGAGATCCACAATCTGTTGTAACAAAGGAAGTCATTAGTATAGATACAAACACAAAACGGGTGTGTGTTTATCCTTGAGTTTTCATTGCAATTGGGAACTGGAGAACCGTAAATTAATAAAGCGGGTCTGTGTTGGCGGAATTATCTGCAGTTCTTCTTTCACAAAAGTTCTTGGAGGAGATATTTGTTTTGTTGTGTCAGTTTCTCGTAAATAAGACACGGGCGGAGTCATTTTTACATATTTCTTTTTTTTTATTATGGATCAACAATTCATAACTGGATCTGTTGCCCTAATGCGAGTGTCCCCATCTGATTCCCCCGGTAAATTAGTTACCTACTTTCTCAAAACAACGGTAATAGTTTAGCCGATGAAGAATCGCCTTAAACAACAATTTATTTGTTTTTTTCTGTTGATGGGCTTGTTCTGTTTGTAGGCTTTAAATTCTCATTATTCATGCGCGCAATAAACTGAGGGCAATCTTCTTACCCATTCGGTGTTGCCGAGAATGTCAATCAGTTCTCTGTGATACTGGTAGGGAGAAAAGTCTTTCGGCTAACTGTTTGTTAATAGTTTGCAAATAAAGCCTGTGATCTGTGAACTCCTTGGAATGCCTCTTTTTAATGCGTAAACTCTATGTTTTAACAATAATTGATTCAATTGTGGCCTTTAAATTTCTTTTCAATCATCAACTGAATCTTGAATCATGCGAGGATTAAGTTAATGGGGCCTCGTTGAGTATATAGCTGTATGGCAACAGCAACAGCAGAAGCACTCTTTTGGGTTATTGGTTTCCGCATCTTTGTATCTGAAGCTTCGTCAAGATGTAAGTGCGTACTTATATCTTTTTCGTATAATCTATCAGAGGGTAAATATAGAAGAGCCATTTGATGGGTGTGTTGGGTGTTGTAATTAACTAAAGTGTGGTCTCTGTTTTCGTTATAGGGGCAGGTAAATAAATTGCAAATTGCTGTTTAGATAACCATTCCTTTGCTGTTTGTTCACTGTCTACTGCGATTGGGCTTAGCTTTTTAATTCTGTGATGCCCTTCCAATATCATTTGGGCGGAATAATTGATTTTGTTCATTTTGTTTCAGCCAATATCTATGTGCAACAAATTACACAAACGGTCATTACCAACGAAATTAAAACACGATTTTCTTGCATCTTTTGTTTGTCTGATGGTGTTAAAAGTCACTGATTTTGGTGAGGGGGGCAAGTCTCGATTGGTTTGGCCGTTACTAGATTTATATTGTTTATTGCTTGATCAACTATTTTTAAATGTGTAAGCTGCTGGCCCTGTCTTTTCAGTGTGTCATTAATAAAATCTAACTGCTCATGTCATCTGCCTGTAATAGCTTTTGTGCAGCGCTAGTTACTCCATGGCTTTGTTATGTCTTTTTCTCTAGCTGTCATTCCCCAGTTTACTTAAAATGGCAAAATTACTGCCACTAAAAGCAAGGCGCATTCACAACAGCGCCCGCTATCTTTATTGCGTGTGAAGCCTTTTTTATAAATGTATTTTTTTCTTACATATTTATATTGTCTGAATTATTCTTGCTTAACTAGATAATCTTTCGTGGCATCGAAGCTCAATGATAGCTAATACAGCTGTGCTGATTCATCAAGTCTTAGTTTGCCAAGATCTGCTGGTTTATTTCTAACATAGCTCTTTACCAAGCATGAGTTATCCTACATTAAGTCCTCCAAAACAGCAGAATGGTAGACAAGGTTAGCAACAGTTTTTTCGGTGCTCATTTTTATAAAATTAATATAAAAATAATTTAATAAAAAACATGAACAGTGATGATCAACTACAGCTACAAGGCGGCCTAAACCTTCCTCGAATCTTATGAATGCCAAGATGATGTTCAAGCTGGTTATGCAATAATGGAGAGGCTGTATTCTTTAGCAGCGTGTGGAAAAACAAAAAAGTTCCTCGGAAACTGAATTCAGACATTGAACAGATTCAACAGATGGCGCGCAACCAAGACATTTTTAAAGTATCATTACAGGTTTGAAGCGCAGCTGGGGTCTCTAGAATGGTGAAAGTGTGGGGCAAACGGTTCTTAGGTTTGTACACTAAACTAGTCAGTTAAGATTTGCTCCTTTTGATCTGAACAGATTTACGTTATGATTTAACGCAAGGATCAGTTTTAACAAAGTCATTAGAGTCTCTAGGTGTGTTTTTCTATAGATTTGGAACATGGTTATCGCCAGCGATCATAGGGGATTAATAACTTTTAAATCTTATTGATTTTTGTTTCCACTTCAAAATGAACGAGCTGGAAAAAAATCATCAGAACCAGAAACTCACTGAATCAGGTGGATGAAAGTAACCAAGCCCAGGAAATCATCAGAAACGCTGAATCAGGTGGAGACCATTAAAATTCCTGGGGCGTGTTGAAGCGAGGGAAAAAAATTAGCAGTAAGTGGAACAGACAAAAAATTTATGGTACAGCATCATGGAGAAAACATTAACTCGCCAACGCCAGAAACAGTTGATTCAATGCCCAGCTATAAAACTTCCATGTGATTCAAGAGGCACAATGTCTTCTGGAATATTGAACTTAATACTGTTGCATTTTTGGCGCCATTGCTGTGTTGGGAGGCAGTTATTGCGGCTATTAAATATATACAAATTGCAAACAGAGAACAAAAAGAAATCAATAAATATCTGAACCATTAAATACAAAAAGACAGTGCCTCCCCTGCACGCCAAAACGCCCAAGAACAAAGGCATCATTTCGATCCATTTGAATGTATTAGATTTTATGAACTAATTTTAAATTTTTTAATAAATCATAGATCATGCAGTATTATAAAATGATAAAAGTCAATTTTAATAGGACATGGTTGTCCTATAAAAGCATGTCCAATAGATCCAGAATTGTTATCATTGCGGTTGCTTCGGATGTTAAAAACTTCATTAAAATCTATGAGAGACGCCCGAGGCAAGTCATCATCTTCGATTAACGCGGTTTTTTGAGGCGTCTGTGTGTACTTAGTAGGCATTCTGCTATTTTAGATAAAAAACATAATTTGTGATTTTTTTTATTATTATATGATAACTTAATAAGAACTTGGTTGTACTTAAAGGATGACTTAGTTTTGATCTTGAGTGACTTAATCAAGAAACTTATTCAAGATCTTATTAAGTAACTTGAAGTAACTTGGGGCTGTCTTAAGGACAACTTGAGATGACTTAAGTAAGAACTTGAGGATGTCTTAGAAGTGACTTGGGGTTAACTTCAGGTAAGAACTTGTGGATGGACTTGAGTGTGCATGACTCGTGGGGTGGGTGGTCGTGCGTGCGTGGGGTGGGGAGGAGGTGCCGTTGCGTGGGGTAGGACATAAAAAACACACACACAAACAAGCAACAAACACCAAACAAAACAAACCACACACTAGACAGGACAGTGCTTGTAGACTTGGCCTAGTTTGCTGTGACTCCTCTTTTTCTCAACCAGGCTTGCACTGGCTATGCAGAGTTACAGCAAATTATGCTGTAGCCGAGCTTTTATGGCGGCTCTATCGCCAGTAGTAGTACATCCGTCTTTGTATATTTGGAGCATTTATATGAAGATAGTGCTGGCCACACACTACTCCTATTCCTTTCTGTTAGATGTTACAAAGGTTTGCCTAAACCCTATCTAGTTTGTGTTGCCAGAACTTCAAAAATCGTTATCCAGTTGCATAAGGGCACACTGCGTTTTTAAACAATCAACTGCCGCCGAACAGTAATTTATTTAGAGTCATGTCATACCGTACAGCGTGGCTCGTGCGCTTTCTAGGTCAAACAGGCGGAGATCGCCTGATTGACCAGTATTGCTTGGGGGCTTTCTAGCCGGATCAATGCTGGCAAAATGCAGGAATCTGCGGTACGTAAACTGGTGGGGGAAGTGGCTCCAATTACTCCTGCACATTGCAGGTTCTAACACGTCATGTGATATCGTCAGAATGCTATAAAGTTGGGTTGAAGATTGTATGTTTTCGAGAATGTGTTTTCGTTGTTGTAGAATCATTGAAAAGAATTCGCGAGTTTGTGAAATATTTTGGATAAGAATAGAAAACTAAAATGACACTTCAATTAGTCTCTTCTTGACGAGTTAATCAACCAGCAAATCTTCTTTCAGGATAAAGACCTCCCCAGTTTAGTAGTTTGTTGTTTTTTGACTGTTCAAAATTGTCTTTGCTTTCTGAGCCAATGCCCTAAAAATAAGAGCCTGAGAAAGAGATTGCCTGTCGTCTCTGTCACTGAGTAACAAGCCCGGTGACCCCCCCCCCCCCCCCCCCCCCCCCCCCCTGATGGGGGTCATTTCTTGAACAGTTTCAAAGGTTTTGGTTTCATAAATGGTCGGAACGGCAGCGCACACAAAGCTGATGTTTTTAAATTATTTGTCCAAGATCTTCACTGAGAGTTCTGTTTTTTGTTGAGGGAGACAAAAACGAAATGTCCTTTGGCTTTGTGGGAGGAAGGAACAAGGCTCGCAGTCAATGTCGTTGTTCAAAACTTTGCCATGGCCTCATGATAAATCTATGTTTAATTTCCACCAGGTTAGTCTGTTGCTCGGAAAGTTTTCCTTGCGAAGATATACAACACTTCCATCCATTTCTTGGAGTATATTAGTGTCACCTTCCAAGCACTGGCAGAAAACAGTGTTGAAATATCCTCTGATCGCCATGTTTTTAAAAACAACAACACATGTTCTACTCTGTTAAGTCTTTACAGCCCGCCGGTCGAATTTAAAATGGCGGCGGCTGTGTATGGTGAGCACATACACAAAGTTTCACGTGATTTAAGCTCGGCACTGATTTGTAAGAGGCAAAGCCGTCTCGCAGCAGTTCCTGCCAAACACTGCACGCGTGGCAGGCGCTGGTGTTTTTGTGTAATATGTAGGGTGAGGAGAGGAGCGGGGCAGGCAGTATTGATTTTTTAGCCTCATCAGTTTGTGGCGCATGTGTGAGGCGCACCGGGGCCGCGCGTGTATGAGTTGTCTGTCTCTCGTGCTTAACCAATGTGTGGTGGAGTGTGTGTGTTGTGTGTGTGCGTGTGTCTGTCAACGTCACGAAACTCGTGAACAGTCTTCCAGATCTGGTTTGTTGTTGTTGTTGTTGTTTTAGTTCAGTGTTACGGACCATGTTGACACCTTTTCGTCCAGTGTCTGCCCAGTAGTTTGAATATGCTTCCACTGAGTCTGTCCCGTGTTTGAAGAGGACTACTGTGTTAGTAGCTGTGTCAGTCTCGTGTGTACAACACCCTTTGGCCCATCGCGCAGCTCTCAGTCTGTATGCTGTCAGTGCCAACCAAGACGGTTTACCATGCTCTCTCTGTGTGTGGGTGTGGTCTGCCCGCCGCATCTGTCTGTCTGTCTCTCTCTCTGTCTCTCTTTCTCTGTCTGTTCTGTCTGTCTGTCGTCTGTCTCTTCTCTGTTGCGCGCGCGTGTATGTAGCGTGTGTTTGTGTGTCTGTGTGTGAACTGTTCTCGTGTGTGTGATGTGTGTGTGTGTCTGCCGCCTCTCGTCTGTCTGTTTGTCTCTCTCTCTGTCTATCTCTTCATCTGTCTGTCTGCCGGTGATTCTCTTCTCTTTCCGCCACAGGGAAAAGGCGCGTTAAGGGCCATCTTTCGCCCCATAAGCTCGGTGGTGAGCAAGTGAGTCAGAGCTTGGTTTAAATTTGTTATTTCGGTGATTTTTCTTAGATTATATCTGTGTGCGCGCTGTGCGTGCTGTGCGTGCGTGCGTGTTCGACGAGCTTGCAGGTATGTGTGTACATATGCATATTATATAGTTTATATATATATAAAATAATGAGTTTAAAAGCAAATCTTTAAAACCCGGGACGACAAACTTGTTTCGAATAGGTCCTTCCTCCTCTTCAGATCCCGTGCCAAATCCCTGCTACTGACCTCAATTGTATATTTATGTTTGGATTGTGAGCTGTGGTTCTGTTGGGTTGTGTTGCCCGTGTTGTGCAAGGGGGGCCATGTTAGGTTGTAAGGCTTTCTGTATTGGGTTTTTACGGTATGGGGGGTCCTATCTGGTTGCTATTTTATACTTGTTGATAATAAATTTCCTTTTGTGCTGCAACTCCCCACCGTCTTTGATTTCAACTCTTGTGTTCAATGTTGCTTTACTGGTGGGCACAGGGATCATCCACTTTTCTGTCGTGCACATATTACATCTCTTTTTGCTATTATTGTATCTGCTGCTTTTCTGTTTATTTTCCCATGTGATGTTAAAATCTGTATTTGTTTTCTTAAGATCCCATATATGTTTACTTAATTCTGTTTGGTGTTTGTATTTTTCATACTTGAAAGATTGCTTGTGATTGGCGTACCTAGCTTTGAATTTGTTTTCTGTAATCCCTATGTATGTCTCTTTGCTGCTTTTCGTTGTCACAGTGGCTTGGTATACGATGTTATCAGAGAGACATTGGTTGTTCAGAGGGCATTGTCCTTTGATTGTGCAGTTGCAAGTTTTCCGTTTGTCACCCTCATTTTTGACGTTGGTTTTCTTTTTGTTTGAAGCATCAATTACCTTTTTAAGATTTGGCATACAAGAATAAGATAGTTTGATAGTGTTCCTATTGAATATTTTGAAAAGTTTATGGTCTTTCTGGAACGATTCTGTTAATATTTTGAAGAATTCTTTGCCAATGTTGGTTTTCACTCTACCGTCATATGGTGGGTTATACCAGGTTATTTTCCTCTTTCTGTTTTTCTTCCTGCTTCCAGTGGTACTTTCAGGTTCATATTTCAACAAGAAGCACTGTTGAAAAGTGGATACAACTACAAGTTGAAATATGAACCTGAAAGTACCCCACAGGTTAGAAGTGTAGGAGATGAAAAAAGACCATTAACAACAATTGTCTGGGAACGATCACCGAGATCGGACCTCACCCACGCAAGAACGGTGCCCTGAATGCCAAATGAAGTTTGGAGTCTAGAAAAGAGAATGTCATGATCGATGGTGTCAAATGCCGCAGAAAGATCTAAAAGAGAGAGAAGGGAGACTTTGTCATCATCAAGGGCAAGAAGGAGATCGTTTACAACTTTCAGGAGAGCGGCCTCTGTGCTATGGTCAGCCCTGTAAGCAGACTGGTGAGGGTCGTTCAACTCATTCTGAGTAAGATGAGCTGAGAGCTGAGCAAGTACGATTTTCTCGAGGACCTTTGCAAGGAAGGGGTGATTCGAGACAGGTCTGTACTTTTTGAGTGAATTTGGATCCAGGGAAGGCTTTTTGAGAAGGGACGAACAACAGAAGATTTTTATTCTTGGAAAAAAAAAACGCCAGACGAGAGGAAAGCATTTATGACATGGGTTATGAAGGGGAGCAAAACATCAATACAGCGGAACAGGATGGATGCAGGCAATGGGTCAAGGTCACATGATTTTCTAGGCGAACTAACTATCACTTTTCTTACATCATCCTCGGTCACAGAACTGAAAACAGTCAAACGTTGGCCTGAAAAAGAACGATCACTGTCCAGAGGAGATCCAGTGAAATTTGAACTGTCCAGATTGTCTCGGATTGTTTTCTATTTTGGCATTGAAAAAGTCAGAGAGGAGGATGGGGAGTTCGGAAAGAGCGAAAACAGTGGGGAGCACAGCGTTACTTTTCCTGTCTAGCAAACTGTTTGTGAGCTGATACAGCTGAGCAGACGTCTTACAATCTAGTATTTTTTTATTGAAAAGAAGGAAGACTGAGGATTAAACACAATTCTATCTACAAAATGTTTCTTCTCGTTGAAGATTTGTTTGTGGACATGAAGGCCAGATCTGTCCCTCTGGCGTTCAGCTCTCCGTTGATCTGCCTTCGGAGCTTTGATCTGGTCGGCTGCAGCACTGTACCACGGGCTGGAGGGACGATAGCTATACAATTCATCAACTCACCCATCAAGCCATTAATTCACTCTCTCGCTTATTGATTCTCCATTGGTTGATTGATTGACCTATTAACCGTCGTAAGATGGATAGGGTGTCTAATCAATTACCTGTTAGGAAACTAGGGTAGTTTATTTGCCAGGACGCTTTCAGAAAACTACAGAAGCTTATCCGCTACGGACCTGCATCGGGCTGCTCGTTAGGAAACGAGAAAGGCTTATGTAAGAGGAAACTTTTCATCTGTTCACATAGTAATCTATATTTGTTTATGTGCTCGGAAAGTTACTTAATTGTTAGTTGATTAGTTTGGCCTATCAGCAAAAAAATACTTTCGGCCTTTTTTTAAAAGAAGGATTAGCTTACTTGCCGGGAAAGTAGGAGCAATAGAAACGTTGAAATGTTATTAAAAATCATAGATTCGTCCTCTTGTGAAGTAATCCAACTTATGGAAAAGTATATACATAAGCAGAATTTTAGTCAAAAAAGGGCTACTTTACGATCGTGCCCAAGACATATTGTTAAATTACTTCATAAATTAAGGCTGAATACCTGGAACACTAAATATTGTCATGGTATTACTTGTGTCTGCAGAGAAAACATTTCTGTGCATCATCTTTTGTTTGAATGCCCAGTGTTGACCTCGCTCTATCAGGAGAAAGGTTTTGAGATGAATAATTTTGATAATGTCAATACTGTCTTATATGGTTCATATACTGAGAGGCAATGAAAACGCAATCCCCATTTCGTCCCCGAAAAATGTCACCTCAGCCAAAATAATGTGAATTATGCACGAGGCATGCAACCTAGCACGCGTATGTTGTATTGCGACGATCTGTATTGACAGGCACAGTTGGGTTCATGACGTCATGAGTAAACCACTCCAACACATCTTTTACTGATAACTGCAAAACACGTGCAACACAGGCATACTGTGATTGCATGCAAACAGCCCATGACTGTCCCCTATAAAAACACACATTGGCGTTTTACTGACACTCGTACGCACCATGCCGCGGTTAACTACAGACCAGAGAAATCAAGCCATTGGCATGCTTAGGGCAGGCACTGCTCACATCAGGGCCGCACAACATTTCAATGTACACCCATCAACCATAACCCGTCTTGCGACTCGGCACCAAAACACTGGAAGTGTAAACGACCGTCCATGCCCAGGCGTCCAACGTGTGACGACGGCACGACAGGACCGCTACATTGTCACGCAGCACCTCCGGAATCGTTTCCAGCCAGCTGCACAAACAGCCCGCAACACTATTGGGACTAGAGAAAGACCAATCAGCAGCCATACCGTGCGTCGGCGTCTGGCAGCAGCAGGGCTACGGGCACGTCGACCATACCAAGGTCAGATCTTAACCCATCGCCATCGACTAGCACGCCAGCGATGGGCTGCCGCAGGTGGCTTTCTGGGGAACAGGGTTTGGGGGAATGTTGTTTTTTCGGATGAATCCCGGTTCAATGTCTCTTTCCCAGATGGCCGTGATCGTGTGTATCGACGTCAGGGTGAACGTTTTGCGCAACCCTGTGTCATTGAGCGAGATCGTAATGGGGGTGGAGGGGTAATGGTCTGGGGTGCCATAAATGCTCAATTTCGATCGGAGCTTGTCTTTGTGCCAGGCAACTTGACGGCAAGGCGTTATATTGACACTGTTCTTGAGCCAGTTCTTCTTCCTCTCTGGAGACAGCATGATGGCAACAGACTAGTGTTTCAGCAGGACAATGCTCGACCCCACACAGCCGTTCTCACACGAAATTTCCTTCGGGACAGCAATGTGGATGTCATGCAGTGGCCCTCCGTGTCCCCAGACATGAATCCCATTGAACATTTGTGGGACGAACTTGGACGACGTGTGCAAGGTCAGCAGAATCCCCCAACTACCGTTGCTGAGCTCACCCAAGCATTGCAGCATCACTGGAACGTGATACCGATCCGTATCATCCGTCGTTTGTGCGCTTCAATGCCCCGACGTTTGCAAGCCTGTGTTCGTGCTCAAGGGGGACACACCAGATATTGACAGTGTATTCCTTCTGTCGCGCCTAAATGGGCTTCACTTCAGGCGAATGTGCACCTGTTATAGGCAAACTAATGTACAGTGGTCGCACTTTTGTCACACGTATTTGCTTTGATGTGTGTTTGTTTCATTTCAATAAAATTGTCAGTTGACAATGGAATTGCGTTTTCTTTGCCTCTCAGTATATATTGCTGAAATAGCCATGGTGATTTCGCAGTCACAAGTTGCAAAATTTTTATAAACATCAACAGTTTTGTGTACAACTCGGGTATTTCACTCATGTAAATATGCATATATCAGATGTGGATTTGAAAGTACTGACATGGATGATAAGTTGAATGTGGAGGGTTTTTTTTTTTAAATAAGTGTCTTATATCTGGCGATGAAAAAAACATTAAATAAACCACTGAACTGAACTGTAGGTTTTTGTTTTCGGTATTTAGACTTTCTTACCCACTGGGAAACAATGTAAGGTTATCGAATAGGGAAATGAATTAACTTTCTTTTTAAGAAACTAAATCTATCTGTATGCAAGGAAACCAGTTTATACGTTCGGAGACTTCATAAGCTCTCTTAATAAGAAACTAGACGAGCTTACCGGTTGAAAATTAAATTAGATTAGGTACTACGCTAGTTTCGACAGAAACTAAGTTATATTATCTGCTAGGAAACTAAATCAGCTGACACCAGGGGAATAAGACAAGCTTACCTGCTCGGAGACCAGATCCATTATTCTATCTGGATAAGATATGTGAACAGTATATTTCATCGACTTATCTGCCAGGAGATTATATTCGCTACAACAATTATTGGCCAGCTTGTTACGTTCCGTGATAATTATTTGATAAAAAGGAAACAGGCAAGATCTGATCTACTATAGATCATTTGTAACTTGTTTATATCAATGACAGTAACTGTCGTTTAAGAACACTGGACAAACTAACCGCACTCGTTCAAACCAGGCTTTTAAAACATTTTTTAAGCACAATACATTTAACTTTAAAAACATAAATGAGGGAGGAGGCCGAACACACACACACACACACACACACACACACACACACACACACACACACACACACACACAGAGGATTGTACAACTCTCTCTCTCCCTCTCTCTTTCCACACACACACACACACACACACACACACACACACACACACACACACACACACACACACACACACACACGCACGCACGCACACAGAGGCGCGCGCGTACACGCACGCGTGCACACGCACCTACATGCACGCACATGCACGTACACATACGCGCGCACACACACAAGCACGCGCACGCACGCACGTACAAACACTCACTCACGCACGCACGTACAAAGAATCACTCACACATACACACGCGTACGCGTGCGATCACGCGCGCGCACACATGCAGATACTCTAGTACCGCCACCACGACTACCGTCGGTTTTACTACTACCACTACTGCTGCCGCTGCTGGGCTGCTACGACTGCTGCTGCTGCTACTGCTGCTGCTATGTACCTCTTAGCGCACCTACTAGAACATCGTATCAACCCATCTGCTTATTGATAATGAGCGGTAGGCGATATAAATGGCTCTGTTTTCAAGATGACTATCATGGTTCCTGTATGTTGTTTGTTAAGGAGTTTATGTTCTAAGCCTCTCTTAGCATTCCTACACTTAACACACACACACACACACACACACACACACACACACACACACACACACACACACACACACCACACACGCACACACACGCACAGAGAGAGAGAGGAGAGAGAGAGAGAGAGAGAGAGAGAGAGAGAGAGAGAGAGAGAGGACCGGGGAGGTCTAATCATATTTGTACATGAAATGGTGTTGCCCTGTATTGCATTCTGTTTTGCTTATATGGCACTATAATGTGATGCATTATATAATGTAGTAAGAGCACGCTTGGGTGCCGTTAGCATCAGAAATAGCACATTAATTGTCCTCGTCGTCATCGCCGAGGTAGTAGCAGCTGCAGCAGCTGCAACATCAGCTTTAGAAGCAGCGTCGGGAAGAGGTAGAGGGGAACATGGATAGCGGCTGATCCGTTTTTCAAATTTTGTGCCCGGTGCTAAAAATTGACAGGGAACCTAAGGATAGCCCGACACCCTCCTTCCCCTCGTTCCTGGCTGAATCGATCGATTTGTTTAGGAGGGACCCGATGAAACATTCTACTGACGCAAAGTCCGCAATAAGTTAAAACCCACAGACCAAAAAATCAACATTCATGGCTGGCGTACTGAAAGAGATAAGATCAGGACAGGTTTCTGAGAATAGTGGTACCGTCAGCAAGCAAAGAAAGAAAGAAAGAAAGAAAGAAAGAAAGAAGAAAGAATAGAATGAATAGAATGAATGAAAGAAAGAAAGAAAGGAGGAAAGAAAGAAAGAAACAAGCAAACATATTCCGTTATTGTTGCCGTTTTCCCCCTAAATCCCATGGCCACGTAATTAAAACTCTAAATACAATGATCAGGTATATAAAACATTTTCAGAATGATTCTATAATTTCAGTTTGTAATATGAGGTAAGGGTTGGACTTTACATTCCGCCGATGCAAGGCTGAAAGCGAGAACGGACCACATTCTCTGTTTTCGTTGGAACATTATCAAAGGAAGTCCATGATGGTAAGGGTAGCTAGGTACTGGAAAGGAGATGGCTTCATTGTGTTTTTGGCTATTGCATTTAATACGCCAGGGGCACTTTTCTTGTTGAGCGAAGAGGGGAAGGGGTTTGATCGAAATGTATTGCTTTATTTTTTTTCTTCTTTTTACAGAAGGATATTTCTTTGAAGTAAAAAATACAATAAAACCACAACGACTAACACATGCATGGTTCCAGGATATTTTGCCCTCAGTTGTCGTCGTCACAGTCTGAGTTCACGCCTTGGCAAAAACGTTGGCAAGGAGTTGGACCTACAGCGGCGGGTGCCGACGACTGCGATGACTGCTAAAGGCAGTCTCCGGAACAGGACACGTGACCAGCGTCCTCAAAACGAGGCCACGCCGGGGCCAGATCACAAGGGAGGCCAGCATTAAATATGTAAGCGCATCCTGTCTGTCTGGGGATCTCGACGGGGAGTTCACTTGGTGGCGTACACCAAGGCGTGGAGAATGGTCAGCTGCTTTAAAGTACGCCAACGCACGGCTAGCAGCAACATCAGCAATGGTGGCAACGTGCCTATGGGGAGAAAAAGGATGAAAGGAACAGAGATAGGGATAAAAACAACGACACATTAAATCACAACAGCCTCTGTCTTACCCCCATGTGTTCAATAGACCGTCTTGTCCAAAAATTAGTACGAACCAAGACTTTTTTTTTTATCAGCAAACAAGACTTCATTATCCAATGCTTCGCGGATAACAACAAATAAGAAGAGTGGGATGGAAGATGGAAACGTGGAAAAGGACAAAAAAATTGCGAATGAAGAGAGAAGAGAAAAAGGGAGAAAGCAATGTTAATGAGAAACAGAAAAAAAAAAACAGATGTGGACACGCATATCAATCTGTCTGTAAGAGTTTTATCAAAATTTTACTTGTATAAATTGTTGCCTGAATATGGTAGTTAACGTACGAGAAGAAAGAAAGAAAAACAAGATGCAAAGCATATGAACGTACTCCCAGTTTATCTTGAATACGCGTGAGATATTCCATAAAGAGGAAAAACCGTTTCGGCCCCTTATAGCCGTTAGTGACGGCTATTCTGGTAAACATCGACCATCATCTGTGACCCAAAATGAACATACCTACAAATTTTCAGAAAGATCGCCCAGGTACTTTCTGAGATTTTCCATAAAGAAGAAAAATGTTATGGGCCGTTATAGCCGTTAGTAACGGTTAAACGGTAACATAATACATCGGACATGATCCTTGACCTATAATGAACATACCTACAAATTTTCAGAAAGATTGGCCATGTACTTTCTGAGGTATTCCATAAAAAAAAGAAAAACCGTTACAGCCGTGAGTAAAGGCTATAACGGTAACAAATTTTCAGAAAGATCAGCCAAGTACTTTCTAAGATATTCCATAAAGAAGGAAAACCGTTATGGGCCGTTATAGCCGTAAGTAACGGATATAACGGTTGAAATAACACATCGGGCATGATCCGTGACCCATAATGATCATGCCTACAAATTTCAGAAAGATCAGCCAAGTACTTTCTGAGATATTCCATAAAAAAGAAAAACCCGTTATGGGCCGTTAATAGCCGTTAGTAACGGCTGTAACGGTAAAATAACACATCGGGCATTGTTACGGATGGTGTGCGGTGCGTGTTTTGTTGTCTGACTCTCGCTCTCAAAAGTTTGGATGCGTGTAATAATTATTCCCTACACACACCCACACCATACGTACATGGATAGCAGGCAACACACGAGTTAGATTTCTTTTCTTTATAATTATGCTGCCTGAACCATCAAAACATACATTCATGTGAATTGGTACAAATTAAATACATGTCACTACACAGCATATAGATCAAGATATCAATACATAGGAACTTCAATCATCAGATATCATATTACATATCGTGATATCACTCACAGATCTCGCCGGCGCCGTCCACAGTGTCTCACATATACAATCAACGCATTCAGTTCCACAGTACCCAAGCCACAGTCTACAGCATTAAAATAAGACGAAGAAGGATAACCAAGGTCCCACACGGTAAACACAGCCGTTCACAAAACACAAGCGATGAAGAAGAAACAGGGTCTCAACACAGCAAGCACAATATATTACGTCGAACTATCAGAAGAAGAACCGCAGATTCACAAGGCACAGTAACCCATAGCAGAAGAACCGCAGATTCATAAAGCACAGTAAACCATAGAAGAACTGCAGATTCACAAAGCACAGCAATCCACAGAAGAAGAATCGCAGATTCATAAAGCACAGTAAACCATAGAAGAACTGCAGATTCACAAGGCACAGCAATCCACAGAAGAAGAACCGCAGATTCATAAAGCACAGTAAACCATAGAAGAACTGCAGATTCACAAGGCACAGTAATCAATATTGAATCCCGGAGAAGACAATTTCACCAAAGTCCTATAGAACACAATAAACTTCGATTGGACGTACCGTTGATCTAAAACAAATACTAACTTCTCCGTGTATTGATACTACAGTGTTCACATCAATAAATTCAGCCCACCGACACACATGCGGTGGTACAATTAGAGCACATAAATATTCTTACAGGAGTTATAAGTCACTCTCGGCGACACAGCATTCACAACAATTTTATAACAAATACATTTCCTGCTACATATTCGCTGGTACCGTCATCAAAAGTATCCCACATACACAGTGAACATCGATGCACTACTGACTTGAAAGTCAGCCTCTCCACATAGTAACACTACGGAGAAAACGATGATTAAAACAAAATAAATTAGGCTGGACACCAAAGCCTCGGCCGTTAGTTCTTGCTCCTTCTCTTTTCTCATATCATTATTTTTGTCATGTAGTTAATATGTCATTTTAAGTTGACGTCATAATTTACGTTGACGTCACAATACTCCCCCTCCTCAAGAAAAAAACAATGACCGAATTGTTTTTTGAAAAAGAAGTAAACAAACAGCAGAATACACAAACCTACAAATTACATTCACTCGACGGAAAACGAAGCCGCTCACGGAAGCAGTTCGTGGAGTCCTTCCAGGGACTCTCACACAACAGAAGAACACAAGTTGTCGTCCCAACGAACTCTGAAGCCCTTTTACATGTTAGCTTGTTGCTGACCTCACGGACAACCTCTCCATACCCACATGGAGTAGAGACGGCGGCTGGGCATGCATGGGCTGCACCCGACACCTGGATGGCAATGCATATACGATGTCTACTGACCACTCGGTCAGCCTCTCCATACCCACACGGGGTAGAGACAATGGATAAACATTCCCATCCAATAGTGCTGTATGCCTTCTTACGATTCAGCAACTTTCGACTAGCGATACGACTGGGTGAAGAACATCATCATTCTACTGGAACAATACAGCAAATAAACCAACAGAACTAGCATCAGTCCTGAGAACAAAAGGATTACGCAATGAAGGTAACAATACACAGGTGCAGAAGACAAGATTCCCTGAATCTTCCTCGAAGCTTCAGCACACTTAGGAGTCCAAGAAATATACCTGAAATCAATGCAGAAACGATACGTACAATCTTTCTTCCTGACGAACACAACTGGAGATGCATACGGACTATTCGATGGCTCAATGATACCAAGATCCAACATGATACCAATCTCTCTCTCAACAACCTCTTTCGCAGAAAAGGCGATTTCATAACATTTCTTTCTAACAGGGACATCTGTTGTAAGAGGGATCTCTAATAGTACATCACCTGAGAAAGAACCTGTTTTGGGGGTCAAAATGTCATGAAAATCATCAAGATTACACGCAACTCCCTGGTACTTTTGTCAGACAAAGTACAATCAAACTGTACAGAACGAACATTTTCATCTGGCATGGAAGACGCCATCGGAACAGTTAAAGTGGGAATGGGTAAAGCGTCATCACAGTCCTGGACTACACAACTGTATGAACCACTTCACGAACAGTACAAACAGACTCCGGAGAGGGATCCACAGAAAGACCAACTCTTGGAGAAATGTTCAAAGAACCCTGTTCTTTTCACAAGCCAAAGGTGCTATTTTCTGACCCAGGCACTTCGATTGGACGTACCGTTGATCTAAAACAAATATTAACTTCTCCGTGTATTGATACTACAGTGTTCACATCAATAAATTCAGCCCACCGACACACATGCGGTGGTACAATTAGAGCAC
>CM031606.1:10405325-10415325 GCA_018398815.1 Conus ventricosus
GGTACTTGCGTGTTTACGGCAAAGTGAGTATTTCCAGATTATTTTGTTTGGGCCCCAAAAAGGTTTTTTAACCCAAGGGGTGCCCTGTTGAGCCCTGCGCTGTTTTCTTTTTTTTCAAAAATAAACCCAACATGGAGTAATCAAAGTAAAGGTAGACAGGGAATTAAATAAAACCTGGACGGCCCGAGAAATATTTGTTACGGGTTTCCCTGACGTTTTAATTCCCTTTTATCTGGAAACTTTTTGGGGGGTTTTAAAAACCATTTTAAAAATTTTTTAAAAAGGGGAAGCAATCTTTTGGGGGGTTTTTTAACATTTAATTTTATAAGAAAACCCAACGGGGCCCTTCAAAATGGGGGACACTTTCCCCAACCCCAACGAAAGTTTGTTTTTATGGAAATAAAAAAAATTTCAAGAAGCCAAGGGATCCAAATACTTAGGAAGTTTTTTTTTCCAAAAAAAATTGACTTTAATTTAAAGCGGGGAAGAATTTTTAAAAGGAAAGGGGAAAGGGAAAGGTTTCATTAAAATTAAATAGACCCTTTAAAGGGAAAGGGGGAAATGTTTTGGTTTTTGTAGTATTTTTGGAAAATTGTTCGTTTCAAAATAGAAGCTTTCCCTTATTTTAGGGGAGGGGAAATTTTGGGGGTTGCAAAAACTTTAAACAATAAAAAAAAGGTAAAAATGTACGCTATGAACGTTTTCCCCCCAGGCCCAAAATTCAGCCTAACACTCCTTTAATACGGAGAAAAGGGCCCAATACCCTTTTTAAATATAAAATCTTATTTTAAATGTTGTTAGTTCCGGGTTGAAAAGGGTTGAAGCCCCCACAGCCCACGTTGGGGGCAGCCCAAGTTTTAAATATGATCCCGGACAAAGGGAACGAGGTAAAGAAAATTGGGCTTATAATTTAAAGAAAGTTTTAAATCAGAACGGGGCTTGGAGAAAGTGTGGGTCCAAGGAGTAGGAAACGAACAGCATTTTTATTGCAAAATTTAAAAAGGATGGGACTCATTTTTTTTTTTTAAAACCCAAAACTGACATTCTGGTAGGGAAAACCAAAGAAAAGATCGTTTTTCTTCTTCTCCTTAAGAACATTTTCCTTTGGGAAAAGTTTTTTAATGTTTTTAAAAGATAAAGGGGCAAAGAAGTTGTTACGCAAGATTCAGGTTACAAACCCTTTGGGTTTCAATGAAAAAACAAAAAATGGATCGGGGTGGGGAAACCATCCAAAAAAACACCATGCCCTTAAAGTGGATATACTATTAATAATGAAAAGGCCAATTCAATTTCAATTTTCTCCCATACATTTGATGTGCGTGAAAAATTTTTTTTCCTTTTTTTTTACTTGGATTTTGTAAAAGGGAAGTTTGGTGCTTCTTTGTTTGGGGCAAATGACGACTTTAAAATCAGGCGTCGCTAATTTCCCTTACAGAAGCAATAAAAACAAGACAAAAGGCTTTTTGGTAATTTTAAATTAACAAAAAGGACTTAAACAAAAAAATTAATGACAAAAACAGTGGAATATTTTAAAGTAAAAATAGCCCATTGCCTAAAAGAGTGGAGGGTTGGGGGGATAAAACCGAAATTTTTTCTTTTTTCCCTCGTTGTGGGGATGTGTGTGTTTTTGGTTGTTGTTTTTTGGTCTTTTTGGGGGGTTGTTTTTGTCTTTTGGTTGTCTTTGGTTGCTGCTATTGTAATGTTAAAAGGGTACTCGTGTCTTAGAGGAAATTCGAAAAATTCGGTCAAATTTTTAAAAAAATTATCTATGTTTTCTTTTTTGATTTGGGTTTATCAATTTGGGGAAAATTTGGATAACGCTTTATTTTAAGGGGGGGAGGAATGAGCTTTTTCCCTGGGTTTTTCCCCCTTTTATAAGACCTGTTTGGGAATACAAAAAAAAAACCAAATGTCAAAATCTCCCTCCCCCTCCCACCCCCCCTCTCCTTTTCCCCTCTTTTCTCCCCCCCCCCTCCTCTCCTCCCTCTCTCCTCCCCTCCCTCTCTTTCCCCCCTCTCCCTCCCCTCCTTTTCCCCTCCTCCTCTTTCCCCCCCCTTGTTTAATGTGTTGTTTTTTTTGTGTGGGGGTTGTGGGTTTTTTGTTTTTTGTTTGGTTTTTTTTTTTGGTGTTTCCCCCCCCCTTTTTTAATCCCCGGGTGGGGGAACCCCGTGTCCCCCGAAAAAAAAAACTGCGGGGGGCCCCCCTTGTTTCCGGCCCCCATTTAGGGTTTTTTGTAGGGGCCCCCCCCCATTCCCCTACCCCCGGCCCCCTTAAACCCCCCCCCCTTTTTTGGGGGATTTGGGTTGGGAACCCCCCCCGGATTTCCCCCCGAAGGGCCCCCCCCAAACTTATTTGGGGGGGGTGTTTTTAAAACCCCCCTCCCCCCCCCCCCCCCCCCCCCCCCCCCCCCCCCCCCCCCCACCCCCCCCCCCCCCCCCCCCCCCCCCCCCCCCACCCCCCCCCCCTTGGCCCCCAAAACCCCCCCCCCCAAGTAACCCCCCCCCGGGGCCCCTGTAACCCTGGAAACCCCCCCAGGTAAAGGGAGCCCCCCCCGGCCCCCCCCCCCCACCCCCCCCCCCCCCAAAACCCCCCCCCCCCAGGTGGGTTTACCCCCCCCCTAACCCCCCCCCCCCCCCACCCCCCCCCCTCCAAGGAAGGGGGAACCCCCCCCCCCCAAAACCCCCCCCCCGACCTTTGGCGATTTCCCCCCCTTGGAACCCCCCCCCCCCCCCCCCCCAAAACCCCCAAGGTGGAATTCCCCCCCGGGACCTCCCAAGGGGGTTTTTAATTTTTTTGGGGGGGGCCCCCCCCCCCCCCCCCAAACCCCCCGACCCTTTGGCCCCCATTTCCCCAAGGGGGGACCCCCCCCCCAAACCAGGACCCCCCGAAAGGGGTTAACCCCCCCACCCATCCCCCCCGGGAATTGGGACCCCAAACCCCTGACCCTTTGTTTTGGGTTTCCCCCCCCCCGAGGGGGGGGGGGGGCCCCCCCCCAAACCCCAAGGTGTGGGAGGGTTATTACCCCCCCCTCCAGGAAATTTGGGGTACCCCAACCCCCCCCGGGAACCCCCCCCCCCCCCCCTTTAAGCCCCAATTTCCCCAGGGAGGGGGGAAACCCGGGGGACCCAAAAGGGGGGGGGGGGGTGGAAGAAGGGGGGGTTTTGGGCCAGGGCTTAAAGCCTGTGGCCTTTTTAGCGGAACCTTTTAAGGGTAAAAGGGTAACTTTATGATTATTTTTAAATTTTAAAGAATTTATTTTGGGGGGAAATAAAAATTAATAAAAAATGGAAATGATTTGGGAAAGGTTTTGAATTATTATAAAAAAAGATGGGGGTGGGAAAATTTGACGAAAAAAGAAGGGAAATGAGGATTGAAATTTATTTAAATTATTGGAAATGAAAGATTTAAAAAGATGGAAAATTATGGGGGGAAAAAGGATTTGGAATTGGGGGAAGGGTATAATGAAGAAAGGGTGATGGAAAAAAGGGGTTTTTGGTTAGGTGGGTGATGGGGGGGATGATGATGTTATTTTATGATGATTATGAAGATTTTTAAAATTTTATGGGGGGGTGAATTGGATTTTTAAGGGTGATGATGGGGGAGAGAGGGGGAGGGGAAGGGGAAGAAGGGGACGACGACGATGAAAAGGAACCCACGACGAGGGCGACTACGCGACGCGCGCGACTCGAAGACACGACGACGGGCAAGAGAAGAAGAAGGGGAAGGGTATGAAAAAGATGATGTATGGGTTTTTTGAAGATGAAGATGGGTATAAAAAAGAATCCTCACCTTAAAATCTGCGCAAATAAAAAATCTGCAAACCTTTTTCCCAGAACCCAAAAATGCCGCTCGGGATCCCAAAACCTTTGGCCCGATCCATTGTTAAAAGGCCGATTCCCAACGGGACTTTCCTTTTTTCCTCTAATTAAAGGGCCCGGGCCCTTTATCAGATGAGAAACCAAACTGCAGCCCATTAACCCCCATTCCTTCGTTTTTTTTTTTTTTTCCCCCCCAAACCCAACCACTTTCAAAAAAAGAGGTACTGTCGGGTGTTCGCACGGGAAAATTTTAAACCGTTTAAACCTGACGGTTTTCAGCCTTTTAAAACCCCAAAGGGGCACCGAAACCCCCCCCCAATGTGCAAAAATTTGGGGAGGCGAACAAAACCCCAAAAACCCCTTCGGGAGGACTGGGGGGCCTGCGGGGCGGGGGGATTTTTGGGAAAAAATTTTATTCGGGGCAGATTCCTTTATCATGGCCGCGCCGTGCCCATCTTTGACAAGCCGTACGGGGCTGTGGAGGCCCTGCGGGGACCCCCCCAAATTTAATTTCAGAATTTCCGGGCTACAGGGTTTTATAGGCCCAAACGAGAAGAAGGGAAAAAATTACGGTTTTCATCCACTCACCCAGTATAAATAAGTAAAAAAGCAAGCTATGCTTTCCAAGGCATGCAATTTTTTTAAAGAAGGGGTTGGTCCCCCTCAAAAGCCGAAAAAAATCAAATGAACGGGGGTAAATTTAAAATGGTTTCTGTTTTTTCACGCTTGTGGGAAAAAAAGGGGTTTAAAAAAACCCTTCTTTCCCCAGCATAGCAAAATCACAGTTTCCCCGAATAATCGGGACGGTTTTAAATTTTTACATTTCCATAAACGAAAGGGATTTCGGCAATCAAACTGTAGGAATTTTTGTTTTTTCTCTGTTTAACTTTTTTGAATTTATATTCAATTTATTTCCCAGCGTAAAAAAATTTGGGAATTTTGGGGGTATTGGGGTAGGGCCCGGAGACCTGAAAGGGCCCAAAAACAACTTTTAAAAAACCGAAATGAAAGGCTTTGCGAAAAGTCGTTAAACGGACGCAACCAAAATTGTTGAAACAAAACAATCCCAAAACCCAATTTTAAACACGAGAAATAGGGCCTTAAAATTTTTTTTTTCTGTACAGGTTTTAAAAAATGTCGGAAAACCCTACAATGGTTTGTTGCTGTGTTGTTGCGTTTTTGTGGGTTTTGGGTTTTTTTTGACGTTTTGGGAGAGAAAAGGGGTTAAAGGGGGAGGAAGGGGTGCCCCCTTTTCTCCCTCCTCTCTCTCACTTTTCCCCCCTCCCCCCCTCCCACCCTCTCTCACTCCCTCTCTCTCTCTCCTAAATGTTCCCTAAAACAAAGGGGGGGGGCGGACAGGAACGTGGTTGGAAGGGGGGAAGGGGAATTTGGTCTTTGGGGGAAGGGGGGGGGGGTGGGGGATAGGAGGAGTAAAAGGGGGGTGAAACCTCTTTTAATTTTGTTCCCCTAACTCCCTTTTCGCCCCCCCACAACCCCCCCCTCCCCCCCGGCACCTCCGCTTTTTGTGCCAATTCCCATTTCCCCCTCAACCAAAAGGAATTTCCGTACCGTGGCACTTCGATGCTGCTTAAAACCAAACCCCCGGGCCTGCATTTTAAGCAAAATACCTGCCCCGTGATATCGGCCGAAAGGGAAATTTTTTGTCCCTCGCGTATTTCATACAAACCCCACCCGATATAGCATCCCTTTTTTAAAGCGCAAAAACACTCCCCTAAAATTCCCCCCCCCCCCACACCCACCCCAACGAACACACTCAACCATACATCACCAACAAAAGGGAAAGCAAAACCCCCAAAACACACACACAACACACACACACACACCAAACACACACCCACCCACACACACCCCCCAAAAACACACACACACACAACACACACACCACACCACCAACACCCCACACACACACCACACGCCGCCGGCCCCCCGCACGCACGCCCACGCACGCACCACGCCCCGCACGCTCCCCACGCACCCCACCACCACAAAACCCCACACACACAAACACATAAAACACCACACACACACCACACCACAAAAAACACACACACAACCAAAACCACACATGCACACACAAAACCCACATTCCACCAAAACCCCCCACACACACACATACCCCACACCCCACAGGCCACACAAACACACAAAAAAACACACACAAAACACCACAAACCAACACACAACCCCAAAACACACTTCACACAACCCATACACAAAACCTAAACCCCCATACACACACTACACCCTTTTTAAACCCACAAACCCCACACACTTTCACGCGCGCCGTCGCACCCCCACCACAATTACAAACACATATACACCCAAACCTTCAAAAACCAAACCCCGCACGCCCCACACCCCCACACACACACACACCACACACAAAAACCACACACACACACACAACAACAAAAACACACACACACACCCCCACACACACAACACACACCACACACACACCACCACACACATACAGACACACAGGCCACACGTTCCACACACACACCCCCCTTTCACACACAAATTCAAGCACACAACACACACCACACACACAACACAAAACCCCCACACACAACACACAACCCCCACAGGCACACCACACACCACACACACACACACACACACAAAAAAAAACACCCCATCCCCACAGGCAACACCACAACCCCAAAACCCACACACCCACACACCACACACACACCACACACACACAAAGGCACCCGGGCCCCACACACCACATACCCACCCCACACACCCACCACACACATACACACGGCCACACCACACCCACACACCACCACAACACACCCACACCAACCCCCCACACACAAAAACACACACACCACAACACAAAACTCACACAATACACAAAAACACTTTGAACATTTACTTAATTGCTCTTGCGCCCAAACCCCCTCAAAAATTTTTTCTCTTCCCTCCTTTCTCTCTCTCTCTCCTCCTCTCCTCTCCCTTTCTTCCCCTCCCTCCTCTCCCTCTCCCCCCCCTTCCCCCCCTTTTCCCCCCTTTTCTCTCTCTCTCTCTCCTCCCGGCCAGCCTCATATGTTTAAAACAACCAACGTCAACAGGGGTTTGCGGCAGCAGCGGGAACTGGATTTTTAGGCACCGGTTGGGGGGGTTTGTGAGGGTTTTTTTTTTCGGGTTGCTTGTCTTTTTAAATCACCGCTTCAAACACACAACCTAACGGGGGGAAAGGGTTGAAAGACACAAAAGGGGGAAAACTGAAACAATTTTTCTTGGGGGCAAGATTGGGGGTTTCCCCCTTTTCTGCCGCTTTGGACTTTTAGAAAGCAAAAACCCCAAAATCAACTGTAAGGGAAATTTTCCAATATATTCCTCTGTGCGAAAGCTAAAGCATCCACTTTTTCCCTTTTCCTTTCCCGCCCGGGGGCCCATATTTGAATTAGGGCGTAAGGATTTAGAAAGAAAAAGCGAGGAAAAAAGAACGGGGAAATTGGGGGAAAGGGGGGACTGGGGGAAAGGGGTGAAGGTGAGGGGGGGGTGGGGAAAGGGTTGACAAGGGTTGGGGATGTAGGGGATCTCTCCGTAAGCGTTCGGTTTTTGCATTTTAAAAGGGCTACAAAAAAATTATCCCTTTAATTTAAAAGTAAAGGAACTTTAAAGAGGGTGTAAACCTCGAGGCTTTTTTTTTGTGCGAAAAAGCGGGGTTTGTCCGTACAAAAGGGAAAAAAGGGGTTTTGTGTAATTTAGTGTCATAAAAGGGCCCAAAAAAAGGGCCCCAAACCCCCTTCTCCCTTAAAAAAACTAGCAAAAAATTTGGCTTTCCCCTTTAAAAAGTTTTTAAGGAAAGAAATTTTCGTTTTTGGGGGGGGGGGGAAGAGGTAGGGAAGAAGGGGATCTTTTTCTTTTTCCCAACTCATCATCATCATCATCATCAACATCCCTCCTCACATCATCCAAACATCACATCCTCTTTTTCTTTTCTTCTTCTTTTTCTTTCCTTCTTCCTTCCTTCCCCTCTTCTTCTTCACTCTCTCTGTATGGTTAGTTCTTCGGTACTACTACTTTCACTACACTACTTCTACAAATACTTCTACAAATACTAACTAATACTACTTCGACTACAACCCACTACATTAGTGGGCCCCTTTCCCCAAACCCCGAGGACCACCATCCCACCAACCCTCCCCACCACCCCTACTACCACCGCTACTACTACTACAACACTACTACAAATTCTACAAAATACTACTACTACTACAAACTTCTTAAATACTACCAAAAACCACCACTACACCACCTTGGCACTTCCTTTTTTTTCCTTCCTTTTTTTCGTCTCCTTTGCGTTTTTCTTCTTCTTTTAATTTCTGCTTAAAAGGGGCCAAAATTTTTTTTTGGAGACGTCCCGGAGTTTGATAAAAGGGTTTCTTAACTCTGCTGTCCGTCCTTTAAAAGGCCCCTTTTTCTGGATTTTACCATCAGAGAGAGAGAAGAGGGGGGGGGGGGGGGGGGGGGGGGGGGGGGGGGGGGGGGGGGGGGGGGGGGGGGGGGGGGGGGGGGAGGGGGGGGGGGGGGGGGGGGGGGGGGGGGGGGGGGGGGGGGGGGGGGGGGGGGGGGGGGGGGGGGGGGGGGGGGGGGGGGGGGGGGGGGGGGGGGGGGGGGGGGGGGGGGGGGGGGGGGGGGGGGGGGAGGGGGAGGGGGGGGAGAGGGAGTGAGAGAGAGAGAGGGGGGAGAGAGAAGGGACCCGAGACACACAAAAGAGAGAGAGGGGGAGTGAAGGGGAGAGAAGGAGAGAGGGGAAAAGAGAGAGAGAGAGGAGAGAGAAAAGAAAAAGGAATGAAAAGAAGAAGAAAAAGAAGAAGAAGCAGAAGAAGAAAAACAGAAGAATAAGAAGAAGAAGAAAAAGAAGGGAAAAAAAAAGAAGAAGACCACAAAATTTGTTTTCTGACTGGCGTGACCGTAAATTTTAGGGGGGGAGTGGGGTGCCATTAAGGGCCCCCACAGCAGGAGAGGCCCCATGCGGGATGAAACACACACAAAAAACAAAACAACACACACCCCCACACACACACACACACCACACACCACAACACACACACACACACACAAAACACACACACACAAACAAAACCGGGACACGCGCGCACCCCACGCACACTACAACAGCAGACCACGGGGCACGCACGCCCCGCACGCACGACGCACCCCACGCACGCACGCACGGGACGCCCACCACACACCACCCCACACACACACACCCAAAACACACCCCACACCACACACACACACACACACCACACTTTTAAAACACACGATCGTACCAAAAGTTTTCCCAAAGAGGGCAAAAAAGTTTAAAAAGTATAACGTATTGAAAAATGAATTGAGGGAAAGAGGTTTGGAAAAGTGAAAAATTTAACGAAATTTTACAATAGAAGGGTTGGGTCAATAGGGAAAAATGTTAAACCTTTAAAGTTTTTTACAATAAAGTTGCTGAATGAGGGGGGGTAAAATGTAAAAAGTAAAACGTATCATGCAGCAGAATTTTTTAAAAGGGGTGTAATATGTAATTTTTAAAACATGCAATAGAAGTTGCTCACTGGGGAAAGTTAATATGTAACCCGAAAATGTATCATACAATACAATTGGCGAAAGAGGCGGGAATTTTGTTTCCCGGAAAATAATATACCCTACAAGTTTTCTGACTGAGGCGGGAATATTAAAGTAAAACGTATGATACAATAAACTGCTGACTTAGGCGTCTAAATGGAAAAAGTAAAACTAGAACAAAACAAGTTTCTGAAATGAGGGGCACGAACCTTGTAACAAATAGGGAGAAAAAGACGGTACAGCAATTGAAATGGTGGGAAAACTACATTCAATTTGGGAAAAGCCAAAAAGGTTTAATACGGGGGTTTTTTTGGGTAACAACAGGCCGAGCGAAGAAAAAATAAACAAGGGACAGAATCGGAGAGGGAAGTACGGCTGTTTTGGGTGACCCAAATCATAGCCTCGTGGCCTTTTCAATGTAGGTAAAGTCCTTTTTCCCCCTTTTAAAAATATATTTTTTTTTATGACTTTAATTATAAAGATTTAAATTTTGCTTTATAATTTTAAAAATAATTTAAAGCACACCGTAGGATTAGGATTTGTTTGTTATTGTAGTAATAGTATTTGTAGCTAGGTGT
>CM031606.1:10420325-10432825 GCA_018398815.1 Conus ventricosus
CAATTCATCCCTGGAATCTCTTTCCCGTCATCTTCAACATTTCAAACAACAAACCACAGTCATCACGCCCATAACCACTGCTTCAAGACTCCGACAGCTCATCCATGCACACACCAACTCATTCACAACCACTGCAACCAAATCAAGGAAGACAAAGTACTAAAACTGCAGAACAAACAGAAGACAAACCTCCCAGACCAGCCGGACCCCCCCCCCCTCACACACACACACACACACACACACACAACACTGATCCAACTGTATCTCTCAACAGCACTCTGATCTTGTGTACTGTATCCCTGATAATCCCAGCCTCACCAACGATGAAAGATCAGTCCTGGCAAAAGACCTAAAATGTATCCTCATTCAAACTTCCACCAACAAATACCAAAACCACCTTGATGTTGAAAGGTTCTTCAGAATATTACGATGGATGGCTACACTTGGAAAAAGACATTTTCACCCATCTTTTTCCCAAATATTAGTGATCAGTCATCCACCTCTCGGCAAATCCAATTAAGTCGAAGTTATATTTTTTAAAAATGCAGAAAAGAAATGGCCAAAATGAAATCTAAACCTGTCTACCATTCGAACCTCTCACGGGAAGAAGAATAGCCCTTGAATCACTGAGACAAGGACAAGATTATCGTCATTAACCAGCCGCCATGTGAAGTTGTTAGCGTCACGGCTGGGAGGTCGTGGGTTCGAATCCCATCAGAGTCATGTGGGTTTTTCTGCCCCGACCGGCTCCTACCCAGAGTTGAGTTTGCTGCCGACTCAGTTGGGAAGACCGAACGAGTTTCATCTACTTAATGGACGCGTTTCTGAGAGTGTTGCTCAAATGTCCTGACCAACATTGCAGGTGCCTGTATCTCTCGGGCCTGGTTGACGCCAGGATATATTATGAAAGGAAGCGTAGAGTACAGCCCTGTCATGTAGTCTCAGACCGAAATTGAAATCCGTAGCATCATCTTAATCATCCTCATTCTCATCGATCAGCATAAAAAAGTCTCAAATTCTGTGGCCTTTCATGCCCTGCTCTCATAGTGACCTCAATTTTGATGTCCTCTCCACGTCTGTGGCCTTGGTTTCGTTCCGTCGGGGTCACCGGTATCGGTGAGTCCATGGGGGGCTGTCGTTGGACGGACGTGGTGGCGCCCTCCGGAGGGAGAGCTCACTCACGCCGGCTCCGCGACTAAGCAATTATTGTCGTCAGTAGGGGATTTAGTAGGTGGTGTCCTGCGTATGTTAGATCAGAACAGGCGCCACTGAACACCACCGAAGTGACTCGGCAGCAGTGCAGTGTTCCTCCGGTGGGTTGCCTCTTGACGACTTGACATTGACTGCTCCCTGTGGATTGCCGGTGCCGGGGCTGCGGCGGGTCCGACCGGGCTGTGGCTGTGGACGGGGTGTCGGAATGAGCGGCGTGGGTGCACTGCCTCTGAGGCGGCGCAGAGGTTGAGACAGCAAAAAAAAAAAAGATTGTTGTCATGAAACCATCAGAGAAGGGTGGCGCGGTGATGGTCTGTGACAAACGGCTGTACATAAAGGAAGCACACGCCAACTGTCGGACATAGATTTCTACACACCACTCACAGTTCATCCCTCCCTCTTAACACCAAAAATCTAACTCAACCACAGTCGAGCGAGAAATCAAACATAACAACTGACCAAAGACAGCCAGACTCCTCATAATTACAGACACCAGACCTCTACCTGTTCCCTCAAATAACAAAACCACACAGTTCTTTCCACGGAATACAATTTGTCTTTTAAGTTTGTTCAAATCATGCGAGTGTGGTCTCCTAACTTAGCGGTGGTGGTGTAGCGTATATGGACAAGTCCGCACGCTGGGATACCTCCTTCAAATTGAAATGAAACTGTCTGTCGGTCAGTCCGTCCGTCCGGCCGACTGTCTGCCTGTTTCTGTCTGTCTACCTGTCTGTCTGTCTACCTGTCTGTCTGTCTCTCTGTCTGTCTGTCTGTCTACCTGTCTGTCTGTCTGTCTGTCTCTCTCTCTGTCTCTCTCTCTTTGTCTCTCTCTATCTCCTCGATCTGTTCTATCTTTGTGGTGTGTGTGTGTGTGTTGTGTGTGTGTGTGTGTGTGTGTGTGTGTGTGTGAGTGTGTGTGTGTGTGTGTGTGTGTGTGTGTGTGTGTGTGTGTGTGTGTGTGTGTCCCCCTCCCTCCTTCCCATCTCTCTCTCCTCTCCCTCTCTTTGCTCTCTCTCTCTTCCTCCATTCTCTCTCCCCCTCTCCCCCCTCCCCCCTCTCTCTCTCTCTCTCTCTCTCTCTCTTGTCTCTATCTCCTCGATCTGCCTCTATTGTGTGTGTGTGTGTGTGTGTGTGTGTGTGTGTGTGTGTGTGTGTGTGTGTGTGTGTGTGTTAGTGGGTGGTGTGGGTGGGTGGTGGGTGGGTGGGTGTCTCCCTCCATCCCTCCCTTCTGTCTCTCTCTCTCTCCCTCCTTCTCTCCTCCCTCCTCTCTCTCTCCCTCCTTCTCTCTCCCCTCCTTCCCCCCCTCTCTCCCCCCCCTCTCTCTCTCTCATCGGTAACAGAAGGGATTCTTCAGGACACGAATCGAAGGCAAATCTTAGGCCCAGGCTTGCTGCATGTCTTTTTGGTTGATCACGTCAGTTTCGGGATATTGATTTCTGTACAGCGGCTTGTGTCGTTAAGGTCTGTCCTACATACCTTTGCTTTCCTCGTTCTTTTGCCTGCCCTGTGTCAAACTCTGTCACTGTCCTCTGTCTGTCTGTCTGTCTGTCTTTTTCTTTCTCTGTCTCTGTTCTCCGTCTCTCTATTTCTCCGTCTCTGTCTCTCTCTGTCTGTCTGTCTGTCTGTCTGTCTCTTTTTTTTTCTCTGTCTCTGTCTCCGTCTCTCTATTTTCCGTCTCTGTCTCTCTTCTCTCTCTCTGTCGTCTGTCTGTCTCTTTTTTTTCTCTGTCTCTATCTCTCTTCTCTCTATTTCTCCGTCTTGTCTCTGTCTCTGTCTCTGCTCTTCCTCCTCTCTCTGTCTTCTGTCTCTCTTTCTCTCTCTTCTCTCTCTCTCTCTTCTCTCTTCTCTTCTCTCTTCTCTGCTCTCTCTCTGTCTGTCTCGTCTGTCTGTCTGTCTCTCTTTCTCTCTTCTCTTCTCTACTCTCTTCTCTCTGTCTGTCTCCTGTCCTGTTGGCTGTCCTTTCTTCTCCTGTGCGTCTCTCTCTGTCTCCTGCGTTCGTCGTCTTTCTGTCTGTCTCTGTCTCTGCTGTCGGTCTGTCTTTCACTCTGTGTCTGTCTTCTGTAATGTCTTCTTTCTTCTTCTCTGTCTCTGTCGTGTGTTTGTTCGTGTCGCTGTCTGTCGTGCTGTCCCGTGTGTGTGGTGGTGTGTGGTGGTGTGTGTGGTCGTGTGTGCGTGCGTGCGTGCGTGCGTGCGTGCTGCGTGCTGCGTGCGTGCGTGCGTGCGTGCGTGCGTACGTCGTGTGTGCCTGAAAGTTTTCTTCTTTTTACTGAAACGTACATTTTGTATTAGAAGACAAGAAGGGTGAGCTTGTCTAGGGTCGGCACGCCTAAAAATCAATAAACGTAATTGAAACTCCATTGATCATGTCTGACTAATTAGTCTGGCCATGAATTAGTCTACACTCGTCAGGCTATGTCTGCTTGGATTAATTAAGGTTTGGTCCCCACTGATGCAATTTAGAACAGTCATGATTTTGAATTTAAATGCTATTGAAAACTTCTACTGCTTGATTAGGGTCAACTAGAAAATATTCAAATACCTAGTGAACAAAAAGATAAAGGAAAAAAGGAGATATTCAAATACTTAAAACAAGAACTCAGTTATAGGAAGTATAACATTCAGATACCTGGAACACAACTTGGTTATAGGACGCATGGACAATATTCGAAAGCTTAGAGAAGCAAATCGCCATAGGAAGTATGAAAAAGATCCAAATGTCTTGAAAAAAGTCGATCCTAGGGATAGAGATAATATATACCTAAAAACAGCTCTATCGCAGGAAAGATGGGCAGTATCAAGGTACGTAGCGATAATGAACTCGGGCGACAGAAGTAGAGAAAGTAATAAGGAAATACACAGAGAACACCTCTTCGTAGAAAATGTGGAAATTTATTCAGTTACCTGAAGAACAGATTTCGTCAAAGTCAGGCGGAAGCAGTCACGTGGGAAGAAGGATACAAAAGGACATTATTTCCGTCTTTTGAAGTTCATTGGGTTTGGGTTTATTGGGTAACGATGATATAAACCCACACGATTCAGCCCCGTCTGGTATTGCCACGCTTTATACTGGTCGGGGGTGTTGGCATCCTTGAAATCTTTCCCTACTGCTTCTCTCTGTTGTAGTTTTTAAAGAAACAATTCTATCATTATAATTTTAGCAGCAGCAGCAGCAGCAGCAGTAGTAGTAGTAGTAGTAATAGTAGTGTGGTGGTGGTGGTGGGTGTAGTGGTGGTGGTAGTAGCATTAATAGTAGTAGTAATAGTAGCAGCAGCAGCAGCAGCAGAAGCAGCAGTAGTAGTAATAGTAGTAGTAGTCGCAGGAGGAGGAGGAGGAGGAAGAGGAAGAGGGGGAGGAGGGAGGAGAATGGGTCGTAGTAGTGAAGGTAGTAGTAGTTGTAGGTGTGGGTGTATTGGTGGTAGTAGTAGTAGTCAATGCGAGTCTCTTTCGAAATCTGTCATTTATGCATTCACTTTTTTTAAATCTAATTGTCTACTTCTTCGTACTTTAGTCTCAAAGTCTAGCGGGATGGGACTGTGATATATAAGTAAATAAACCTTTTCTTTTCGTTTATGGCGATTCCCCGGTCTTAACAAGATTTAAAGATCAAATGACAAAGGAGACATTTACAAAAGGAGACATTTGACTAGAAGTACTTTGTACTAATTCAGCCCAAACCCTGTTTGCTCAGAAATACTCTTAAGAGTGGAACCCTTCTCTTGTGAAGTGATGTTTTCTGCCAGCGATCCCTTCAGTGGATAAAGCAAGGCATTCGTGTATTAAATATTGATTTTGATGCCTGCCTCTGTTTGTACGTGCGTGCGTGCGTGCGTGCGCTCTCGTGCGTTGTTCTTTGAAACTCCTAAAACCTCTCACAAAATAACATCTTGCTTTGTTTTCAGCTTTACATCTTCCTCTTACAAAACAATATCTTGTTTTGTGTCCAGTTTTGCATCTTCCTCTTACACAATACCATCTTGTTTTGTGTCCAGTTTTACATCTTCCTCTTACACAATACCATCTTGTTTTGTGTCCAGTTTTACATCTTCCTCTTACACAATACCATCTTGTTTTGTGTCCAGGTTTACATCTTCCTCTTACACAATACTATTTTGTTTTGTGTCCAGTTTTACATCTTCCTCTCTACACAACAATATCTTGTTTTGTTTCCAGTTATACATCTTATCACTACTATTATATATAAGAAGCGGCCGCAATGGTGCTAGAACCTAGCGTCGCAGACCTGCGGGCTGAGAGGTCGTGAGTTCCATTCCCATCAAAGGCACCGGTTTGTTTGACACGTGTCGGTCCCGGGTCGGCTTCTACCCACAGCTGAGTATGCCATGGCCTCCTGCAGAAAGACTGCCATGACACAGTAAGGTTTTATCCCACTGATGGGCGTGGCTCTAAGAGTGATGCTCAATTTTATCCTACTGATGGACAGACGTGTCTCTAAGAGTGATGCTCAATTTTATCCCACGGATGGACGTGGCTCTAAGAGTGATGCTCAATTTTATCCCACGGAGGGACGTGGCTCTAAGAATGATGCTCAATGTTATCCCACTGATGGACGTGCCTCTAAGAGTAATGCTCAATTTTATCCCACTGATGGACGTGCCTCTAAGAGTGATGCTCAATGTTATCCCACTGATGGACGTGCCTCTAAGAGTAATGCTCAATTTTATCCCACTGATGGACGTGCCTCTAAGAGTAATGCTCAATTTTATCCCACTGATGGACGTGCCTCTAAGAGTAATGCTCAATTTTATCCCACTGATGGACGGACGCGCCTCTAAGAGTGATGCTCAATTTTATCCCACTGATGGACGTGTCTCTAAGAGCGATGCTCAATTTTATCCCACGGACGGAAGTGCCTCTAAGAGTGATGCTCAATTTTATCCTACTGATGGACGGACGTGTCTCTAAGAGTGATGCTCAAATTCCTGACTAGCATTGAAGGTGCCTGTGTCCCTTGGGCCAGGCTGACATCGGAATATATCACACTGTGAATTGAAACGGAGAACACAGTCCTGCCATGTAGTCTTCAACCATAAAACTCCGAAGCATCATTTTCATGATCTTAGTCTTCATCGATCGTTAGAAATAAAAAAAGGTATCGAATTCTGTACCACATTACGCTTTGCTCTTCTGGATACTTAAGTTTTGATCTCCTTCCCAAGTGTATGCCCGTTGCGAGTGCATGCCAAAGTGGTCAGTATGGATCATTTCATGGGCACTGAAGGACGCTCGTTCACCCAGGCTCCGCGAATAAACAGTCACTGTTGTCTTTTAGGGATTGGTAAACGTTGGCTGGCGGATGATGGATGGATCAGAAGGCGCTCCACTGAATACCACTGACGCACCTGGGTGGCAGTGCGGGGTCTCTTCTGTTGTGTTGCCTTGATACTGCTGGATATTATTAGCTGCCCGAAGATATGACAAACCTGGGTGTGGGTGGGTATTGCGGAGTTTGATATATCTATCTATCTATATGTCTATCTGTCTGTTTATCTATCTATCTATCTATCTAGCTAGCTAGCTAGCTATCTATCTATCTATCTATCTAATCTATCTATCTATGATAATGCTAGCTGGCGCAGTCATATGTTGAATAACTTATTTTCGTTTTTTTTTTTTCTCAACAGTTCAAACCCTTGTTCACGAATGATGTGATTTAAGAGGAAAAAACATAGCGTTCTTTAGCGACTTGTTGTCGTTTAGATTCCAACATGACATCTTCGGTTTAAGTGTCATGTGTACACAAGTTAATTCTTTGGGGTTTTTTTTGTTTTTTTTTCAGTGTTTTCATGTTGTTTCATTCTTTTTCTGTTTCCCGAAATCTTTCCCTTCTATTATCCGTCTAGAAATTTGGGGTTTAAAAAAAGGCATGCGATTAAAAAAATGAATTTTTCAGAATAACCTATTTTAGTCAGTCTATCAGCGAAGTATCATCTTACAATGCTTGATCATTGATTATTGATCATTGATCATTAGCAAAATGGTGTATCTTTCCACAAACAAAATATTTAACCTTGATTGACCGTATTATACCACAGGGACAAGAAGTGGTTACAAAATCTCCAGTCGCAAAAACAAACAGCAGAAAAGAGGAAACCCAAGACACGCCGTTCCCAAAGCGCATCCATCATTCCTTGATGTAGACGATAACGATGTTGTGTTTTTGCGTGTAGCGTTTTTTGCCTTTTGCCTATCTGATGGAACGTCAGTGCGGCACGCGTGTACAGGAATAAAGACACTCAGAAACACCGTGAACAGAGGAGTGAACACTAGTGCATGCGGAGGGCAAATCTTACGGAGACATGGACCAGATAGTCTAATATGGATATGGTGCATCTAGTCCTGTGCCGCTTGCACACAGGCCACTCGTTTTATACCTATTCTTCTCTTTTAAAAGGTGAAGAAGCTCGTGGTGCATTCCATGTCATGTTCCACTCACAGTGAAACACATTCTTTTTAGATTGTTGGGACTTGCACGATGTGAGACATAAACACTTTACAGCAGACTCCACGAAAACCCCGTTCAAAGATGTCCCCACCTGACGTGATCTTTGAGTTTCTGAAAGAGATCAACATTTTTCGTCTGATCTTGAATTTTACGGAAGAAAGATTTTAACGAAGTTTCTGGTACGCCTTTAAAAGATGTATTTTAAAGAGATGTGTGAAAGTTTTTTTTGATGACTTGTGACTTGATTTTAACGTGGTGACAGCCCTGATACGGCCCTTTGCGGTCGGCTGGGCTATAAGCAACATTACCTTACCTTACCTTATCTAAACAGATGCCTGTACCGGTTATTCTGCTATCCTGATTATGGACAAAAATGGACACGTGTACTTTTGATTATTCCAGTAGGGTTAGAACGGATGTAAAGGGATACATGTATTCAAGAGAAGTTAGAATTCTGAAAGAGTTATGATAAATCTAAACAAATGTATGTACTGTTCATGCTAATGTGTACATGTGCGGGTGATTCTAAAATGGGTGTACCAGAGCTAAACTAATCCACATGCACCTCTTATTTGGTATTGGACCGAAAGAGATTCAAATACCGATTATTCTGACAGCATTATAATGCAGCCAAGCGGATACGCGATCCTGCTGTTCTGATACAATGGTAATGGACCACAAGAGATGCACGTACCGTTATTCCTATATAGTTGTGGTGATGTGTTTGAGCTAGAAAAAAAGATGGAACAGAAACGAAAGACAGAAGCAAAGACTTTTTTAAACACACACACACACACACACACACACACACACACACACACACACACCACACACACACACACACACACGCACACACGCACGCACGCACGCACGCACGCACGCACGCACGCACGCACACACACACACACACACGCACGCACGCACGCACGCACGCACGACACACACACACACACACACACACACACACACACACACACACACACACGAGAGAGAGAGAGAGAGAGAGAGAGAGAGAGAGGAGAGAGAGAGAGAGAGAGAGAGAGAGAGAGAGAGAGAGAGAGAGAGAGAGAAGGAAAGACTGAAAAATAAAAATACAGAAGTCGTTTCGTGTTCTGCATGCAACCGAGGCGGTTAAATCTGCTGCAGCGTTTTTGTGGCTCGTCTGTCTGTCAGAGCACTCCTGCAACCAACCAATCACCATCAGGTCGATTTAATGCTTAGTATTACTCCTGCAACCTATCAGCCGCAGGACGACTTTAATGCTTAGTATTACTCCTGCAACCTATCAGCCGCAGGACGATTTTAATGTTTAGTATTACGCATACATAAGCTACATGAGCTTCCATTTACTGTCCATCGCGCTCCGTCTCTCGTTACTTTCAAAACCAGGCATAAAATTCGTTTGTATTTTAAAATGCTTTTCTTGTTCCCTTCACCGACGCAGCTCTAGTATGCTTGCTTCTATGTTTCATGCGTTGCCTAGTTCGTCTGACGCATTGTGGGACTAGGTGACGTGCTGGTGTACTCTCTCTCTCTCTCTCTCTCTCTCTCCTCTCTCTCTCTCTCTCTCTCTCTCTCTCTCTGTGCAATGCTTATATGCCTTTCAGAGAAAAATACATACTGAAGCACAGACAATTCAGAACGTGAACTCTATTGAACTAAAACAATTACTTGCAAACGAAAAATGTGCATATTACAAGAGATATTGCTATGTACATTTATAGCATTATTATGCATGAAAAGAAAGAGAACTCGTATCCCACACAGTATGAATAATTAGTTACCCTCATAAAGTAGCATTATTAGCACATCGAAAAAATATACTTTTGTTGTTTCTCTTTTTCCTCTTTATGTCTGCAATGGACCTCACATTGTTATAGGTTGGAGGCCTAAAACACAAAATTGTGTTCAATTGTTCATGTGCTCTCTCTCTCTCTCTCTCTCTCTCTCTCTCTCTCTCTCTCTCTCTCTCTCTCTCTCTCTCTCTCTCTCTCTCTCTCTCTCTCTAGTTAATGAGAAGAGATGGGACGGTGAGGTGAGAGAGAATGGACAATGTTGCTACGCATGTTCAGAGGGAATGAACGCAGGCGTGTATTTGAACGTTGGATTCTTATTCTGTTTTCCCGTTTCTTTTTCAAGTGCCCTGAGCACTGCAAGAACGACTCGCAGATTTGTCTTTAATGAATCATATTTTATTACAAAACAAAATCACAAATTATAAAATAGGGACTACAAAACGCATAAGACAATAGTAACAAGAAAACATGATCATCTTGATCGTCATAATGATCATAATCATCCTCATCGTCATTATCCTTTAATGAGTATTACACGCGTCACTTTGACTAATCAAAGACGTGCATAATCACAGGAATAATCACAAAGGACAAACACACAGACAAGAGTTAACAAGATAAAAGCAAGGTGACTGAGACAAGCAAATGAATTAATCAAACGAAGAAATTAAAACTGGCCGCTGCCATGCCGTTTGGAAGCCCTGAAAAATGAACGTATTAATTCAATAAAAAAGAACACGTGAGCCACTGTGGAAGAAACGTTGTGAGTGACCTGTGCAGACAAGCAGCATACTTTTCTATTTCATACCTAGCTTTTGTTACAGATGGCGTGCAGTGCGTGTTTTGCTGTCCGTCTCTCACCTGAAAAAGTTAGGATGCGTGAACGTCTTTTTTCTCTACACACACCCACACCACACGAACATAGATAGCCAGGCAACAAGTTCAGTTTTTACCTTTTTTTTTTTTGGCTGCCTGAACCATCAGAATCATAACAAAGACATGTTACATATTAAGCATAAGCAGGCACATCAATTAGCTCCCTCCACGACCAAAGGGCACGCAACAACACTAGATACTATTGTGTCATATCAAACCTGCAACAACACCAGATACTATTGTGTCATATCAAACCTGCAACAACACTAGATACTATTGTGTCATATCAAACCTGCAACAACACTAGATACTATTGTGTCATACCAAACCTGCATTTTTCTTCTTGCAAGGGCGACGCCGACACCTGGAGAACAAAACGCTAAATACAATGGAAAAGTTAAGTATAAATGGCATAAAAATCAACTAATATGGAATAACAGGCAAATGCAGTATAATAATTATTCTTTCTTTTTCCCTGCTTAGAAAAATAGTGGAATAGAGAGAATCAAAGATTTAGTAAACCTAAATGAATCTAGACTTCTAAACATAGAAGAATTTTAACCCACAAAAAAAATAGTCCAAAGTCCAGCCATTACTATGATTGAACTAAACGCGGTAACTAACGCTCTTCCAAAGCAATGGAAAGAATGGGTTAGTCAACAAGATGGAACGATGAACTCGAAATACACAGAACGAGTCAGAGTATACAATTTCTGCACCAAACCAAAGAACAGTCTGCAGTTTTTACGTAATAAAATGAAAGGAAGGGCAGATGCAAAGCCCTGAGCTATCGGTTTCTGGCGAAGAAAACTGAACATAGAAATCGATCAAAATGTATGGACACTCCCTCACGGTGTAACAAAGGACGTTCGATTACAGGAACTGCAATGGAACATAATGTACGACATCTACCCTACAAATATACTACTACACAAAATGAAGCTAGTGGATGATAACAGATGCTCCATCTGTATGGATGAAGTGGGTGATATTGAAGATTTCTTTTACGAGTGCTCGCACTTTTCTATTTTTTTTTTCGGAAAAGATCGAAACTTACACTCAAGGTCATCTTGGAATGCAGATGAAGCTGCCATTACACCACGTCCTGCTGGGAGTAGATAATCCATACTTCAGCAAAGACGCTTTAAAAATGATAAACATCATCTTGATCGGCAAACTGAGCATAAGTATAGCAAAGAAAACAAAATCTATCTCTTCCATATACTTAATGTTCGAATGCCAAATCAAATATCGCACCTTATGATCCCTGTCACGGACAAAAATAAAACAACCAAAGTCGTGGTCCGTCGCCAGCCAGCTCAACCGGGCATAAACCCAAAGTCAAATATTCTGGGCGCCAGGCAGACAGCCTCATGTGTCGGGTCAACCAATTAAGCATAGCGGAGAGGCTCCACAGAGACGGTACTGTCCACCCAGACAGACAAGCCGCTTGACGACGCCTCGATGTCTGGTCAGACGAGTCTCAGCGCCTGGGCCGACTCATCCAACCAATTTGTGGACCAGTGTCCACAATTAAGTCGACGTCGCTGGAAAGGGGAGGGGGAAGGTACTGTGTAGTGGGGGGTGAAATCTAGCTAATTAATTAAATGACCATTGACCACCACAGAGAGCAAGGCAGGTAGATGTGACTGTCATGATTTACATATCCAATGAAATGAGAGGGGAGGCAACCTCAAGTATAAGGCGGGAAAATACTGACCAATGGTACTCGCCCTTTGACAGATGGGTTTAAGATAAGATAGGAATGCGTGAGTGGAGAAGGGAGAACGAACAGACAGAGAGAGAGGAAGAGGTTCTGGGTGTAAGCTCTGCAGGAGAGAAGAGCAGAGAGATGAGGGGAGTGAATAGAACCGAGCTGAAGCATTAGCACCAGATAGAGTCTGCAGAGGAAGGACTAAGGAGAGATGTGGAGAGAGAGAGAGTTGCTAACTGATGAAGAGAAAAAGAAAGAAAAGAAAAAAAGAAAAGAAAAGCAACCATGTCCATTTGATAGAGCAGACTAGAAGAGAGAGAGAGAGAGAGAGAGAGAGAGAGAGAGAGAGAGAGAGAGAGAGAGAGAGAGAGAGAAGAGAGAGAGAGGTGCAATGCGTTAATGCAGGAAGAAAGAAAGGAGAACAGATCGATGTTTGATA
>CM031606.1:10437825-10442825 GCA_018398815.1 Conus ventricosus
TTTTTCCAAGTTGTTTTACTTTTATCTTCAGCCGCGCCACTCTTCCACCATTCTTTCTTTCCCTGACCTGTGATCAAGACTTGTCGGGTAAGCCACCCCTCATAAGTCTGGCTGTGTATGGTGTTGGAAAACTGCTTCCATCAGTTGATGAGTGATGTTCTCACAGGTTGGTGAGTGATGTTCTCACCAGTCGTGTATGGCCCCACTCCTCTCTTGTGTTGAGTCTCAACTCAGGTGGTGTGTTGTTAATTTTGACAGCTTCAGTGATTTGTCTTCCCAAAGCAGTTTCTTGGTAACTTGTTATCACCATGCTGTACTGGACTATGGACTATCAAAATGCATCTAATCAGAGCGGATTTCGAGAAAATCAGTCTTGTCACACCTTGCTCACTAATATAATTGAACAATGGCATTTAAACATAAAAAAGATCTCTTCACAGGAACAATTTTTGTCGACTTGCTAAAGCATTTGACACTATAGATCACAATCTACTGTTAAGAAAACTAGCATTGTATGGTTTGTCCCCTGAAGCTCTCAAAGTCATATCCTCATTTCTCAACTGTAGGCGACAAGTAGTCTTTAAAAATTATGTTATTTCATCTCTTATGCCAGTAAATTATGGCGTTCCCCAAGGGTCAGTCCTGGGGCCTATCTTATTCTCAGTTTATATAAATGATCTTCCTTTACATATATCTTCTCCATGTGAGCTTTTTGCTGATGACACTACTCTCCACAATAAAGACAAAGATACTGACTCAGTATGTATCAAATTACAGAATGATCTTAATAAACTTGCAAAGTGGACTAATTTGAACCATATGGCCCTCCATCCTCAAAAGTCTAAATTTATGATGACTACAACCAGACAAAAACGTCAGGATATGAAAACCGATTTATTTAACATACGTATACAAGATAAAGTCTTAGAAGAAGTTAAATAACACAGATTATTAGGCCTTACAGTTGATAATAATCTTTCGTGGTCTGATCATATTTCTAATTTGTCCAAAAGATTATCTAAAAAATTATTCTTGTTGAACCGAATCAAGAATTTCCTTGATCAACAAACCAGAAAGTTATAGTTTCTATGCATATGTGCAACCAGACATTAACTACGCTTCTACATGCTGGGATTTAGCCAGCAAAAATTGCTTAAAACCACTAGAAAGCATGTACAGATCCGCTATTAAGCTCATACTCTTGAAATCTTCTCTACAAGCTAGTGGTTATAAAGATCTTAACATTCTTCCATTAGATCTAAAATACTGCTTTAATAAAGCTGTCTTTATGTATAGAATTATTAATAATCTTGCGCCACCTTATCTTCATGACAAATTTCCATTAATCAAAATTCGAGGCAAAAATATCCTATATACCCCTCGACCACGACCTGTCTTTTCAAGTCATCCCTTACTTACTCTGGGAGTAAATTATGGAACGAAATCCCTACACATTTAAAACAGAAAAATAGTTTAACAGCGTTTAAAAAAAAAAGCATATTTCAAATACCTCATAGACCATTTGTAAATTATGTTTCACCTAACTGTATATTCTCCCAAGTTTGATATTCCTTTTGACACAAATGGCCTTCGTGGTCGGCTGGGCTATAGCCATATGACATGATTGACTATGAAATGTTTATGCATGCCTGTGCGATGTTTACATATGTTTCGTTTTGCATGTGTGTGTGTGTGTGTGTGTGTGTGTGTGTGTGTGTGTGTGTGTGTGTGTGTGTGTGTGTGTGTGTGTGTGTGTGTGTGTGTGTGTGTGTGTGTGTGTGTGTGTGTGTGTGTGTGTGTGTGTTGTTATAATGAGATTGCTTACTATTTTCTTTATATAAAAAAATGTTTTGTTTTGGTTTAGTTTTTCTATTGCTGTATTTAATTTTGTCAAATTGATTTAATTGTTCCTTTTCCTTTATTGTTATTTTCAGGGCATAGTGTAAAAAAGCTTCCAGCTTAACTATTCACCCTCATTAAAGATTTCGAGTTTCGAGTTTCGAGTTTCGATTGTTCTCTCTCTCTCTCTCTCTCTCTCTCTCTCTCTCTCTCTCTCTCTCTCTCTCTCTCTCTCTCTCTCTCGCTTGCTCACTTATTTGCTCACTCGTCCTCTTTCTCTCTCAGCAGTTTCTTCACCATGGGAAACTTAGGGTCACCTGTCATGTCTTGGACCTAGTGCCAGGGGTTCACAGGGACCTAGCAATATCAGACTGACAAAGGGCAGCCCAACAGAGAACACACTGCGCAGCTGTTAAATCACGTTAGTGTTTCCTGCTTTTATCCAGTAGGCTCCCACAAGCAGTGTACCTTCAACAGAGGCCCCTTACTTGTTATCACTTTCCGCGGTCACTGAGGGGAAACAATCAGGTTTTGAAATACCGGAATCTGACCAGGAGTTATATGTTAAACAATTAAGTAGTGGGGGAAAACAAGTGCAGGCTAACAATTCTTCAGTCGTTATAGTAATGACTTGACAAAGATTTGAACTTTAAAAAAAAAAATAAAAAAAAATTGAAGATGAAGAAAATGGGGGAATATATTATAAATATGAGAAGCCCTTCACTAGCTGCCTGAGGGAACCATCGTTATCCCTCTCAAAGGCACATTTATTTGTATTGCCTGCTCCTAGGCCTTTCGTCCGCTGGATCGGACTCATCAGGGAGACACGGCTAATTGTGTCTGTGCTCTTGGTGTCAAATAGAGACACACCACAGTCCATGATTCTGTGGTGTTCTCACCACCAAGGGTTCGAAAAAAGAATCCAACAGCAACCTCAAAGCAGCCAGTAAAGGGTAATAAAATCGAGTTATATGTTAGTGAGTTTCCTCCCCACTTGAGATTGTCTCCCCCTTGGAGACTATAAGCTTGCTGAAGGCTCATTTTGAGAAGCATTTATTATTCCTCACTCACCCACTCAAGCACATACTGTTAGTTTAGCAGAATTATCTACCACTGCAGATATGTATGCTTGTCTCCCATTATTTCTTCAATCTAAGACATAAGAGCAAGCTTCGTTTATAATTGAATATCTATCTATCTATCTATCTATCTATCTATCTATCTATCTATCTATCATCTATCTATCTATCTATCTATCTATCTATCTCTCTCTCTCTCTCTATATATATATATATAATGTCAGTTTAGAGAGCGACGGTTAAAGCTCTTTTTTGTTGATGTACGCCCTTACTGATGGTGGCGTGTGTTGCTATCTTTCGTGCTTGTCTATCTATATAATGTTAATATGTGTTTGCATGTTTTGATGCTTCAGGCAGCATAAAAAGAAAGAAATTCAACTTGTGTGTTGCCTGGCTGCCTCTGTTCGTGTGGTGTGGATGGGTGTGGGAAAAAAAGTCGTTATATGCATCCAAACTTTTTTCTAGTGCGAGTCAGACAGTAAAACACGAACTACCACACCATACGTAACACACAGGTTTTACAAATCATTCTGACAATCACTCAGTTAAACAAGAGAGAAGAAGTAGGAAAGTTAAAAGCATTGGAAACAATCTACAGAATCGGAACACACACTCACAGGCGTGTGCATATACTGAGTATGTGAATGGTGTGGATTCACACGAGTTATTGAGTGAATGAATACATACGCGAAAGGTAGATAGACAGACAGACAGACAGATAGAGGGAAATATAAAAGAACATTTAGTAGAAACAGCCAAGTTCAAAAGAACACTTAGTAGAAACAGCCAACTCCAAAGTACAGTAACAGGAGAATCATTCACCATCCGACACCACATGGACTGTTTAACCAGCAACATCATCTATTTACTGTTTTGCAGCAAATGGCCACACAGCCAGTATGTTGGGGGAATTAAAACTCATTAAAAACTCATTTTTTACCAACACAAATCGAACATCAAAAGAACACTGGGACTCTAGTAACCAGACATTTCCACCAGACTAATCACTCCCTTCACGATCTAAGATGTATAGTTATAGAAAAAGTATTTTTTTCAGAGGACAATAATTACAGACTTCGACGTGAACCTTTCTTTGAATTAGCAAATCACGTGCTGTTTTCCCAGAGGGTCTCAACATGGTCATCTAGACTCTTCCCCATACCCTCCCTTCTCGCCAAAATCCCTTTCCAACAGTACCCCCACCTTTCATCTCCCTTCGCCTCTGCCCCCTCCCTATCTTCACTATCTACCTCACTGCCACACCCTTCATTCAAGCCTTCTTTTAGACCTTCCCCTCCCAGGCTCTGGACCTTCTTTCTCCCTGCCAGCTCCTCCTGTATTTTGTATGATTCCTTTATGTACACACCTGTTGGTGACAACTCTTGACCTTCTTCCTCCCTATCAGCTCCTCCTGTATGATTCCTTTATTCACCTACCTGTTGGTGACAACTCTTGACCTTCTTCCTCCTACCAGCTCCTCCTATAGGATTCCTTTATGCACACACCTGTTGGTGACAACTGTTGACCTTCTTCCTCCCTACCAGCTCCTCCTATAGGATTCCTTTATGTACACACCTGTTGGTGACAACTGTTGACCTTCTTCCTCCCTACCAGCTCCTCCTATAGGATTCCTTTATGCACACACCTGTTGGTGACAACTCTTCTTCCTCCCTACCAGCTCCTCTCTCATAGGGATTCCTTTATGCCCACCTTTGGTGACAACTCTTGACCTTCTTCCTCCCTACCAGCTCCTCCTATAGGATTCCTTCATGCACACACCTGTTGGTGACAACTCTTGACCTTCTTCCTCCCTACCAGCTCCTATAGGATTCCTTTACATACATACCTTTTGGTGACAACTTTTGCTCGTCTCCCTCCTAACCACTACACACGTGTGCACGCGCGCACCAGCGTTCGCACCCCCACCCCCTCCCAATTCATAATAATTTCGTTCCTGCCCCCAGTCCTTCCCCTACCTACATGCTTTTACTCTCTTCCCCCTCCCCTCTTCCTACTCCGCTCCACCTCTTCGGGAGTAGACATGCATGTGGTCAGCCTGCTCTAAAATAGTACTCTGGTTGT
>CM031606.1:10447825-10475325 GCA_018398815.1 Conus ventricosus
GAGAGAGATGGGTAGATACGTAGATACACAAACACAGATGGTTAGGTGAATAGGCGGATGGGTGAGCACAGTAAAAGATATATATATATTATATATATATATTATATATATATATATATATATATATATATATAAATCAGAGTTAAGCCACTCAGAACGCTAAAAGTGCTCAACCATGTAGGGAGCGACATTCCAGTTTAAAATAGAATTTTAAAATGGAAAAAATTAAAAACTACAAGCTTGTTTCAAGCTTGATAAAACGCTCTCCTCAGGGTGTACAATTTGGGCACGCCACCGGTGTTAATATTGTGGTGTGTGAGCGTGTGAGCTCTGTGCGTGCGGCACGTGGCCTGCCGTTTTTTTCTTTTTGGGGCGCGTTCAGGGGGGACGTGCCACTGAATGGTGCATTGACAAAGATTTCCATTTATGCCTGCAATTGTTTATCATTTCTACTTTAGAGTTCAGGGATGCTAGATGGGTTTACATAATATCAGCCACTTTTCTGTAGTACATAAGTTGCATTTTTTAGAAATGTTGTTGTATGGTGTTGCTCTTTTTATAATTTTCCATGATATGTTGTAATCTATTTTCTTATTTTTAAGCTTCCAAATATATTTACTTAATTCTGTTTGGTTTTATATTTTTCATTTTTGAAAGACTGTTTATGGTTTGCATATCTGGTTTTAAAATGGTTTGCCGTGATCCCTATGTATGTTTCTTTATCACTGTCTGTTGTTACCGTAGCTTGGTACACAATGTTGTTGTAGAGACATTTATTGTTCAGAGGGCACTGGTCTTTTTTGTGCAATTACAAGATATCCTTTCATCACCCTCTTTGGTTGTGTTGTTTTTGGTTTTATTGGAAGAATCAATTATATTTTTAAGGTTGGGCATACACGAGTATGATAGCTTGACAGTATTGTGTTGAATATTTTAGATAGTGCATGTTCTTTTGGGAATGATGTTTTAAGGATTCTGAGGAATTCTTTTCCTACGTTAGTTTTTGTTCTTCCATCATATGGAGGGTTATACCATATAATTTTTCTTTTCCTGTTTTTCCTGTTGCTGTTCATGTTGTTATCGGGGTTATATTGTAATTTGTAGTTGTAGCCACTTTTTTTTCAGCGCCTCTTGGTATTCAGCTGCTGCACTGTTAAATTCTTTCTCATTGCATGACAGTTTAGATAATCTTTTGTTTATACCATTAGGTATGGTTTTTTAAGATGGAGGGTGGGTGGTTACTATTGATGTCTACGTAGACAGGTGTGTCATTAGGTTTTTTTATATGGTTTGTATGTATGATCCTTAAGGTCTAATGTTATGTCTAAATAATTTACTGTTTTTTTGTTGGCTTCTACTGTGAGTTTTTAGGTTATGGCTTTGAAAAATTTTACAAGTTCTTTTTTCTTGTTTTCAATGGTTTTTGGTTTATTGTTTAACATGGCAAGACCGTCATCTCTGTATAAGCCAACCTGTTTACCAAGTATTTTCTGTATATGAGACAACATGAAAAGTCCAACTAATTCGCAAGTTTCAGCTCCATCATAAGATCCCACCGTGACATCGAATGTGGAATTTCTGCTGGTGTTTTTTATCCAAGTTTCACTGTTGCTATGGAGAAGGGTTTTCTTAGTGTGGAGAATGATTTCCATCTCAGAATCTGTTATATTTGTATATTTGTTGGCGAAACTTAGTGCTTTAGTAAGTAATTCCTCATCAATGGAAGGGTAGAAGTCCACTATGTCAAAAGTAATGAACACTGTATTTTTCTGTTTGTGCAATTCTTTAAACCATTGGATAACTTCGTAACTATTTTCCAGAGATTGAATTCAGTGTTTGTTTTTATGTCCTCTATTGCTTTTTCAGGATCTTTTTTACTAATTTTACCTAATTCAGATTTTGACGGGTTGATCAGTCTACAAGTAGGGTTGTTGAGAAAGTTAGGTTTGTGGTCTTTAAGGGTTATAAAGGCTTCTTTTTATTGCTGTTGCTTCTATCCTATCACCTAAATCCATCTGGTGCACAAGTTCTTTTTCTTTTTTGCAGATGTTGTCATATGTGGTCTTATCAGCTTTTTAATAATTTTTCTGAATATTTTTGTTGAGGAGTTGGGAGTACTCATTAGTTTCCATTTTATAGAAATTGTTTGTCTTGTCCGCCTTTATGAATATTTTTTTGTCATTCTGGATTTGTTTTATGTTATTATTCACTGTTGTTTGGAAATTATTATGTGGTTTTCTGAATTCAATATTAGCTATTAGTTTTTTCATGCTTTCTTCAAAAGGTTTCATTTCCTCTATTATAGGTGGCGATTTCCATGACTTAAAACCATAAGTTTTTTTATCTTCCTTTTGGTATCTGGTTTCAAAAAGAAAAACGCTTTCCACCTCATGTTGCGCACAAATATTTCAGTCTGCTCTATGAGTTGTTGGGAGAGAGAAAAGAGAGAGAGAGAGAGAGAGAGAGAGAAGAGAGAGAGAGAGAGAGAGGAGAGAGAGAGAGAGAGAGGAGGTTCCTCAGAAATGAATGAGCAATCACTTATCTTCAATCATGCTATGTTCATTTTCGTTGTCCTGTTTTGTGTCTTGCCTGATGAAGACCTAAGAGGTCGAAACGCGTTGTTGTTTTGTCTTGTGATTTGTTTGTTCACTGTGTGTGTGTGTGTGTGTGTGTGTGTGTGTGTGTGTGTGTGTGTGTTGTGTGTGTGTGTGTGTGTGTGTGTGTGTGTGTTTGCTTTTGTTTTTGTTTTTGGCGGTTCGCTAACATTTCTTTAAGATTTGTCTAAACAGGACAGCTCTGTTTCATCCACTCACAAACCTCTGCCAGAATCAAATATGCCTTTCTTCTTTCCATGTTTGCGCACACAGATCAACATTGACCCGATGTGATTTTCCCCTTGGTGAGATCTTGTTTCAAATAATTCCGTATGCCCACGGCAAACTCTTTATGCCGAGCGTTTAATTCTCTATGCTGTTGGCAATCTCTTTATACCGAGCGTTTACTCTCTCGCTTCACATAATGTTAGTTAAAAATAAAACTCCGTCTGTCCTGAGCAGATCGATTATTCCTTTTCATTGTTGGAGTCCCAACACATGTGCCTCTGCCTATCACATGGAGGCATACGTTTTGCTTCTTTTCTTCTCCTACTTATAGATCGAGGTTTGCAGGCGTGTTTTTTTTTTCTCTCTCTGACATCAAGGAATGTTCTCTTTGTTTCCCTCCGACCATATCAGGAGAATTTGTACATGTGCATGTTCCATCTCTGATCGCACTGGATCAATTTCAAGCTGGAATGTTTATATCAACAGTCATTCATTTGAGAGAAAAAAACCCCACAAAAACAGTATTCTGATCATAGTAGTGAAAATAATGTCTCTTGATTATTGTTGCTTGGTACAACCGCTCCTTTCTCAGCTAGGTTTCTCCATTTGCCATGGCTTCCAATTTGCTGAACGAAAGAAACCGGCTGTGTGAGCACCTTGCAAGCTTTAAATTGTGAACATAAACATCACACACACACACACACACACACACACACACACACACACACACACACACACACCACACACACACAACACACACACACAACACCACCACACACCCCACACACACACACAAAACACACACACACACACCACGCACGCACGCACGCACGCACGCACGCACGCACGCACGCACACACACACACACACACACACACACACACACACACACACCCCACACACACGCACCACGCACGCACGCACGCACGCACGCACGACAACGCACGCCACAAAACACACACACACCCACACACACGCACAAACAGACAGACACACACACACACACACACACACACAAAACACACACACACACACACACACACACACACACACACACACTCACACACTCACATACACACTGTAGGGGGGGGGGGGGGGGAGGAGGCAGCTAAACCATTCTGAATGCCATAATGAACAATTTCAAGAAGTAAACAAAATAGCACCAGATCTGTTTCGGTTTGTTCACTCGTAAAAAGACGGAGTGTCAATGGTCTGTATCTGTGCTTCTAAAATTGTAGAACTGGAACAAAATAAACAAAACTGAAAAAAAGACAAAAAATCATATGATGCACAAAAAAGGTAAAAGAAACTAAAATAGCACACAAACTGCTTCTTGTGTTTCTGCATGCAACTGCCAGGTACGAAACAAGCATGGCTAGCAGATGTTTGCGGTTGATCGGTTTGTTTGGGTATAGTTGCAGCCAGCCTGACGTGGGATGATCATGATGGATATAATTACGAACACATGGGTTAAATGAGTTTCCATTTCCTGTCTGTCATGTTTCGTCTCTCACTGCTTTCCAAACAAGGCTGACAAACTCATTTAGATTCAAATGCTTCTCCTTTCCTTCATCGAAAAAAAATCCTGGTGAATGTGTGTGTGTGTGTATGTGTGTGTGTGTGTGGTGTGGTGTTGTGTGTGTGTGTGTGTGTGTGTGTGTGTGTGTGTGTGGTGTGTGTGTGTGTGTGTGTGTGTGTGTGTGTGTGTGTGTGAGTGTGTGTGTGCGCGTGTGAGTGTGTATGTGTGTGAGTGTGTGTGTGTGTCGTGTGTGTGTGTGTGTGTGTGTGTGTGTGTGTGTGTGTGTGTGTGTGTGTGTGTGTGTGTGTGTGTGGGTGTGTTGTGTGTGTGTGTGTGTTCTCAATTTAGTGTCCTTCACTGAAAGTGATTCAGACAATAGTGAGTTTGTGGGTGAATGAGAGTAAGCGGGTGTGGTCTATAATAAGATTAACAAAATTTGAATAGCGAGTTTGAGAGTGAATGAGAATAAGTGGATGTGTCTGTAATAAGGTTAACAAAAATTGAATAGTGAGTTTGTGAGTGAATGAGAATAAGTGGATATGTCTGTAACAAGGTTTACAAAAAATGGAATAAAATGTATCCCTTTTGTCCTACGTATTGTCATGTACCCCACCTTGATCCTAATTATATAAATGATAGATAAACTAGTAACAATGGACAATTGAATTATCAAATCAATAAATTAACAATTTTACAAATAAATACTCAGTGAACTATGCAATAAACCTTTACATACAGATTGAAGAACAGAATAATTGTTAAGTATGCTAGATAAGGAAAAGGAGTCGATCCATCAGTGAAACCGTCAATACCCAATTTCTTAAAAAATGTCTTTTGTTTTTGACAACGTGTCAATATATGATTGACACTTAAGGATTCTCCGCACATACATCTGACATTGTTACAGTATTTTGTTTGATTGAGTTTAAACGAAGTCTATGAATAAGACTCTCAATCTCTCTAGATGAGCAAATAAAATGCTTGGGTGGTCTGGTTTTTGTTTCTCTGCCATGTGTTAAAACAATTACGACTATACTGTACATCTGTATTTAACAATAAGATTTTAGCATTTTCGTGAGATTTTCTGTTAATAATTGAATAGCATTCTGTTAAATCTAATGGAACATTTACGAAACAGCATCATTACTATTTTGGGCTGCTTGTTTTGCAGCTCGTTCTACTCTTTCGTTTCCATATATGCCGCAGTGAGAAGGCACCCAGCAAAAAGTCACAGTAATTCCTTTGATTGAAAGAAAGTGTATTAAATGATTTATTCAATTATCATATCTTGCGTATGCGTGAATTAGGGAGACTTATCGAAAGAAGCCCTGCTTTCGAATCAGCACATATTAAAAGTTGACTGTTGTTTGTAGGAAAAGTTATTATGAAATCCAAGACTTCAATATAGCAAATAGTTCTGCACTGTATATAGATAAGTTGTTACCAAGATAAAATAACTTTTGAATTTGTAAACTAGGGATTACGAAAGCTGCTCCTGAATTTGAATTATCAAGCACTGAACCATCCGTTTATATTTTTAAATGATTATTGTAATTATTTTCTAAATGAGAGCATACGTGAGTTTTTAAAACATTAGGTGAGTCATTTTTTGATAAATCTGTGTATTCTATATCAAAGATTGCTGTCGATTGTCCCATTTTGGCATTGGAGAAAACGTTGGATTTTTAGCAATGTTATTTTGATCTATATTAGTTTTTCTCAGAAGATCGCCAGAATAAGAACAGATAGATTTTGTTGAGAGTATGTTTTGAGCACGCTTTCCAAAGTCCTTTTCTGAATCTAAGCATACTCTTGAGAACAAAAATTTTTTTGTGAGACACTTTTCAAAACAAACTTTGAAGCAGAAGCTTTTTCGGAAGTCTGTGAGTGGTAAAACACCTACCTCATTGTATGTCCCTAAATTTGATGTATGTGTGGGGACTCCAAGGGCAATTTTATAAGCTTTGCAATCAACACTTTGAAGTTTATTTAAAAGATATTGAGGTGCATTAAAGAAAACTTCTTGAGCATAGCAAAGTCTTGAACGAACTAAAGCATTTGCTAAGACGGTTAATGTTTTAGAATCTTGAGCCCAGGATTGTTTATTTTATAATTTTAAGGAAGTTTAAAATTTTCCTTGCTTTGTTTAGAATGTAATCATGTGTGCATTCCACGTAAGTTTGCTACTTAATATGACTCCTAGAATTTAACGTTTTTAACATAGTTTATTAATTATACCATCCAATGTAAATTTTTGGTAGCTTTTCTGGATCATAACCAGAGTTGAAGAGCATCATGTGAGTTTTTTCTGTTGAAAGGGAAAGCCCATTTTCATGTAAGAATTTGTTTATTTTATTGAGCTCATGCTGGTATTTGATTTTGATGTAATTCAGAGATCGTAGAGAAGTATGGCGTTTCATAGTTACTTTCACCCATAAAGATATAAGTAGTTATCGCCCCATTGCTTTAACGTCAAACACATGTAAATTAATGGAAAAAATTATATTAAAAAGATAGTTCAACATTGCAATAAACATAACATAATTCCTATCAATCAAGCTGGATTCAAACAGGTCGATCCACAATTGAACACTTGTTAAACTTTCTACCCAGGTAAAACACCAATTTGCACGTCGCAAGAACATATTAGCCACATTTTTTGACATTCGTAAGGCCTACGAACATGTATGGCATAAGCGCTTGCTGTATAAAATTAAGAATATTGGTATTAATGGTAATATGTTTAATTATATTCAAGAGTTCCTTCATTGCCGGTCTATTCAAACACGAATAGGAAATACTTATTCAATCCCTAGGCCTTTACAGATGGGTCTACCCCAAGGTTCTGTAATTTCACCAATGTTATTCAACATTCTGATTTATGATCTACCAAAAGGTCTCTCAAAAGATACAGAATTAGCTCAGTTTGCTGACGACATATGTTTATGTGTGTGTGTGTGTGTGTGTGTGTGTGTGTGTGGTGTGTGTGTGTGTGTGTGTGTGTGTGTGTGTGTGTGTGTGTGTGTGTACCTGTGCTGTAACAGAAACAGGCAGAGAGAGAGAGAGAGGAGAGAGAGAGAGAGAGAGAGAGAGAGAGAGAGAGGAGAGAGAGAGAGAGAGAGAGAGAGAGAGAGAAGAGAGAGAGAGAGAGAGAGAGAGAGAGAGAGAGAGAGAGAAGAGACAGACAGACAACACGACAGAGACACAGACAGACTGACAGACAGACAGACAGACAGACAGACAGACAGACAGAGCACTGAGATAAAAAGGGGGAAGGGGATGGATAGGGTTGGTATGATCCCTAGACCACTCTAGAATTTCAGTATTTTCTTCTCTTTTTTTTTTGCTGTTCCTTTGGAGGAGCTGGGCTCCAGTGATGTCCGAGTCTGCTGACTATGTATGCTTGAGGTGGGTTGACTGTAAGATGAGAACACTCTTCATTACCTGCAAATGAGAAAAAAAACATTACTGGCAACATTTTGTATATTAGTGTATAGAGATTAAGGGGACAGGAAAGAGACCGGGGCTGAATAAGAGACGAGGCTGGATTGCAAAGTGTTACCTTCTACGGTGCTTAGAGGAACATTGGCGGTTCTGAAGTGACGAAAATCCCATCTGACCCTAACCCTTGCGGTCAACGCCTATCTTCTTGCATCAGAGATTAATGGGATCGTTAATGGACAGAAACGTAATAAAGGACTACGTTGTTTAAACTTTCTCTTTGTATTTGTCATTCATTTGCCACGTTCTATCTCTGTTTAAGTTTGTGTTAGTTTGGATCTTTCTACTTATTTTTAAGCTTGTCTAAACAGGACAGCTCTGTTTCATCCACTCAGAAACCTCTGCCAGAATCAAATATGACTCTTTTTTTCATGTTTGTGCACACAGATCAACATTGACCCGATGGGATTTCCCCCTTGGCGAGATCTTGTTTCAAATAATTCCCTATGCCCACGGCAAACTCTTTATGCCGAGCGTTCACTTTCTTGCTTTGCGTAATGATGGTTTAAAAAAAAACTTCCCTGCCATTTGCAAATCGATTACGTTTTTCGACATAGCTGTTAGAACCCAACACTTGTTCCTCTGCCTGTTTTGTTTTTTTCTTCCATCCCGAAGATCGAGTTTTGCAGTCGCATTTTTTTCTTATCTCTGACATCAGAGAAAGTTCTCAAACATGTTCTTCTTCTTCGACCTTACCAGGGGAATTTTCGAGACGTACATCTTCCTTCTTTGATCTAACTGGATAAATTTCATGCTAAAATGTTTATAGAAACAGTGATACATATGAGGAAAATAGGCAATCTGAATATAGTATTGAACACCATATCTCTTGTTTATTGCTGTCTTATATGACTGTCCTTTTTTCAGGCACTTTTGCCTTTTGCAGGGTCTTCAACTTTGCTGAACAAAACAAACGCGCTGATTAAATTTCTTGCAAGCTTAAAATTGTAAACGTGAATTAGGAAATTAAACTAGACCAACGTTAGGAGGTTGCAGTTTAACTGAACTTATTACGAGCCTATTGTGGAGGAAGAAGTTACGTTGAGTATTGGAGCGCACAGCGTTGCAGGCAAATTTCAGAGCTGTATGGCCACGAGACTTACGCCATTAGGGAGGGAGAATAAAATTGATTATTACCACGAACACTAATTAGGAGGGATGTAACTTCTCTTCCTCCACATTAGGCTCGTAATCATTTCAACTGAACTGCAACCTCCTAGCGTAGGTCTAGTTTAATTTTCTAATCATCACCGCCTATTGCTCCCGGAAAGGAAGCTACGTTGAGACTTTAGAGAAAGTAAGGATAGTGGCCAATATAAACATCATAGGCCAGACAGATAATGGCATACATTCATTCACAATGATCCTTCATTTCATTTGCAGTTCACATTGCCATCAATACTTTCTGGCTGAAACTGGCACTGCTTTGTCCTCTTATAGTATTTAGAGAATGTCTTTTCATTTGTCCAGCCCGCTGCTTTCAATATCGTTTTCAATGGAACTTCGGCTTGGGCGGCTGCACTGCAGCTGCAGCCCTAATTGAGTATGCTGTGTACTGGTTAGTGTCATCTGCTGCTGTGTTTTCCTTACCTGGAATATAAGCAGCACTCAATCATACATGATTGTCAAAGCACCAGTTCCATATCATCTGTGTCATCAAATTACAAGAATCAGAATGGCTTGTTCCCATATGATTGATACATGCGACAACAGTTGTGTTGCCTATCATGATACGGACATGTCGTCCACAAACCTGATTTAGGAAACATTTCAAAGCAAAACATGCTGCCTTAAGTTCTAGATAGCTGATGTACAATTCTTTTTCTTCTAGCAGCCATTCTCCCCCAGATTTTGACTGTTCACATGCACAACCCCATCCAGTTTTTGATGCATCCGAGGTCAGGATGACATCAAGATCTGTTTGGTGAATGACATTATAAGCAGTCTCAATGTTGTTGATCCACCAATTCAGTTCTCTTTTGGCAAGAGGCGACAATGTCATGTGTCTGTCAAAATTCCCTGCATTCAGCAACAGTGGTCTTTTTCTCTTTCTCCAGCAGTCTATAATGAAGTGGCCCCTACATCACTGATGGAAAGGAAGCCACAATCTCCCCAATCACTCTCGCCACGTCCCTGATACTCACTGCATCTTTCTTGACAGCTGACAGGGAAAAAGAAACCATGTCTGCTACTCTCTCAGGTGTTTAAGTTACTGTCATTGACTCAGAGTCAATGATAACTCCCAGATACTGAATACGACATGTGGGTTCTAGTACTGATTTTGGGGGACGGATGATAAATCCCAGAGACCTCAGAAGTTTCACTGTGTTAAATACATTAGAGGCGCATGACATTCTCGTCTCTGCAAGCAAAAGTGAATCATCCAAAAATACTGAGGAAAGATGGCCTTCCCCTCTCAAGGTGGCAAACACAGGTTTTAACAGCTTGGTGAATTTACGTGGTGCAAGTGCCAGTCCATTAGGCAGACAGTTAAACTGCCAAAGCTGGCCATCTCTCTCAAATCTTAGAAATCTCCTGTGTTCCTGTTTGACTGATACTGAGTAGTATGCATCCTTCAAGTTAATGGAAGCCATGAAGCAGTTTGGAGTCTCTAGTTTTAGTGCAGTACGCAAAGTTTCCATTTTTGAAATGATAATAAACGATATCTTCGTTTAGTTTCTTTAAGTTCAGAATCATTCTGTGGGTTCCATCTTTCTTCGGAAGAACAAAAACCAGTGACACAAACTGCTCTGCTTCAGCCTGACACTTTGAAATCACACCTTTTTTTGCTACGTTTCTGTATTTCTTTGTCAATAAATTTCTTTTCTGATGCATTTCACTGAGGTTGGAAAGTGTAATCCTGTCTGATTTGGCCAATGTCATAATCAAATTGAAGGCTCACGCCTTGTACTGTTTCTTAAATTTCAGGGTCTTTTGTCAAATTTTGCCATCTATCAACATATTGTGTAAGCCTGCCACCTTGAAAAAGTAAAATCTCCTGTCTCATTCCGTTCAGCAGATGAGGAGGGACAGTGTGTCTCACCTGTCTCATTTCATCCAGCAGATGAGGCGGGAATAGTGTGTCTCACCTGTCTCATTCCATCCAGCAGATGAGGAGGGATAGTGTGTCTCACCTGGCCATCCAGGAGTGACACAGACTCTAGGCTTTCTTCTGGTTGAACTGTCTTACGTTTCTGTTCCCCTGGAACTTCTTTGATGGCCGTAGAGTTGCTGTCTCTGGCCTAAAAAAGGACGTTTTTCTGTGTTGTTGCCTTTCTGCCATGGTCTGTTATGTTGTCTGTTGTCATGACTGATAACAACTAGGTCCTGCGCCACGTGACAGTCTGTTCCGCTCTTTGATCTCCTTGATGGAAGCAGTCAGATTGTCTCCAAAGAGCTGACCAGTAATGGGAACACTCTCACTGCACAATCCTGTCAGCTGTCTGGGGAGATGGGGGCGCAGGACCTGTCTGCGTTTTACTGACAGCTCGTGACATGCATGACCCAACAAGGCCAGAGCATCAGCGTTCTGATCAGTGACAGAGGCTTTAATGTCTGCATCAGTCAACTTTTTCTTGCTGTATGCTTTGAGTATAGCCTGAGTGCTCTGTGCCAGTGCTGCTGTGGCTTTGACAATGGCTCTCTGCACTGAAGCCATCTTAACATCAGCCTGTTTGACAGTGGCTGGCAAATCCTTCCAGATTTCTGTATTCACTTTGGGCACCTGAAGTTGGGGCAGTTGTCTGGGCGTTGGTATTTATCAAGCCTTTCTTTAAGTTTTGCGTCAGAAAGCCCCTGTGCAAATCTTTTATTGATGATCTCAGCCATTGAGCCAGCCACTTTGTCAGCTGTTTTCTCTTTGCTGTCCAAGTCTTTTTTTTGTCTCACTCAACAAGTCATCATCTTGACATTCAAGGGAAATAGTATCTTCAGCATCATCATAGATTTCTCCACCTGACGATAAATCAGAATTCTCATTGCTCAGAGTGGCATTACCATTTTTCTTAACCGGCTGTTTACCTTTCGTGCGCCTGTACTGGTCGCAGTCGGACCCTAACCGAGTTTCCTCTCCCTCCTCATCAGAGAGAGAATGGCGCCGTCTCTTAATGCCACGCGATGCCTGGGATATGGCCAGGTCTTTGTCCGAGTGTTTGGCGGTCAACAGCTTATGAATAGCCTCTTCCAGTCTAGAAAATCTGTCATCAATTTGACTGATGCGTGCATCAAGTCTCTCAACTTTATCCTCCTTATGAATGGTTGTGACCTCCTCTTGGTCCTGTTCCCCAGGATGATTGGCCATGATCAGCAAGGGTACCACACACAGGCGGAATGGTACTGCCACATCGCACACAGGCGAACAGGATATTTGGCGAACAGGATAGTTGTATATCGCACAGAGGCGAACAGGATAGTTGTGTATCGCACACAGACGAATTCAAGTACAGTCGCACACAGGCGGAAATTATGAACTATACGCCAAACTGTACTATCATATGATGCATGCAACACAGGCGCGTTTTTACTTTATTTTATTTTTTTACAATCAGCAAGCAATTAAAACTTATCTCGGTGAAGCTATCGTACCCAATTAATTCAATCCAATTGTACACCACTTTTTATGCTGCAAAGGTCTACTCGTGAATGAACAACGCCGCCACTCACCTGCAATGCCTTGTGTACTTTGCACACTGGCCTCATTCACTAGTACTTACGTCATCATTCATTGCTGTACCTTCACATGCTCGCACATTCGTTGCCTGCGAACGACAACGTCCAATTGCCTGCAACGCTGTGCGCGCCTACAGTCAACGTCGCTTCTCTTCCGGGAGCAATAGGCGGGTGGTAATCACACTCACTTTTCTCCCTAATTACACTCACTTTCCCCCTCAATTACACTCACTTTCCCCCTAATCACACTCACTTTCCCCCCTAATCACATTCATTTTTCTCCCTAATTACACTCACTTTTCCCCCCTAATTACACTCACTTTCCCCCCTAATTACACTCACTTTCCCCCCTAATCACACTCACTTTCTCCCCATATTTTTCTATATGGTATCCCCAAACCTTAACATTTCAGTCTGTTGGTTTATTATTTTCATTTTTCTGAAGAGGAGGCAAGACCACACATTGATTATCGCATCCCCAGCATATTGTTGTTTGAATATCTGTCCCCTCGTTCTCCTGTACAAGTGCTTTTCTAAACGAGGAAATAACGTAGTTTTAGAGAAAATAGATCGATTTAAACATTCTATGGCCTACTGAGGCAGACTTGATATCTATCAAAGTTAAGCTGGCTTCATAAGCACAGTGTCATGGGATGAGGGAAAGAGAAAGATTGTTTAAAACATTTTTTTAGACTAAGATGAAACAAAAAGGAGAGGGAAGGAAAACGTTCTGCCTGAAATATATTCTACAAGCACATGGTCTGGTCACGATGCTCACATTCTTGTGTTCACTTACAAAGACAGGCGTTTGAGTTCAACTGAAAATTTGTCAGTATGTTCTTGACAGTTTTTGTTCTATTCTAAAGGCAGCTAAAAAAATAAAAACAAGTCAAAGCACAGAAATTAACTATATTGATGAAAGACCAGAAAAAGAAAGACCAGCAACCACGAAGGAATAGGTTTCATTCGAATCGTCTGCCTCCAGAATTCTGTGTCTGTTTTTCCTTGTCATTTCTGGTCAGGGCTGATGGACTCTGTTAATCATCTCTCTCCTCTCTCTCTCTCTCTCTCTCCCCTCTCTCTCTCTCTCTTTTCTCTCCTCTCTCTCTCTCTCTCTCTGTCACCAGTTAATAATTTACACGGCTGCTTTACATTTAAATAAAATTTAATATGTCAAAAGAAATCATTGTGTTTCTTTGGGGGGGGCTATTTTTGGTGCAAGGGAAAGATTTTATGATGATTTTTAATTCCCTTTTTGTTAATCATCAAGTTTTTTAGGAAAAGTTTTCCCGCGGTTATTTTTCACAGGTGCTTAAAAAAATTTTTGGCAAGTAGGGCAAAAAGCTTTAATTTTTATAAAAAATGTATGTTTGAAAAACAATTTTTTAAAAGGTTTTCATCAAGTTATTCGATACCCAAGACGCCTTGTCTTACGGCCTATTGGGGGCTAGACAAAGCTGCAACTTTTTCAAATCTGTTCATTTTTTTGCCTAAAAAGTTTCTTGGGTAAACAACGTACGCCGAATGATTGATATACGGAGAAACTAACGCTACCCAAATTTGTTTTAAATTCTGTGGTTTAATTGAAAATCGATATTGGTTTAAGTTTTTGAAAATGTTAAGATAGAATTCCAAGAAAAGCCAAAATAGCTTCTTGATATGGAAAAAAAGGGAAAAAAAACTGGGCCTCCAAAAGTTCGTATTTGTTTTTGACAATAGGGGTTTGGATTTTTCTGGTTAAATCAGGAGTTGGAAAATATCAAAGCTTTTAAAAATTTTTTTTTAGACAACGAAAAATAGATTTACATGGCAAATTTGGTCGACCATTTCAAAATAGTGATAATTTAGTTTTTTATACCAAGGGTTTGCATGTGCATGATTTGAAACCATATTTTGACCGCTTATTGATGCATTTCATATGTTACAACACGGTTCGATTGGAAAAACAAATTAAAGTGCCCTTTACAGATACGAAGGCTAAAACGGGGAAACTGATTTGTCCTTATTTAAAGTGCACAAAAGAAAATACATTTTGTCTTTGCTGCCGTTTTTAAGGGGTTTTTCGGAAAATTCATAAAACCCTAAGAATTATGCAACCGGTTTATTTAAATTGTTTTTTTTGTTTTCCCAAATCAGTTAAAGTTATTAGAGGTTTTTCAATGTTTCTTTCAAAAGCAACAATTCAGGAAACTGCCACTCTTAAGAATTTTTTTCATAAGCCATTGCTATGTCTTTTTTAAATTCATAACTGCGCGCTTCAATGCTCTTGTTGTTTACTTTCCCCTCAAAAGGGGCCCTTTGGCCTAAAAAAAATTAAACGGGATTCGAATTCCAAACCCGAATCCGAATCCAATCCCCTCGTCTGCCTGTCTGTCTTCTTTTCCTCTCCTCTCTCTCTCTCCACACACACCACACACACAAACACACACCACACACCCACCACGCACACACGCACAACGCCACACCACGCACGCACCGCACACACACACACACACAACACAACACATACACACCACCCCACACACACCACACCCCCAAAACACAACAACCACACACACAACCACATTTGCCTTTCAAACTAAATTATTTAATTTGAATCATTCTTTTGATGAAATCTTTTCTAAATAAAGTGTTTGCGATCTGTTGCATGGGGCTAAGACGTTGACTTAACTTTAAACCCCTTCATGAAGGCCAAGCCAAAAAAATGAAAAAAATCTCTTGTGTCTTGACCCTACAAAATTAATTGACAGTAATTTTAAAAAAACGAGTCCAAGGTCCAGGCATCCAAATAACTTTATTTTTGCCATTCCCCCATTAAATTTTAAGTTTTCGAATTCCGAAAACCCAAACCCGAAAATTCCCGGACGCATACCCTGAAAACCGTCCTAACTCCCTATTTCGGGGGTTTTGACACCCTTGGTTTTGCCCATCAAAACTTGCTCTCTTTTTTTTTTTTGCCTTGTTTTCTTTTCTCCTTTCCCATCTCATAGTCAGTTTTTTCCTTTGTGGCATAACACCCCCTGTTTTTCCAAACCCCCCGACCCAGCCCTCCCCTCACTCACCCAGCCCCCCCCCACCTTTTTTTCGTTTTTCTAACGCCAAAGGTCTACAGAGGGGGGGCTGAGGGGTGTTTGGGGTTCGTTTAGGGGAATACTTTTTTTTAAAGTCCCCATTTTTAGGGAAAAAAGGGAAACCCCAAAGCTCGTTCTAGACCCAAATATCATTTTTTCGAAAGGGATAACAAATGGTATTTTTTGGAGCTAGGTTTTCTTTTGCGAATTTCACCTCTCTTCGATAACAGTCAGTGCGAGGCCGTTTACAAGCACAATGAAAGGAACCGGGTAACAACAACGCTTTGAAAATAATTTTTTTTTCGCTTTTTGGGGGGAGAAAGGGCACGGGGGTGTTACACTGTTAGGACAAAATTGATACAGAAAAAATTTTAAACATTTAATGTTCGAATTTTTTATAAGGGACCAAAAAGAGTATGTGATGATAAAATAATAAAAATAAAAAAAATAAAAAAAATAATAAAAAAAAATAATAATATAATAAATAATAACAAAAATAAAAAAGAAAATAAATTAATAATAACTATGGTATTCAAAGGCGCAAAATCTTATGAAATCAATCAAGGGCCACAAAAAAAAAAAAAAGAACACCAAAACACACACCACACACCCCCAAACCACACACACAAAACACACACACAAACACACACACACGCACGCACCCGCACGCCGACGCACGCACAACGCACACACACACAGACACACACACACCCAACACACTCACGCAAAAACCCCCATAAAAAATTACACGGTTTTTTGCCAAACAAGGAATAGAAAAGGAGAACTTACAAAAAACTTCACACACACACACACACCCCCACACACACACCCCACAAAAACCACACACACACCACACACCACACACACAACACACACACACCACGCACGCACGCACGCAGCACGCACGCGCGCACGCCGCACGCACGCAGCACGCACCACCAAACCACCATCACCACCACACACAAAAGCCCGCGGCAGGCACGCCACACACCACACCACACACACCCACCTACTTGCAGTCCTATGGCTAACCAAAACTATCAAAAAGAAGAGAGAGAGAGAAGAGAGAGAGAGAGAGGGGGGGGGGGAGCACTACATAGCAATTAAAAATAGGGATTTAATGAACCAAAAAATAATCGAAAATTTTTCGAATTTATACCTAAATTTTTCAGGGCCCTAAGAGACACACGCCCCATTAAAGGGGACGCTGTTTTAATAAACCAACCCCAAAAAGGGAAATTGACATTTTTTCTATATGACAAAATAACCAACTGATACACCTATGGGTTAGATCATTGATTTTAAAAAACTAAACAAAACATTGACATTGGTCTAATAAAAATACAGGACCCAAAAATGCTCAAAAACTTAGTCGGTCAAAGGGGATGAATTACATCTTCCAGTTATTCGGGTGATTTATTATGGCCCAAAATCACATCACTTCAGCGGGTTTTTTTTGGCGGCATCAATTTAAGGGGGCGTGGTTTTTTTACGAGCCCTGGGCGTCACCCATGGGTAAATTACGCCGGGGGAGTTTCCCCGGGTCTCCCGGTCAAAAACCTAGGGGCACCCCCCAAGGTCGATCTCCCCCCCTTTTTTCCCCCCCCCCCCCCCCCCCCCCCCCCCCCCCCCCCCCCCCTATTTTTCCCTTCCCTCCCCCCACACCTTCCTTTCTCCCCCCCCCCCACCCCCCACCCCAACTCCCCGTCTGTGTTAAACACAAGATAAAATTTTTTGAAGATTCTTTTCCCCAAAAGTTAACTTTGAGGGGCATGAAAATAGCCCAAAAGGAAAAAAGAAAAAGACAGAGAAAAAAAAAAAAAATTCACATCCAAACCCTTTGGCGTGAAATAGGGGGGACAGCCGAAGCATTCTGAATGTCATAACGCCCAGTAAAACGTACAGAAAACAAACAAACAAACAAAAAAAAACCCAGTCTCTTGTTTTGTCCAAACTTTTAAAAAAGAGGCTTGTCAAAATAATGTAGGGCTTCAAGAAAATATTTTTCAGTTTCTTTCCAAGGGCGCACGGGTGGGACAGTCCAAAACGCTACACCCCCCGCAAATTTTTTGAGACCACACAAAGCATGTTTTTTAGCTGAGGATCAAAAAAATCCACTAAGAGAAAAATATAAAAAGGGGGGCCGTGGCACGCTTCCAATGTCAACCTTGATGCTGCTTCTTTGGTTTTTGTCTTGTTTTTGTTTTCTTTTTTCGTGTGTTGTGAATGTACACTTTGTGTGGGGGTACGGATTGTTGGCAGGGGCCCTTTTTTGGGTATGGGGGGCGCATTGGCGGGGCTGATGTCGGAATGCAAAACCATGAGGGGTGTTGTGTTGTGTGTGGGGGTGGGGTTTTGTGTGTGTGTGTGTGTGTTGTGTGGTGTGTGTGTGTGTGGTGTGTGTGGGAGAGAGAGAGAGAGAGGAAGAGAGAAGAGAGAGAGAGAGAAAGGAGACGACCTTGGACACTTTATTTTATTGTCATTACCAAAGGGTCTTTTGCGGGGGGAGGGGTAACAAACAAAAACATTTCCCTTTTCCTTTCCTGCAAAAAAATATACACATTCTTTTCCTAGTTGCACCAAATCAAGAAAAAAACAACTAAATTCATAATTTTTCCTTTATGTCCCACCAAGGATAAAAATTTAAAAAAAAAAACAAAAAAAAAAACCCCTTAAATGACCACACCACTCGATCAAATGAGACAATGTTTCTACTGACCGTCCATTTTGCGATGAATGATAATTTTCATTCAAATCTCTTATAATGCTTACTTAAATTTCACTATCCTTCATCTGCAATTTTAAAATGTTTTCCGATGAATTTCGCAACTAAATTTAATTTACAAGTTATCACGATGAAAAAACAAAAGAAACATTTTGTCTTTTCGCTAATTAACTGAAAAGTAAACAATTTTCCGCACTTCATTAAAACAGTACGTGAACAGAAGTGTTCTGTCATCAAATGTGTCCTCAACTGCAGACAAGGAGATTCTGTGGATGTTCACATTCAATACCACTTTGTTCGCCATATGAGAACCTAAGTCTCAACCTGAATCTTGCGTAATTATCTGTCCCATGTAATCTGTTATGACCATATAGAAACTTTCCTCCACATTAAACACATTCATAAATGAGAAAAACCACTATTTCTTACTTTACCATACTGATGTCCAATTCTGTTTTAAAAGAACAACACCTGTCTTTAATTCCGCAATATACTGTTGCTCATCCCTACATCCAGGGCTTCACACTATTCATTAAACAGTTCGAAAGACTATCTTGACCTTTTTCCCATTTCTAAAAGCATCATATCATAGCTTGCCTCTAAAACGGGCTGGGTAGCTCCAAGATCTTCAACCAGTACAATGACTTATGTACAAAGGGTAATCTTCCATCTCCATTAATAACGGTGTATAAGATAGGGCTAAGAAACGCTCATAGCAACGATGAACTTTTTCCATCTCGGATTTTATTAAGCCCAAAATTCGCGAAGGTAAGAAGAGGTTTTATTTGTATCAAATCAAGAGAGAGAGAGAAGAGGGGAGAGTAGATGAGAATGAGACAAGAAGGAGAGAGAAGAGAGAGCATGTGCACGCATGCATGCTGCGCTTGTGTGTATGAGGCACTACCGACATTGAGGTCTGCCTGACAGGATGGTCTAGAATGGAGTGAAGAGACTGACCTCGCACCCTCGCAAGAGCTCACAAGCAAAGATGACGATTCATACATTCTATCAAAACCCCACACATAGTCACAATACCATTTTAACACACCACCTGCACAATCACATTAAGCCTTCAACACACACAACTTACCATAGTCACAAAAACATTTCACCGCACACAACATAACCATAAAAAAATAATATTCAACACCATTACATTTCGTGCTTCATGGGGTCCCCCAAAACTGTTCTTCCAAAGTCCACTGAGCGTACCGTTCGTTCAGTGCCCCAAACTCGGTGTCTCTCCCGACGAGTCTTTAAATGCGCCCCCCGACAACCACACACCCAAATTGACACACAGAGCAAACCACACTGCGACATGGCGCAGAATCCGAAGGACAGTGGAGAACGCGTCCCGTGACAGGCGCTGTCGCTGAAGGTCCTGGACAGGGCCAGACCAACCGCAAGGTCCCGAGCTCCTCACACTGCCGGCCCAACAGAGCAAGCTTCGGGTGAAGCCCCCGGAGGAAGAAAACGGATTGGAAGGAAAGTGGGGACCTGGTCAGGCTGTTCCTGAGGTCTGCATGGGTTAGGTCCATCCAGCAAGGTCACGTAACTGCTCAACTGGTGGCCCCCAACAGCGCAAGCTCGGTGACGCCCCAGGAGAGAAAACGAACTGGAAGGAAAGGAAAGGGTACTGGAACCCCGCAGTAGTACGGGTCTGTAATTTGCTGCTTAATCCTAACAGCACTCGCATGGTGGGCAGAGGGAGGTGTTTCTGAATACATTAGTAACACCAGCTCAACACGCCTGAGCATAACACAGAAACAAACCAATGAGATCTTACGCTAGCAAGTTCCTCACGAACAGTTAACGAGATTACATTAACAGCTAAACAAACGAACACATTATATTCATTTCCTCACTCACGTTCAAATGTCCTTTCTAAAATGAACTAATACGGCACCATTGCTTTATAATCTGCCACCTATTGCAAATAAAATCAATGGCACATATTCTCCATTTTATTAATAACATTCAAAAAATTCTCCAACCACACAATGACTATCACCGTACGCACGCTCGCAAACATAAAACTCGTTCCCCTGCACACAATAAGATGTGGCCGAAGAATAAGACGGGATTGTGACAGGGGAGACAAGCGAACAAGCATTTCCACCTTCCCCTCGACTACCGCATCACCAAAGCATAAAAAGGAAAGACTTTGTTATAATTTGACTGGCCAGGTTAAAGATTGAATTAAACCAAATAAAGTGGTCTCAAACAATATTTCTTTCAAATTTTGAAACCAAAAGAAATTGCGCAAAAGAAGACTAGCCAGCTAACAACAAAAAAAACCAAACAAACCACAACTGATGCTTACCACCTACCCTGGGTGACCCAAAGGGCAGGTCAAGCGCACTCTCTGCCCTCTGTCCAGCGAGAGGACAGCTAACAGATGCCGAAAAAGAGAACCCATGATGTCCCTCCCCACAGCCGACGTAGATGAAGGTACCGACCGACCTTCGACGAAGTGTGAGACCCAGAACCGGAGCAGGCGCTCCCAAAACTTTCGCTCGAGTGAAGAGAAAACTGCCTAAACGTAATGGCAGCAACATGCCACGCTACGTCAAGTGAGAATACCTAAGCAAAGAATGAATCACTTGCTGGCAGGTAAAAAGACAGCGAAGGCCGATAGACAGCAGTTAAAGCGAAGGTACACCAACCTGAACTTGCAGATGATTGCATCGGGCAGTGGAATTAGAAGAGATAGAGAGAGAGAGGATCAGAGAGAGCGAGATAGAGGAGAAGAGAGAGAGAGAGAGCATGAGAGAGAGAGAGACTGGGAAAATAAACCTAACTCTGAGCTGAATCCATTAGTGCAAACCCCAACCACATAAGGGAGATACATAACAACACCACGATATAATAACAGAATAATCCCACCCCCTAGAAGGCCAATCGCTAGGCCCCCTGACAAATCGTGACAACCCCCCATCTAGAGCATCTGTTCTCTGGAACAGGGCTTCTTTTGAACCTGACGCATGTGTACACCAAATGGGACCGAACCCAACCTCTGTTCGACGAGTCCATAAATCCATACAAAATCAACATAAATTACAAGGGGATCATAATACTACTTATCAAACAACTAAGCCAACCTTCCAACATAAGTGCAATCCGAACAGGGATGATCACTACGTTAACCGTCACCACAACCTGTACACAAACCGAAAAACAAACCATAATCTGGCGAGGGGAATGTCCCTGTTGATTCCCAATGGGTTGCAAACTACGAGTCGCTGAGTTAGTCAAGCACTGTATGCTGAACCCTGATATGGCGAAAAGTGAAAGCATGACTCTGCAGTTCCACTGCTAACCCATAATAACGACTGACGACGGATCCGGTCACAGCACTGGAGAGAAATGATCGCTCTCCAGTACAACTTCGCCGACTACTCTTGGGACAACTGCGCTCCAAATCTGCCAGAGACTCAGCAACATAGGAAATGATAGACCCTAACCGAGACAGCCTCTGTATCGATCGCGTAGTCCACCACTACCAGATGTAGCGTCGACCGCGTCGATGGTGAAATTAATGCACCACCAGTCGACACCAACCTGCTGAATGGCTCCCCAACAGTGCACTGACCCTAGGGAACACGCTTCAAGCGACCCAGGCGATTGTCCGTATAGGCAACACGCAACACGCCAGTACTCCTAACCTGAAATCCACCCGCCAGAAAAAGTCTTGTCATACCCACGCTCAAGCCGCTTGAGCCCTATGGCCCCCATGGAGACCAGGGCCTAGCACGGAGAACAGATCCTCGAACTTGGGACGACAAGCTGCATGCCACCCGATCTGCCCGAGTGAAAACCCAAAGAGGATCCCCTTGTGGAGCTTGAAGCTCACTTGGCGTGTCGGCAGACTGACGGGACGATCAACGTTGTCGGAGGGATTGACAACAAAATCCCTGGGGGGAGGACGAACCATGTAGCAGATCGGCCCTAGCAGAACTCGTCAGAGATCGTGAAGAAACGGTACGCAATTACTGCTCCTGCTATCTTGCTTGCGTGCGTGGTAACCCCAACACATGCCTTTACGGCAGATCTAAACAGACGACTGCTCGTTCAAGGTTGATAAATTCCCTATAAGGAAACAGAGGTTCGCTCCACTGGTTGACCATTACTACGCCACAGAAGTGGGGTGAGATAAGGAATAATGTACCAAGCGGAGGAGGTAAAACAGCCTCCAACCCATACATCGCAACTGGCGCCCCGCTGAGCCTCAGGGGAAAAATCCTTATCCACAAAGAGCGTGAGCTCCCGAATCCCTGATGGTGTCGGACCAGGAAACCAAGCAACAGAAAAACACTGGACACTCGTACCACCACGCGGGATGGACCCCACGTTAGCGAGGCTACGAGGACGCGGAAGGACTAGCCCATGGACTACCGCGGCTTTAGGCAATCTTTCCAATGGCGGGCGACGACCACAAAGAACACCGTCGGGGTGCTGAGTCCCCGATAAACTGCCCGCCTGTTCGACCCGCTGGCAGTCGTCGGCGCCATATGCCACTAAATCCTGTAGGGCTCCGTCCGTATTGGGCGATGCCCAACGTTCGGGCTTCACAAACACCTCAGCGGTATGAATCGCAGCCGGAAATACGGTGCTTCCGCCTAAACGGACCAACTCTTGGGGACACGGTGTTGGTAGCTTTCGATGAGATCAGTCTCAAGCTCAGCTTAGCACTGACGCCAATACCTAGACGTTTGCGCACCTATCTCCAAACTGCACGAAGTCGCGTCGTTATTCTTTTCATGGACCTGAACTTCCTCCTTACGTCTCTGGGTAAGAAAAACGTTTACGCAGAGCCAATTGCATGTCTGCATAAGACGCGCTTCATTAGGTGAGCACACAACTCCCTCCAGCGCCATGATAACCAGAAAAAAGGTGCATGGCCTTTTTACTCTGACAATTGTAACGAACTTGCTACCTTAAAATCTCTAAAAACATATCATGTCTCACAGGTCTGACTCTGAAGCTTTAGTTGGGCTCTAATCTATCACTTGCCTGTTTAACCCCTGATTACAGATGCGGGAAGTCCGTCGAAGAAGTTGTTCCACTCTTCCCTCGCAGAGTTCTGTCGGCAGCCTTCCCTCGCTGATCCAACTCTTCCACGGAGGGCTTCTGGTGCTGAGCCTTTCCCTACGGGTTCCTCTCCCTACGCGAGTTTTCCTCCTCCTACGCAGAGCTTCCATCAACTAGCTCTTCCCTCCGAGGGTCCTGCCTGGAAGCTCTTCCTACGAAGCTTTGCCTCTTCTCGAGCTTGCCTCTTCCAAAGGGCTTCCTGCTGGCAGCATCCACTCGTCCGCTGTTGCTCTAGAAACATCAGGACAGAGCATTACCTGGCGGATTCACCACATCCCGACACGGGAGATCCATTGAACCCTTCCTTGGGTCCTCGACTTTCCCATGAGGAAGTCTCCAGGCATACCCTTACGAGGGAACATGGAAAGGAGAAGTTTCGGTCTCGCGACCCAACAGAACCCACGTTGCTTAACCATACCAGACGCATCGAGCAGAACCGTCAGATGGGTTCTAAAAAGACCCCATCGAAATAAGTGAAAGTACCCTGGTCTATCGCTACACACTGGAATAATAAAGTACACTGTGTCAAGTACTGGTACTATAGTCTGGTACATTTGAAGACTTATCTCTTTGCCCACCGTCGCCATACCACCAGCACCGGACGTCGCATGACAACTATATCCTATGTCCAAATACAGGGGAAAGACAATTCACTTGAAAGAAACAAAACCGCTCGGATTTGTCACGTCTCTTGGTACTGACTGAAAACAGCAAATAAAAATGTCAACGTACAATGTTCGGTGATCCACTCTGCAAACACACCACTACAACACGAGCAAACATGCGGTTGGTCTCACCGACAAAACAAAACAAAAACAAAAAAAATATGTCCGGCTCTCCCACTCGCAAAACGCGCTCACAACACGCAACTTCGGTGGGCCACGCCCAAAAAAAAAAAAATACAGACGGAATCCAAAAGAAAAAATGTGACACTAACCGCCATACACCCACTGCTCAATAACCTCCCCAAAGAAACTGGTTATTAAAAACAGGAATGGCAACTGAGTGCAACAGAAAGGAAAGTCTTACGCGTGCTGCAGGGCACCCGGCGGAAAGAGGTCTGGACGGTCGATCCCCTTCGTCTAATTCGACTCCCCAGTCACACGGAGTTTTCAGGACCAAGACTCCCTCACATAGAGTCACCAGCCAACCACCCACAAACAGACACGAACAAACTGATGAACAATACAAAATAGACAGAAGGACAGGCACCCGCGAAGACGAGAGGAGACAGCCAGAACCCTTCACTCCCGGACGATGCCCCACAAATGTCACACCGACCTCTGGGGTCTGCCCTGACAGGATCGGTCTAGATGGGAGTGAAGGGAGTGACTGACCTCGCACGCCTCGCAAGAGACCACACAAGAAAGTATACGATACAACACACCATTTATTCACACCAACACACACATAGTCACAAATAAGCATTTAACACACACAACATCACAATCACAATTAAGCCTTTCAACACACACAACATAAAATAGTCACAAACAAGCATTTCACCGCACACAACATAACCATAAACATAAATAATCATTTCCAACACCCATTCCTTTCCGTGCTTCATGTGGTTCCCCCACACCTCTGTCTCTCCAAAGTCCTCTGAGCGTACCGTGTCAACTCAGGTGCCCCAAACCGGTGTCTGCTACCGAACAGTCTTCAATGCCGACACCCCCAACACACACACACACACACACCATGCACGACACAGAGCGAACCACACTGGCGACATGGGCTGAGGAAGTCCGAGGACAGTGGAGAACGCGTCCCGTGGGACGAGGCGCTGTCGCTGAAGGTCCTGGACAGGGCCAGGACCTCCACAAGGTCCACGTGCTCCTCACCTCAGCGGTACCAGGGGGCCCCAACAGAGCAAGGCTTCGGGTGAAGCCCCGAGGGAGAAAACGGGATTGGGGAAGAAGGGTACCCGTGGACGAGGCAGTCGCTGAAGGTCCCGGTCAGGGTTAGACCATCCAGCAAGGTCCACGTACGTCACACTGCGGTGGCCCAACAGCGCAACCTCGGGACGCCCCCGGGAGGAGAGAAAACGGCACTGAGAAGGAGAAAGGGTACTGGAACCCCGCAGTCAGCGGGTCTGTAATTTGCTGATAATCTAACAGCCACTCGCATGTGGCGAGGGAGGTGTTGCTGAATACATTAGTAACACCACTCAAAACGAGCTACATCACACAGTAAAAAAACAACCAAATGAGAATGTTCGCTAAGGTCTCCTCACACGAGCAGTAAAGATTACATTACCTGCTAACAACGAACAGCAATTATACTTCATCCTTCCTCACTCACTCAACATTTCCTTCTTATAACTGAATAATACGGCAACCATTCTTTTATAACTGCCACTATTTGCAAATAAAATTCAATGGCACATACTCACATTTTATAATAACGTTCAAAAATAACATTCTCCACACACATCCAAATGACTAACACGCGTACGCACGCTCGCAAACATAAAACTCGTTCCCTTGCAACACAACAGACGTGGCCGAAGATAAACCGTGATGTGACAGGTGAGACGAGCGAGACCAAGCAGTACAACCTGAATCCATCAGGTTCTCCCCCATACCGCGACTACCGCAATCCCAGATGCATAAAAATGAGAAAGATTTTGGAAAATTTGACTGCCAAGTAAAGATTGAATTAACCAGAAAAAAGTGTCTCAAACAATATTCTTTTATAATGAAATCAAAAGGAAATTGCGCAAAGAGAGAACTTGCCGCTAACAACAAAGAAAACAACAAACAAACCACGAAACTGAATGCTTCGCTACCCGTGGTGACACCAAAGGGCGTGTCAAGCGACTCTCGCCTCTTCCAGTCGAGAGGACAGCAGACAGATGCGGAAAAGAGGATGACGTGAGACCTCCCCTCAGGCGACGTAGGGTGAAGGTACCGACCGTACCATCGACGTAGTAGTGAAGAACCAGAACCAGCAGCGCCCCAGAACATCTTCCTCGAGTGAGTGAAAACCTGCTAACGATGCAGCCCCATGCACGCTACGTCACAGTGAGAATACCTCAACCTAAGAGGAATGATGCACGTGCGGCAGTAAAAAGAACAGGCGAAGGCCGAAAGACAGCCAGTCAAGCGAAGGACCAGCCACCCGTGAACTTGCAGGTGAATGCACGGGCAGGAATTAGAGAGAGAGAGAGAGAGAGAGAGACTGAGAGAGATAAAAGAGAGAACCGAGATGAGAGAGAGAGAGAAGAGAAGAGAAGAGAAAGTAAACTAACTGAGCTGACGACATTAAGGTGCAAACGCCACAAGCCACATTAAACGGACAAACCAACAACAAAGCGACAATTAATAATGAATAATTCCTCCACACCTAGATGGGTCAAATCGTCAAGGCCTGGACAAACCTCGTGACAGTTGAGTGCGCCACGTGATATTAATGTGTGTGTTTGTGTGTGTGTGTGTGTGTGTATTTTTGTGTGTGTGTGTGTGTGTGTGTGTGTGTGCCGTGGGTGACCAGAATCAGCAGACCATGACCCTCAAGGAAACCGGCAAGGACCATACGGAAGCTCCGGAAAACTCGCGGAATCGGCAGCCGCATGGATCGACCCTAGGACTCCAGGGATCAGACTGTAGACACCCTACTGGGAGGCAAATCGTTGGAGCCATGCCCGACCTTGGATCGACCCTATGGCAACCCAGGAGAGTCAAACCGACCTTGGATCGACCTATGGCAACCCAGGAGGTCAACCGACCTTGATTGACCCATGTCAACCCAGGAGAGTCAAACCGACCTTGGATCGACCCTATGTCAACCCAGGAGAGTCAAACCGACCTTGGATCGACCCTATGGCAACCCAGGAGAGTCAAACCGACCTTGGATCGACCCTATGGCAACCCAGGAGAGTCAAACCGACCTTGGATCGACCCTATGGCAACCTAGGAGAGTCACACCGACCTTGGATCGACCCTATGTCAACCCAGGAGAGTCAAACTGACCTTGGATCGACCCTATGTCAACCCAGGAGAGTCAAATCGACCTTGGATCGACCCTATGTCAACCCAGGAGAGTCAAACCGAGCTTGGATCGACCCTATGTCAACCCAGGAGAGTCAAACCGACCTTGGA
>CM031606.1:10480325-10500325 GCA_018398815.1 Conus ventricosus
CTCGATCAGAGATAAAGAAAAACGAAAAAAAAAGAAAACGTACACTTTGGGAGAAAATACTTTGTATTTTTACCTTGGCAGTCTGAGACACACTTAATACTGATGAGAAATAGAATGTTATATAAAAGGAAAGAATTTAAAAAGAATTTTCTTTTGTTCTTCAGTCCATTGGACTTGAGTCTTTAAACGAAATATCCCAATGGACTGAAAGACCGAAGAAAATCATTCTAAACATTTAAGATATATACCAATAAGAGTAAAGAGAAGAGAAAAATCACTCTCTCTGAGATATCGTCTACAATCACATGGTCTGATCGTTGTGCGCATACTCTTGTGCTCAGCTACAAAGATTCGCATCCCACTTGGACCGATAATGTGCTCCAGTTTTTCTCTCTGTTTATGGCAATCTAAAACCTGGGAAGGATAAAGAACAAAACAGGAAGCTATACCAAAGAAAGAAAGATAGAAAAAAGGACCAACAAGCCAACAGGAATAGGTTCATCTGATTCGCGTGTCTCCAGGTCCGTGGGTTTATAATTTCATTTTCTTCTCGTTTTCTTTTCCCATCTCTTCATTTCTTGCCGGCCTAATGGCTTTTGTTAATCTCTCTCTCTCTCTCTCTCTCTCTCTCTCTCTCTCTCACACCACACACACACACACACACACACACACACACACACACACACACACACACACACACACACACACACACACACACACACACACACACACACACACACACACACACAAGACATTACAGATTTTAAAAGATCTTGAAGGGCTTTGACCATGAGTCATTTAAGAACAAAATAATTTGTGCTAGCTCTCCATTTCCTTTTGATTCTTGGATTCCGCAGCCACTGACAAGATTCACTGTGTTGTATAAATCTTCCGTGCTTCTCAAAGCTGTTCTTTTTTTCTTTTTTCTTTCTTTTTTTTTTCTTTCTTTTTCTTTTTTGCTTTTAAAAAAATGTCCTTTTGTGTTTCAATTTAGTTTTCTTTAAAGCTTTCTCAGTTGTGTTTAGTCATATTTCTTTTCTTTTTTTTGTTTCTTCTTTTTTTTTTTTTAATCTTCTTCCATTTTATCTTCCATGTCATCTTAGCAGGATTGCCACCACACTGCTCATTCCATTTCCAGCTGTACGCAGTCACCCCCCCCCCCCCCATCCTGTTGCAGTCCCAGCAGAATGTTTCCACAAGAAGCAAAACAACATGATGTCGACATAAAGCAGATACACTGCGCAGCTGCTAACTTATGGTTGTAGTTTACATCAGTGCTCGCTCCATCATATGCAGAGAACAACATTTTAACCCCCTTACAAATGCCAGTAATTGATTTGTCACAGATCCAGATATGAGAGAGTGTATCCCCTTCAGGGTAGGGATTAAAGGAAGAATGCGAAAGTGATGGGATGGGGTGGGGGAGTTAATGAGTGCGTGCGTAGAGCGTGCGTGCGTGCGTGCAAGCGCGCGCACGCGCGCGCGCGTGTGTGTGTGTGTGTGTGTGTGTGTGTGTGTGTGTGTGTGTGTGTGTGTGTGTGTGTGTGTGTGTGTGTGTGTGTGTGTGTGTGTGAATCCATCTTATAAATGCTAGACAAATCATTTGTTGTCATGTGCTTGGCCATTCTGACATTTCACTGACGGCACACACACACACACACACACACACACACACACACACACACACACACACACACACACACACACACACACACACACACACACACACACACACACACACACACACACACAAGTTCATGCACTTGCACACGCTTTCAGACAATTTATGAGAAGAGAGAGAGAGAAAAAAAAACAAACAAACAGGATAGACGGGATAGGGGAAATTGAGCAGGCAGATGCACAAGCACGTCCTTGTCTCTGCTTTTGACAACAGTTTTCTACCATTGGTGTTCACAGCCACCGTGTAATAAGCGATGGTGTTGAGAGGGAGGGGGAAGTGATGCGGCGCTCACAGACCACGCTGCCTATGGCCTGTCCGCATGATTCATACACCATAGCACCGCCAGGGCGCGGGATGGAATTGATGGTCCGTCGTTTTCTGGACTATCGCCATCCCCACCCCCCACACTGTCTCACCTCATTCTCCCCCCGTCCTCCTCTTCTTTCTCATTCTTTCCTCCCCATGCTTGTTGCTCCTTGCTTTATTTACATCTTTCCTCTCAAAGCTTAGGTCGGTTTGTTGCCGTTGAATTGTGTGACTCTGTCTCTACCATCTGCAAACCCTTTACCTTTCTTCTGCATCCTGTCCCCTTTTTCACTTCGCTCGGCTTTCATTCGCTCACCCATTCAAGACTTTCAATGTTTCCAGGAAAATGATTTCAGGATAACAGGATAACAATTTTATTTGTCCAAAAGATGGAAAATGAATTTTCGACAGCACAGTAACCATATACCAGGACAATACGCAAGCAGAGAAAGAAAAACAAGGCGTACACTTCCGGTGTAAGAATCAATAGTAAATCAATCCCATCAGTAAAATATCTTCATGCAAGCACAAACACTCTTCCCACACCCACCCGCCCCCCCCCTCCCCCTCCCCCCCACACACACACACGCACGCACGCACGCACGCACGCACGCACGCACGCACGCACGCACGCACGCACGCACCACACACACACACACACACACACACACATCATAGAAAACAGGAGGATCTAAGCTGTAGAGTTGAGATGTTTTAGATGAGTGGTAGTAAGCTCTTTTTCTTTTCTTACATCATAGAAAACAGGAGGATCTAAGCTGTAGAGTTGAGATGTTTTAGATGAGTGGTAGTAAGCTCTTTTTCTTTTCTTTTCAGCCAAACAGAAACGATGTACCAGCCCTACTCGTTGTTGTTTCGCTCGACCACAGAGAAGAAAAGACAGCTGAAGAGGTGTGGACATGAGTTACGACCATTCGGACTCACTGAGAATCCTCCGAGGGGATACAGGACAGACAGAAAAAGAGGTGGACAAAGAACGTTGTTGAGTAGCCCGGGAAGAGGTTTACCACAATTCAGACACTTGCCCCATCGCTACAAGAGGGCATGGAGGCAGCGTTCATCCTGGCAGTGCACCTCGTGAGGCCTTGGTGGGCTCTGGACCAACGATTTATGTCATGAATAATGAAAAGAAGATGGATGGATCCTTGGTAAATGAACTTTTTTAATAATGGGATCCATCATTAACGGTGGGAATTCTAACTAAAAATCCTGGGACCCATCATTAACGGTGGAAATTCTAACTATAAAATCCTGGGATCCATCATTAACGGTGGAAATTCTACCTAAAAACGCTGTCAAGGGCAGCAAAGACTGTCCAGATTAGCACATGTTTGCAAGGACAAGAATCTCCATGAAACACAGGATCAGGCTCCAGTACTGAGTGGCGTATTTATTAATTTCATTCCTTGGGTTCTGATGTTTCCGCCAGCAGTGAATAGACGGCGAGCTAGGCAACATAAAAGCTGCAATAGAAAACACTGTCGGCAGTTTCAGCCTCCCGATGCCCGATATGTCTGGAGCACCGTGTTGACTATGCAGCCCAGAGTGCTGATATAGATAAAACACTGTTGGCTCGAAGTGTTATAAAACACTGTTGGCTCCAAGTGGTGTGTTCCTGGATTATGGGGAGATCCACAAACGGTAACAATATTCTTTCACAACAAAATACATGTGACCTTTCTGAATCATATACATTTCTCATACAATCTATCCATGAACATCTGACCGAGTCAACTACTCATGAGACCCTGGTTAATTTTGTATCAACGTCCTTGATGGCAATTATGATAAGACAGGACCTATGGAGCACCCCTCCCCCCCCAAAAAAAAAAATCAATACAAAAGGTAACACTTTGCCCAATAACTAATGAGGGTGGTTATGTGAACGGTTATCTTCTGAAGCATTGATATTGAAACTATCGAGTGGGGATCCATCCATACACACACACTGTACCGTACTCTACAGTCTGTCACTTGTGACTAAATAGAACTTGTTATGTGAACAAGAATTTCCCAATGTGTGGTATGAGGTCTGCAGTTGCGAAACACCATGGCTAGAGAGGATTGCAGTTCTGAAACACCATGGCTGGAGGGGATCGCAGTTCTGAAACACCATGGCTAGAGGGGATCGCAGTTCTGAAACACCATGGCTAGAGAGGATTGCAGTTCTGAAACACCATGGCTAGAGGGGATCGCAGTTCTGAAACACCATGGCTAGAGGGGATCGCAGTTCTGAAACACCATGGCTAGAGAGGATTGCAGTTTTGAAACACCATGACTAGAGAGGATTGCAGTTATGAAACACCATGACTAGAGAGGATTGCAGTTATGAAACACCATGACTAGAGAGGATTGCAGTTATGAAACACCATGACTAGAGAGGATTGCAGTTATGAAACACCATGACTAGAGAGGATTGCAGTTATGAAACACCATGACTAGAGAGGATTCGTTATTGGACTGAAGCTCCACCAAGCACAATATTAATGTTATGTCCCTGTTTGTCTTACATTAATCTAATGTCCCTGTTTGTCTTACATAAATCTAATGTCCCTGTTTGTCTTACATTAATCTAATGTCCCTATTTGTCTTACATTAATCTAATGTTCCTATTTGTCTTCCATTAATATAATGTCCATATTGGTCTTCCATTAATCTAATGTCCCTATTGGTCTTACATTGATCTAATGTCCCTATCGGTCTTACATTCATCTAATGTCCCTATTTTCTTACAGCCATGTCCCTATTGGTCTTACATTAATCTAATGTCCCTATTTGTCTTACAGCGATGTCCCTATTTGTCTTACAGCAATGTCCCTATCTGTCTTACAGCCATGTCCCTATCTGTCTTACAGCCATGTCCGTATTTGTCTTACAGCCATGTCCCTATTGGTCTTACATTAATCTAATGTCCCTATTTGTCTTACAGCCATGTCCCTATTTGTCTTACAGCCATGTCCCTATCTGTCTTACAGCTATGTCCCTATCTGTCTTACAGCCATGTCCCTATTTGTCTTACAGCCAAGCATAGCGTTTTTATGAAGTAAATTTGATTACAATCATCAATTAGACTCGGTAGAAAACCATCAAAATGATTCTAAACGCATCAAACTTGGAGGCTTTTCCCCCAAAAAAATCCGTTACAAGTATCGCGTCATATTATTTCCTTACACCGAATTCAAAATGTGATGGCACAATCTCGATGTGCCCTTGACTTTCATATAAAAGTTCAAACGACCGGAATTTTAATAGCCGCTCATTGATGCCAACAGAACAAATGCTGCCTTCAAAGGCATTAGAGAGAGAGAGAAACCTTTTCCTATGATACACTGCTTTGTCTGTCTGTCAGCGAGCGCGCGCGCGCGCGCGCGCGTGTTGTGTGTATGTGTGTGTGTGTGTATGTGTGTGTGTGTGTGTGTGTGTGTGTGTGTGTGTGTGTGTGTGTGTGTGTGTGTGTGTGTGTGTGTGTGTGTGTGTGTGTGTGTGTGTGTGTGTGTGTGCGTGCGTGCTCGCGTGCGTGCTCGTGTGCGTGCGTGCGCGTTGGCTACAATGAACAAATCTGTTATTCACGTCACTGTGTGTGTGTGTGTGTGCGTGTGTGCGTGTGTGCGTGTGTGTGTGTGTGTGTGTGTGTGTGTGTGTGTGTGTGTGTGTGTGTGTGTGTGTGTGTGTGTGTGTGATCGCGCGCATGTGATGAGTGAAAGTGTCATACTTTCTCGCTTGTCTACCTGCGATATTGAGAGTTCTCCCCTACCCACGCCCTTCCTTCCTCGGCACCCTCACCCTCATACCCCCCCCCTCCCCCGTCGTTTCATCACCCTCCATCCCCCCTTCTACCTTGCATATCGACCAGTAAAGAGCGCAGCGAACAGATAAGCACACACTCGATGAAAGATGCATAGGGCACAGGCACAATAGCCCCGGTCTTGGCCCGACGAGCTCAGCGTACGGCGGACTGGGCAACTGGAGCATCGTGGCCACGGACCATCCTGAATGATTCCGAGGGAGCAGATTTAGAGGGGCATTAAACATTAACTATTCAATATCTCACACTGTGTCTGTCTACGAAGGGCACTAATGGCTCCCCATTGAGGCTTGGCCTCGCAGTTTGAGAGAGAGAGAGAGAGGGGAGAGAGAGAGAGAGAGAGAGAGAGAGAGAGAGAGAGAGAGAGAGAGAGAGACAGAGAGAAACAGAGAGAGACAGAGAGACAGAGAGAGAGAGAGAGAGATATGATGATGATGATGATGATAATCTTTATTTCCAAGGGTAACAGATAAGCAAACTTGGCCGATCTTTCTGTAAATTAGCAGGTATGTTCATTATGGGTCACGGATGATGCCCGATGTTTTAGTTTGCCCCATTATAGCCGTTACTAACGGCTTTCTTCTTCTTCATGGAATATCTCGGAAAGTATTATGGGCGACGGATGATGCCCGACGTTTTAGTTTACCGTTGTAGCCGTTACTGACGGCTGTAACGGCCCATAATAGTTTTTCTTCCTTATGGAATATCTCAGAAAGTACTTGGCCGATCTTTCTGAAAATTTGTAGGTATGTTCATTATGGGTCACGGACCATGCTCGACGTTTAATTTACCGTTATGGCAGTTACTAACGGCTATAACGACCCATAACGGTTTTTTTTAATGGAATATCTCAGAAAGTAAGTGGCAGATCTTTCTGAAAATTTGTAGGTATGTTCATTATGGATCACAGAGATGCCCGATGCGTTTACCGTTATAGCCGTTACTAACGGCTCATAATGGTTTTCTTCTTGATGGAAAATCTCAGAAAGTTCTTGGCCGATCTTTCTGAAAATTTGTAAGTATGTTCATTATAGGTCACAGACGATTGCCGATGTTTACCAGAATAGCTATTACTAACGGTTACACCAGCCCAAGACGGTGTTTCCTTTTTATGGAATATCTCACGCCTATTCAGGATAAACTGGGAGTACGTTTATATGCTTTGCATCTTGTTTTTCTTTAGAATTGTCGTCCATTGTGTTTCTGATTTTGTGGCTCAGTAGCCTGTGTCTACTCTGAAGAATCTTCGCTTTTAACACAGGAGGTGGGATGCTATAGGGAATGGGGGTAGGGGTGTTGCTGAAGGAAAAAGTCTTTCAGTATGAAGTTATCCATGCCTTCTGTAAATTTGGTTGCAGGCAAATTCCTGTTTTCTGTCACTCTGACCGATCGCGTTCTCTCTATCTGTCTGTCTGTCTGTCTGTCTGTCTGTCTGTCTGTCTGTCTGTCTGTCTGTCTGTCTGTCTGTCTGTCTCTCTCTCTCTCTCTCTCTCTCTCTCTCTCTCTCCCTCTCTCTCTCTCTCTCTCTCTCTCTCTCTCTCTCTCTCTCTCTCTCTCATAATGAACATACCTACAAATTTTCAGAAAGATCGGCCAAGTACTTTCTGAGATATTCCAGAAGGAAGAAAAACTATTATAGGCCGTTACAGCCGTCAGTAACGGCTACAACGGTAAACTAAAACGTCGGGCATCATCCGTCGCCCATAATACTTTCCGAGATATTCCATGAAGAAGAAGAAAGCCGTTAGTAACGGCTATAATGGGGCAAACTAAAACATCGGGCAACATCCGTGACCCATAATGAACATACCTGCTAATTTACAGAAAGATCGGCCAAGTATTTTCTGAGATATGCCATAAAGAAGAAAAACCGTTACAGGCCGTTACAGCCATTAGTAACGGCTATAACGGGGCAAACTAAAACATCAGGCATCATTCGTAACCCATAATGAACATACCTGCTAATTTACAAAAAGATCGGCCAAGTATCTCTGAGATATTCCATGAAGAAAAACAACTGTTACAGGCCGTTACAGCCGTTAGTAACGGCTATAACGGTAAACTAAAACATCGCTCATTATTCGTGACCCATAATGAACATACCTACAAATTTTCAGAAAGATCGGCCAAATACTTTCTGAGATATTCCATAAAGACGAAAACCCGTTACAGGCCATTACAGCCGTTAGTAACGGCTATAATGGGTAAACTAAAACATCAGGCATCATCCGTGACGCATAATGAACATACCTGCTAATTTTCACAAAGATCGGCCAAGTACTTTCTGAGATATACCATATAGAAGAAAACCGTTGCAGCCGTTAATAACGGCGACAACGGTAAACTAAAACATCGGGCATTATTCGTGACCCATAATGAAGATACCTGCTAATTTTCAGAAAGATCGGCCAAGTACTTTCTGAGACATTCCATATAAAGAAGAAAAACCGGTACAGGCCGTTACAGCCGTTAGTAACGGCTATAACGTGGCAGACTAAAACATCGGGCATCATCCGTGACCCATAATGAACATACCTGCTAATTTACAGAAAGATCGGCCAAGTATTTTCTGAGATATTCCATAAAGAAGAAAAACCGTTACAGGCCGTTACAGCCGTTAGTAACGGCTATAACGCTACACTAAAACATCGCTCATTATTCGTGACCCATAATGAACATTCCTACAAATTATCAGAAAGATCGGCCAAATACTTTCTGAGATATTCCATAAAGAAGAAAAACCGTTCCAGGCCGTTACAGCCGTTAGTAACGGCTATAACGGGGTAAATTAAAACATCCGGCATCATCCGTGACTATTAATGACCATACATACACATCTACAGAAAGATCGGCCAAGTACTTTCTGAGATATTCGATAAAGAAGAAAAACCGTTACAGGCCGTTACAGCCGCTAGTAACGGCTATAACGGGGTTAACGAAAACATTGGGCGTCATCTGTGACCCATAATGAACATACCTGCTAATTTTCATAAAGGTCGGCCAAGTACTTTCTGAGATATTCCATGAATAAGAAAGACCGTTACAGGCCGTTACAGCCGTTAGTAACAGTTAAACAAAACATCGGGCATTATTCGTGACCTATAATGAACATACCTACAAATTTTCAGAAAGATCGGCTAAGCACTTTCTGAGATATTCCATAAAGACGAAAAACCGTTACAGGCCGTTACAGCCGTTAGTAACGGCTATAACGAGGTAAACTAAAACATCGGGCATCATCCGTAACCCATAATGAACGTACCTGCTCATTTTTACAAAGATCGGCCAAGTACTTTCTGAGATATTCCATAAAGACCGTTACAGGCCGTTACAGCCGTTAGTAACGGCTATAGCGGTAAACTAAAACATCGGGCATCATCCGTGGCCCATAATGAACATAACTACAATTTTGCAGAAAGATCGGCCCAGTAGTTTTGTCTGGAGCGAGTGGAACACATTTTTTTTTTTTACCACGGACACACGGACACACAGACAGCATTTCTTCGTTCCCATTCTAAAGTACTCCCTGTTCTATAAGAACTGGGAGTACAAAAAGCAGCGCGGAAGAGAGTGAAAGGAGAGAGGAAAATACGTGCATAAAATTGTTTAAAATCCTAGGATACGATTCACGCAAACACACACACACACACACACACACACACACACACACACACACACACACACACACACACACACACACACACACACACTAACACACACACACACACACACACACACACACACACACACACACACACACACACACACACACTTTATCACTTGCTGCAACCCATGGCATTTCCATGGGGGGGGAGGGTTGGGGAGGAAAGGGTCATTGGGAGATCGATACTGGCAGAAATGCTTCCAACGAAAGAAGTACACGACTGAAGTGCGATACGGCTGAGTGCAATATGCTACCATACATGACACAATAATACCATGACACCCAGCAGCAGACGGTGATGCGATGCAATGCGCTGCAATGTAAACCAGTACACAACTGCAAAAAGGTTTCAGAAAAAGGACTGGGGAGACGGTAGACCCCCAGGTGAAATGGATTATGGATTTATGTTTTGATCCAAATCCACTTTGTAGATCCACACCCATATTGAATGGGTTGGACCTTAGGCCAAATTCGATCTTGCAATCAAGTTTCATTATAAACATTGCTAGCTATACATAAATCGACAGACACAACTGAAAACGTAACTATTCTATGCTGATCGATGAAGGTGACGATGTTTAAGATGATGCTAGGTATTTCCATTCTGGTCTGAGACTGCATGACAGAGCTGTACTTCATGCTTTTTTGTCAACCAGGCTGGAGAGGTACAGCCATCTGCAGTTTTGGTCAGGAAATTTGAGCAACGCAATCAGAGATGCATCTATTACGTAAATATAATTCGACTGCGAGGTCCCATTCGTCCCATTTGAGCCCACAACAGACTCAACTCTAGCTCACAACAGACTCATCTCTAAGTAGAAGCCAGCCAGGACAGAAAAATATCACAAGGAATGGCTCTGATGGGAATCGAAACCTCGACCTCCTAGCCGAAGTCCATGATGCTTACCACTTGGCCACAGTGGCTGGTGTGAAAACAAATTTCCTCATTCTTTTATGTGACCACGTGATGAAGTGATCTGATCTGATTTGGAATTCCAGAAGAAAGAAACACGTATCTCTGTTGACGTTCATAGCGGAGACGGAGGAGGGAGATGGGGGGGGGGGGGGGGGGGGGGAGAGGTAGAGTAGGGATGCAAGTGGCTGATATAGAATTTATCATAAAATATACAGAGAAAAAAACATGTTTAAATTTTAAATACTCTATCTCCAATTAGCTCCTCTTTGTTTTAAAATTCGCCTTATACTCTATAAGAATTTAACAATTTTATTGTTGCTGTTGCTCTTTTTTTTCGTGGCCATCAAGGTAGAAGCCAGGTGGTTCATATGGCGATCACAGTAGAAGCCAGGTGGTTCATATGGCCATCAAGGTAGAAGCCAGGTGGTTCTATATGGCGATCAAGGTAGAAGCCAGGTGGTTCACATGGCCATCAAGGTACAAGCCAGGTGGTTCATATGGCGATCAAGGTAGAAGCCAGGTGGTTCATATGCCGATCAAGGTGGAAGCCAGGTGGTTCATATGGCGATCAAGGTAGAAGCCAGGTGGTTCATATGGCCATCAAGGTACAAGCCAGGTGGTTCATATGGCGATCAAGGTAGAAGCCAGGTGGTTCATATGGCCATCAAGGTAAAAGCCAGGTGGTTCATATGGCCATCAAGGTAGAAGCCAGGTGGTTCATATGCCGATCAAGGTAGAAGCCAGGTGGTTCATATGGCCATCAAGGTACAAACCACGTGGTTCATATGTCCATTAAGGTAGAAGCCAGATGGTTCACATGGCCATCAAGGTAGAAGCCAGGTGGTTCATATGCCGATCAAGGTGGAAGCCAGGTGGTTCATATGCCGATCAAGGTGGAAGCCAGGTGGTTCATATGCCGATCAAGGTGGAAGCCAGGTGGTTCATATGGCCATCAAGGTAGAAGCCAGGTGGTTCATATGGCGATCAAGGTAGAAGCCAGGTGGTTCACATGGCCATCAAGGTAGAAGCCAGGTGGTTCATATGGCCATCAAGGTAGAAGCCAGGTGGTTCATATGCCGATCAAGGTGGAAGCCAGGTGGTTCATATGGCCATCAAGGTACAAACCACGTGGTTCATATGGCCATCAAGGTAGAAGCCAGGTGGTTCATATGGCCATCAAGGTAGAAGCCAGGTGGTTCATATGCCGATCAAGGTGGAAGCCAGGTGGTTCATATGCCGATCAAGGTGGAAGCCAGGTGGTTCATATGCCGATCAAGGTGGAAGCCAGGTGGTTCATATGCCGATCAAGGTAAAAGCCAGGTGGTTCATATGGCGATCAAGGTAGAAGCCAGGTGGTTCATATGGCCATCAAGGTAGAAGCCAGGTGGTTCATATGGCCATCAAGGTAGAAGCCAGGTGGTTTCAAGCAGACAGATTAAAGTCAAAGGAATAGGACTATTTGGCAGAGGAAAAAGGGAGACCACTTGGAGGAAAGATAAGATCACGGGTGAGTGCGAGGGCCTGAATTGTGACGTCAGCTAAAGGGAAGGTCATATCTTTGAAGACTGTAAGCGATGTCATCAGTGGAAATCAAACAAACAAGAAAACACAAATTGAGTAAAATGATTGGAGATGGGCGATGTTCGTTTGGCAAATCATCAGTTTAATATCAAATGCGGGCACAGACATACGCTTGGCCTCAAAACGCTTACATGGATTATATAGTGATTTGGTGCAACATCCTAGCGGTGGCGTGTGGCCTATACGTCATTCACAGTCTCGTGTCCTACGCGTGATTCCAGCATCTCACCAGCACTGGTTGGTGGTCCACTACCATAGCGTGATCAGCGGTCCGTCCCCCGATCTTGACCCGCCCACTGGCGCCAGCCGCTACTGTCACTGACCGCGTGCGACCGTTCAGAACCCGACACTGCTGAGAATTGATGATCCGTACTCCGGTATTTCCTGAGCCTTTGAAACAGCCTGGGATTGTGTGCATCGCATGCAGTAGTGTGTGTGTGTGTGTGTGTGTGTGTGTGTGTGTGTGTGTGTGTGTGTGTGTGTGCGTGCGTGCGTGCGTGCGTGCGTGCGTGCGTGCGTGCGTGCGTGCGTGTGCGTGTGTGTGTGTGTGTGTGCATAAGGAAACCATCGCAATCCCTTTTGAAGGCAGATATATTTGTATTGCCTGCTCCGAGGCCTTTCGCCCGCTGGATCGGGACTCACGAGGGACGTGAGTCCCGATCCAGCGGGCGAAAGGCCTCGGAGCAGGCAATACAAATATATCTGCCTTCAAAAGGGATTGCGATGGTTTCCTTATGCAGCTAGAGAAGAGTTTTCATATCTGTAACATAATTTTTTTTTTTAATTTCATTTTCCCAGTTTCTCCATCTTCAAACTCCCCTCTCCTCTCCCTCCCTCAAGTCCAAATCTTTGCCAGACAGTTCAGTTGTTGGCCTGCGCTTGTTTTTTCCCCCACTATTAGATTGTTCGTCTATGTATTTTGTCTGACTTTATTCAAGTTTAAAAGGCTGTGCCAGTCTTGAATAAAAGTTAATGTGTTAGGTTTCCTTATGGGAGCAAAACATACCCCACTTGTTTACTGTTTTTCTTTTTTTTAATTTCAGCAAATGTTTGTACTTTTTCTTTGCTTGTACATGCTGTAATCTCTGTTCTATTTTTCTAGTTCTTCTGAAAATTCTGAGTGCACGTTTACTGTAACGTTTGGCTTGTCGACACTCCTCGTCAAACCATTCCGAAGACTTTGAGGAGGCAACCAAATAGACTTTCTTTACCATGAAGCTGCTAGCCGATAGCAGGCAACTTACAAAAAGATCTACTGCACCATCAACATCATCTTCCAAAATGGCGTCCGCCCGTTGTAATCTATCATGAATGTCTGTTTTTCTCAGATTCTCTAGAAAATCCTGTTCACCTTGTTTATCCCAAACATGTTTTTCGATAAAAGAATTGCTCTTACTTTCATGTTTGCCGCTTTGCTTGGGATGGTCAAAGGAAACGAAAGTACAACTGGCAAGTGATCAGATTCGATAGAATCTTCAACAACGAGTGACATGCCATATTGTGCATATAGCAAAATAATCAACAGTACTGCATCCTAAACTGGATATAAGGTGTAACTACCATCGAAACCATGTTCACAAAGCCCATTCAAAATAACAAGGTCCAAAGAGTTGCGTAGTTCTAACAACTGATCACCAAATACATTTTCAGATTCATCATGTGAAGTTCTACAATATGGCGACTGGTGATAGTTCTCTATAAAATTGTCATCAACATCGATGCCGACATTATTTTTCGAGGCTGTTCTTGCGTTAAGGTCCCCGATAATAACACATAAAAATTGTATGATTCATACAAATCCAACAAACATTGTTCTAATGGTTCTATGCCAAACCCATGCGTGTTATTTCCCAGACATTTGACTCCATTGGAGGTATATATGTACAAATCCAAAATACATTCATGTCGCTATCGAAGAGCTTCTTATCAATATTCAAAATGATCGTATTTTCAGACTTATAATCAATCCGTGTAACAAAACTAGAAAAAGTCTTTTTAACTAAAACAATTACTCCTGAATATCGTCCTTGGTGGGAAAGCTTCTTTGCTTGTGAATTATAAATCACGCAATCATTGAAAAGTGAGGATTCAAAATTCACACCAACAAACGTTTCAGTTAAACACACAAAATCATGTGATTTGATATAACTTACAAAATCGTTGTTCTCCAACTTAGAAAGCAAACCATTTACATTGAAGTTTAGAAACTTGATTGAAGTGCTATTATGTTTAGGTATTTCTTGAGAAAAATTATTTTCTATGGACTGCTTTGCAGTAAAGTTTGCACCACCGTTTTTCTGTTCAACTTTCAAGGCCCGGCCGATATCCTATTTGGAAAAGAATCGAGCTTGGCGCGGGACCTTGTGTGTCCCCTTTCCGTAATGTCCCTGCCACGTTCCTTGGACTGTGCACGTTTGAAACTGTCCAGTATAGTGTTCTGAACTGGCATCCCTTGGCCTGGATTCTCCCTTCTTTAGGCGCTGTTTCTGTTGGTTGTCATCTCCCTGAACACCAGGATTTGAAAGTGCCACGTCACTGTTGGCGTTCGTCGTGTTGTTTGTGTCAACAGACGGAGTTGTGCCACGTCACTGTCGGCGTTCGTCGTGTTGTTTGTGTCAACAGACGGAGTTGCTATCTGTTGTTTGTGTCAACAGACGGAGTTGCTATCCGTTGTTCTGACTGCTCACCATCCTGTCTGTCTGTCTGTCCTGATAGCTGTATGAGAAGATGGACGGGCCTGTGCTGAGTGTGTATTTTATATGTCTGTGTCCCCATGGGTGTTTCCTGGATCCCCATGTGTGTCACATAATATCGTCTGTTCATGTTTCACTTGGTTTGTTGATAGTTGCCCCCTGTTCATTCACTACGAGTTCATCGTCATTCTTCTCTTCTACTGCATCAGGTTCAATACCATGAGAGATTCTGCAAGAAGTTTGAGTCACAGTAATCGCAGGGGTTGAAGCGACTTCTGTCTCGCTTGCAGTGTCACCCTGCACGTCTTTGTCGTTGACGATTGGCACTGGGAATTCTACCTCATTCCCCCTTACGTCACTGAGATTCTCACTGATGTCCTGTCTTCTGTCGGGACTGTTTAGGTCACCATTCAGTATATCGTCCTTGTCCGTATGTCGTGAGTCTCTGTAAACGTCAAGCTGTTGAGTCACTTGTCTTGTGATGAATATACTGACTTTGTCTTTGTGCTTTTTCGGTGTACCTCGTTCTGGGAAACATTCGCTGCTGACCGTGGTTCCTGGATCGTCTATCGCGGAAGGCTTCTGAATCTTCATCTGTCGGCAGTCTCCGCTGGGCTGCCTGGCTGTAAGATGACCAGCCTGGAGCAACTGGTCTGGCGTGACGGCCGACACGGTCAGTTGAAGACCTGTCATTGCTGCCCTCTCCTCTGTACCCTCTTCTTTCCTGCTGGCTGTGAACGTGGACAACCGCTGATCTGTTGTCTTTACCATCTTTTCTGGGAGCAGGAGGATGTCTGTCTGGCACCCCCAGTAGCAGTTGACTGCTGTCTTCTGTCCTCTCACCTCGTCCAGTCCGGTAGCGCTCGTTCCTTGAGTGGTGCAGTTGTGGCCACTCCTCACCCTGCAGTAGATGTCGGTCGTCCCGTGAAGACTCTAGGTTGTAGGAAGAGTGGCTGTGAGAAGACGGAAATCGGCCATGCGAAGGCTGTCTGTCTTTCACATGAAGTCGTCCATTATAAAATATGCCATTTTGTCCTGGTCTCTGTGGAAATCTATCATCTGCCTCTGTCTTGTGGTGAGGTCCGCAGTCACTCTGATGCTGTTACGCCGCACTGCATCACGCAACTCTCGGTCCTGAGGATGGACATCCTGTCTCCCCAACGACAGAACTGCACCAACAGTGGGCGGGGAGTGCCGTTCTGGCGTGGACTGCCTATTCTATAGGCACGTTCAATGTCAGATGCATGCCACACAACATGACCGGAATGAAAGTTTAGTATGTCCGTCACGAGTTCCTCATTGGACAGATCATCCCTCTGTCGCGTTTCATCAACGCCGAAAAATGTTAGATTGCGTTTCTTGGTTTCTAATTCTAAAGCTTCCACTTTTTCTTCCATACGATCGAGACGTTCCAACAAGTTGACACTGTCTTCCTGAAGTTCGATGATTTGTTCAGCATTGTTGTCCACACATTTCTTCACCTTGCCTATTTCTGAGTTTAGACGGCGAAGAATTTCTTCTTGCATCTGGAATTTGTCCTCTATCAGTTTGTGCATATTGACTGAATGGAGTTGGAAACCATTCATCAACTGAGCAAGTCTCCAGTCAACCAGTTGCAAAACGTTATTTTCTTCAGGTCCGGGGTTCAGCTCGACATCTTTACTCATCAACAGAAGGACAGAGCACAACCCGTACGCCAGCCTACACGACATACGCAGCGGCTTGCATGTGAGCATCGTGTTCACTGACTTTGTTAACGACCGCACGAAACAGCGCCTGCGAGAGCTCAGGTAGGACACGTCCTCTCACCTCGGCGGTCAACTCCGAGTGAGAGAGAGAGAGAGAGAAAAAAGAGAGAGAGGGAGAGAGGGAGAGAGAGAGAGAGAGGGAAGGAATGTAGTAGAGTACCAATCTAACATCCCTCTGACAGCACCAGCACATCATGAGAGAGAGAGAGAGAGAGAGAGAGAGAGAGAGAGAGAGAGAGGGAGAGGGAGAGATAGAGAGGTTAGGGTAGGAAGAGGTTGGCAAGGGGGTGGAACCACTTGAAATTGAACCCAGACTATCTCGATCGATGGATCGTTTTAGTAATGGTCCAGAGCAAAAAACCACGTCCACGGCAGAATTGGAGTGATAATGACACCCTGCCTCTCCCGCGTCCTGCACCCTCCTATCGACAACTCCGCTTCACCTGTACACCTTTCCCACCCATACGTCCCCACCTCCACACACTAGTTCAATGGCACGGACCACATGGTGAACTGCTCGTGCAGTCTGAGCGTGGCTGGATCATCGCCCAGTGAACTAGGTTGTGGTTTAAGCTGGACGGCTGTCTGTTGTTTTTGTCCCTACAACTTGCTGATTCACCCGGTCATCCCTCTCAAACGAAAATCACGTTGTGGACTGGGTGCGATCTTCTCTCTGTCTGTCTGTCTGTCTGTCTGTCTCTCTCCGTGTGTGTGTGTGTGTGTGTGTGTGTGTGTGTGTGTGTGTGTGTGTGTGTGTGTGTGTGTGTGTGTGTGGTGTGTGTGCCTGCCTGCCTGTCTGTATACTAGTGGATCTGTCTGTCCAGCTCCATTTTTGTTTCATTGTGTCTAATCTGTCTCTGTATGTCTGCCTATCTTTGGACAAAGTTTCCTCTCTGTGTATGTAGATCCTGTTCATTGTGAACTAGCAGTTTAACCTAGCTTTACCTGTTCATTGTGAACTAGCACTTTAACCTAGCTTCACTTGTTCATTGTGAACTAGCAGTTTAACCTGGCTTCACCTGTTCATTGTGAACTAGCAGTTTAACCTGGCTTCACATGTTCATTGTGAACTAGCAGTTTACCCTGGCTTCACATGTTCATTGTGAACTAGCAGTTTAACCTGGCTTCACCTGTTCATTGTGAACTAGCACTTTAACCTGGCTTCACCTGTTCATTGTGAACTAGCAGTTTAACCTGGCTTCACCTGTTCATTGTGAACTAGCAGTTTAACCTGGCTTCACCTGGGCATTGTGAACTAGCAGTTTACCCTGGCTTCACCTGGTCATTGTGAACTAGCAGTTTAACCTGGCTTCACCTGTGCATTGTGAACTAGCAGTTTACCCTGGCTTCACCTGGTCATTGTGAACTAGCAGTTTACCCTGGCTTCACCTGGTCATTGTGAACTAGCAGTTTACCCTGGCTTCACCTGGTCATTGTGAACTAGCAGTTTAACCTGGCTTCACCTGTGCATTGTGAACCTGGCTTCACCTGGTCATTGTGAACTAGCAGTTTAACCTGGCTTCACCTGTGCATTGTGAACTAGCAGTTTACCCTGGCTTCACCTGGTCATTGTGAACTAGCAGTTTACCCTGGCTTCACCTGCTCATTGTGAACTAGCAGTTTAACCTGGCTTCACCTGTGCATTGTGAACTAGCAGTTTACCCTGGCTTCACCTGGTCATTGTGAACTAGCAGTTTACCCTGGCTTCACCTGTTCATTGTGAACTAGCAGTTTAACCTGGCTTCACCTGGGCATTGTGAACTAGCAGTTTACCCTGGCTTCACCTGGTGATTGTGAACTAGCAGTTTACCCTGGCTTCACCTGTTCATTGTGAACTAGCAGTTTACCCTGGCTTCACCTGTTCATTGTGAACTAGCAGTTTACCCTGGCTTCACCTGGTCATTGTGAACTAGCAGTTTACCCTGGCTTCACCTGGTCATTGTGAACTAGCAGTTTACCCTGGCTTCACCTGGTCATTGTGAACTAGCAGTTTACCCTGGCTTCACCTGGTCTATGAGCTCCCTCATCACATCCCTCTTTCCTTCCCCCTTCAACCTCTTAGTCTGTTTGTCTCTATCCGCAGCACTGCCGCCAAAGACCATGGTAAAGATGAGAGGGAAAGACAGGGAGTTAGTGAGGGGGTAGGGTAGCCCATGACCAAACACATCTAAAATGACACCTGTGCCCAAGAGAGAGAGAGAGAGAGAGAGAGAGAGAGAGAGAGAGAGAGAGAGAGAGAGAGAGAGAGAGAGAGAGAATCAGTATTTTCTGGTATGAACATCTTATGTTAACCCATGTTTCAGTGACAGGAAGGGCAATGTGGGTGGGGGTGTACTAACCCTGACTACAAACGTGACTTGGCATTGAGCGAGCAGACGAGTTCTGAAATCCCCCTTCATGAATTAAAAATGGTGCAGTGTGAAACTGGCCTTTGCTGATCATCAATGTTTCCACAGTAGGACCGTGGTTCGACGCAATCAATTAAGAATAAGTACTCTACTTCTGAGAATACACATGTTTACAAATTTCAAGGCTGACCTGATCTGCTACAATGAACACTTGTACAGAATTGTAGGCTGAGGGCACAGATAGAATGGCTGCAGACTTGGCCCAACGAGCTCAGCGTCAGACGGGCAGGGTAGCTTGGAGCGTAGTGGCCACGGACCATCCTGAATGGTTTTGGGGGTGGGCTGTGCCGATTTAGAGGGGCATTAAACATGAACAATTCACTGCCTCGTCCGGTGTCTGTCTGTGGACACTAATGACTCCCTCTTGAGGATTTGTCTCGCAATTTGAGAGAGAGAGAGAGAGAGAGAGAGAGAGAGAGAGAGAGAGAGAGAGAGAGAGAGAGAGAGAGAGAGAGAGAGAGAGAGAGAGAGAGAGAAACAAGTAGGCAAAGTGGCAGAAACGAGGACACCACGGCACCATAGTTTTAAACAATAGGATATTCTGAAAGACTCCCTCCTCCACTAACACCTCCACCCCCAAGCCTCTGCAATACCCACCCCACCCCCACAAGTCAAATAAAAGTATTTGCAAGACTAAGGCAGTGGACAGAGACACAGAAACAGATAATGGACGGCTGTTAAAAAAGTGAAGTCAAAGAGAGTCAAAGAAAATAGGAAAAACAAGCACGGGATTAAAATAAAAACGCTCAAGGATACAGTTTACTCTGAAACTTAACCCCCCTCCCCCCGAAAAAGGACCACCCCCCCCCCCCCCCACCTGTGGCATTATCAAGGAGGGAGAGGGTGGGGGAGGGATGGGTCATTTAGAGATCAATATTGACGGAACCGCCTCCAATGAACGAAGTGCACGACCCAAATGAAATACAGTGCAGGACAATACTCAACGATACATGACACAATAGCAGACCCCTAGTGGCAGAAGCCAGCACAATGCAACGCACTGCAGTGCAAACTGATACACAATGCAGCGCACTGCAGTGTAAACTGATACACAATGTAACGCACTGCAGTGTAAACTGATACACAATGCAACGCACTGCAGTGTAAACTGATACACAATGCAACGCACTGCAGTGTAAACTGATACACAATGCAGCGCACTGCAGTGTAAACTGATACA
>CM031606.1:10505325-10512825 GCA_018398815.1 Conus ventricosus
CACCGGAGCTAAAACATTTTTCAAATGATGGACGATAAGGATAAGGATGACGAAGGTGATTCACATGTCACACACCGGAGCTAAAACATTTTTCAAATGATGGACGATAAGGTTGAGGATGACGAAGGTGATTCACATGTCAGACACCGGAGCTAAGACATTTTTCAAATGATGGACGATAAGGTTGAGGATGACGAAGGTGATTCACATGTCAGACACCGGAGCTAAAACATTTTTCAAATGATGGACGATAAGGTTGAGGATGACGAAGGTGATTCACATGTCGACACCGGAGCTAAAACATTTTTCAAATGATGGACGATAAGGTTGAGGATGACGAAGGTGATTCACATGTCAGACACCGGAGCTAAGACATTAATTTTTTCAAATGATGGACAATAAGGTTGAGGATGACGAAGGTGATTCACATGTCAGACACCGGAGCTAAGACATTTTTTCAAATGATGGACGATAAGGTTGAGGATGACGAAGGTGATTCACATGTCAGACACCGGAGCTAAAACATTTTTCAAATGATGCACAATAAGGTTGAGGATGACGAAGGTGATTCACATGTCAGACACCGGAGCTAAGACATTTTTTCAAATGATGGACAATAAGGTTGAGGATGACGAAGGTGATTCACATGTCAGACACCGGAGCTAAGACATTTTTTCAAATGATGGACGATAAGGTTGAGGATGATGAAGGTGATTCACATGTCAGACACCGGAGCTAAAACATTTTTTCAAATGATGGACCATAAGGTTGAGGATGACGAAGTGATTCACATGTCAGACACCGGAGCTAAACATTTTTAAATAATGGACAATAAGGTTGAGGATGACGAAGTGATTCACATGCCAGACACCGGAGCTAAAACATTTTTCAAATGATGACGATAAGGTTGAGGATGACGAAGGTGATTCACATGTCAGACACCGGAGCTAAAACATTTTTCAAATGATGACGATAAGGTTGAGGATGACGAAGGTGATTCACATGTCAGACACCGGAGCTAAGACATTTTTCAAATGATGGACGATAGGTTGAGGATGACGAAGGTGATTCACATGTCAGACACCGAGCTAAGACATTTTTTCAAATGATGGACGATAAGGTTGAGGATGACGAAGGTGATTCACATGTCAGACACCGGAGCTAAGACATTTTTTTCAAATGATGGACGATAAGGGTTGAGGATGACGAAGGTGATTGACATGTCAGTCAGCAGTGCTGGTCAGGAGATTTGAAAAACTACTCTCAAAGACGCATCCAGCAAGTGGTTTACATTTGACCGAGCTGTCCCCGGTGTAACAGCCCAATCTTACCCCCCCCCCCCCCCCCCCCCCCTCGGAACTTAACCCCGGGGTAAGTCTGGCTAGCCAGCTTTTAAACCCCCGGGTCCATTCCAGGACTAGCTGGAACTGACCCCCCCCCCCCCCCATTATCTACATTGTACAAGGTACACAGGGCACTCAGGAGACACTAATTAGCTGTAATAATAGTTAAAATCTTGATATACATTCAAGTGACCATGGTCGGTGACACTGATCACTGTTGTCTGCATTGCACAAGGTATACAAACACTCAGGAGACACTGATTAACTGTAAAACAGTCAAAATATCTTATTTAACGTCATAGTGACCAGTGGTCAGTGGCACTGACCACCAGTCACTGCATTGTACAAGGTACACAGGTACTCGGAGACTATAATTAGCTGTGAATAGTTAAAATCTCCGATTTAACATCATAATGACCAGTAGTAGTGGCACTGAACCACAAGTAATCTACATGTACAAGGTACACAAGCACTCGGGAAACACTAATTAGCTGTTAAATAGTTAAATCTCCGATTTACGTCATAATGACCAGTGGTCAGTCGCACTGACCACTAGTCATCTGATTGACAAGCTAAGGTACTCAGTACCAAGAGACTCTAAATAGCTGTAAAATAGTTAAAAGAGGAAAACGGGATGAAGCAACAACGGTACTTGGTCACACCGACACGTGGTCACAACGACATTTTGTCACAACTACGCTTGGTCAACATTGGCACTTGGTGACATTGCATGTAGCCGTCTTTCTTCCCACGCATGCACGGGCGTACTCACACACCCGAATACTGACCCACGCATGTAAGCTAGCGCGAGAAATGTAATACGTATCTGTTAGGAACCAGGGTGTGTGTGGGGGGGGGGGGGGGGGGGGGGGGGGGGGGGGGGGTGGGGGGGGGGGGGGGGGGGGGGGGGGGGGGAGGGGGGGGGGGGGGGAAAGGAGGGCGGGTGTGGGGGGAGGGGGGAAGCTGGAACCCCCGTTGGAAGGGGGGGGGGGTGGAGGAAATGATCCATTGTTCTAACGACTTGGGGGTGGGGTGGGGGGGAAAAGGAGGAAAACCTGTAGTTGAAGGGGGGGGGGGGGGGAGGAAGATTCCAGATAGTCTAGACTGACCGGGGGGGGGGGGGGGTAAATCCAGGCTAAGCCCAATCTACCCCCGCGGGTAAGTTCCAACTGGGGGGGGGGGGGTAAGTTTTCTAGCAGTCCTAAAATGACCGCCGGGGTAAAGCGGCTAGCCCAGACATACCCTGGGGTAAGTTCCAGAGGGGTAAGACGGCTGTTAACCGGGTCTTTCCATTAGACCTAGAGCAAGCACCTCAGCTCTGACGATTCCCTGGCTTAAGGCTGTGTCAGGCCAATTGAATGACAAACACCTAGGCTACATCAAAATGTTGTTATCTCCATATTAGCGGGATTGTCTTCAGTTGTGATAAGCTCCTACCATAACATTATCAGTCTCCCAAATCCCCCGAAGTCGGAGTGTGGCTGCCCATGTGGCGGGTAATCAAAACGGTACACACGTCATGTTCTCATCCCCAGCTGATGCATTTGTACCATTAGTGTTCAAGTACTTCGGCTGTTTGGATGATCCCTGGAGTCTTAAGCCAGGGTACGACGACGGCGACAACAACAACAACAACAAACAACAAAACAACAACACACACACAACAACAACATCTGACGATGAGTCGGTCGGGACAGAAAAAATCCACGAATTAATGCCCACAGCAAGATTCCAATTCACCTCTGTACAGCCGGCCAGTCCTCGACACAAACCACTACGCCGCAGAGACGATGTATGTTTGGAGCTGAGATGAAGTGGGACAAAGTGGGCGGGATCTGGGCAGGATGGAGAGAGATTCTAGATCCTTGTATCATTACTCCATGTCAGAGAGCAAGGCGTTTTTATAGGTGTTGGTATTGGTGTCTAACGGAGAACCAGGGTTTTGCTTCGTATCATTACTCCATGTCAGAGAGCAAGGCGTTTTTATAGGTGTTGGTATTGGTGTCTAACGGAGAACCAGTGGTTTTGCTTCGTATCATTACTCCATGTCAGAGAGCAAGGCGTTTTTATAGTGTGTTGGTATTGGTGTCTAACGGAGAACCAGTGGTTTTGCTTCGTATCATTACTCCATGTCAGAGAGCAAGGCGTTTTTTATAGGTGTTGGTATTGGTGTCTAACGGAGAACCAGTGGTTTTGCTTCGTATCATTACTCCATGTCAGAGAGCAAGGCGTTTTTATAGGTGTTGGTATTGGTGTCTAACGGAGAACCAGGGTTTTGCTTCGTATCATTACTCCATGTCAGAGAGCAAGGCGTTTTTATAGAGTGTTGGTATTGGTGTCTAACGGAGAACCAGCGGTTTTGCTTCGTATCATTACTCCATGTCAGAGAGCAAGGCGTTTTTATAGAGTGTTGGTATTGGTGTCTAACGGAGAACCAGCGGTTTTGCTTCGTATCATTACTCCATGTCAGAGAGCAAGGCGTTTTTATAGAGTGTTGGTATTGGTGTCTAACGGAGAACCAGTGGTTTTGCTTCGTATCATTACTCCATGTCAGAGAGCAAGGCGTTTTTATAGAGTGTTGGTATTGGTGTCTAACGGAGAACCAGGGTTTTGCTTGTTATTATATTGTCAGAAGAAGGCGTTTTAAGATGTTGTATTGTTGTCAACGAGAAGCGTGCGTTTTTTGTTTGTTTGTTTTTCAACAGAAGTGTGACGTTACACAGATTTGTTTGTTTTTTTTTCAACAGAAGTGTGACGTTACACAGATTTGTTTGTTTGTTTTTCAACAGAAGTGTGACGTTACACAGATTTGTTTGTTTGTTTTTTCAACAGAAGTGTGACGTTACACAGATTTGTTTGTTTGTTTTTTCAACAGAAGTGTGACGTTACACAGATTTGTTTGTTTGTTTTTTCAACAGAAGTGTGACGTTACACAGATTTGTTTGTTTGTTTTTTCAACAGAAGTGTGACGTTACACAGATTTCAGCTGCTTAAAATCGAAGCCCTGGTACATTATTTTGTACGACCTGTATCTGTGAAAATAGTTCAGGAGGAAAAGGCTCCTCAACCATAACAAACATTGGTGTACTAAATTTTCTATCAACTGAAAAATGCTTCTCTCTCTCTCTCTCTCTCTCTCTCTCTCTCTCCTCTCTCTCTCTCTCCTCTCTCTCTCTCTTCTCCTCTCTCTCTCTCTCTCTCTTGTTAATCAAATTGTGTGTCAATGTTTGGATGTCTGAAGTGAAGCCTATCAATGTGTCTGTTTGATGACCACTTTATTTGCTGTAACTAGACTCCATAAATCAGTCCCGTCTGTCACTGTCTCTGTCTCTGTTTTTGTCGCTGTCTCTGTCTGTCTCTCTCTCTCTCTCTCTCTCTCTCTCTCTCTCTCTCTCTCTCTCTCTCTCTCTCTCTCTCTCTCTCTCTCTCTCCCTCTCTCTGCCAGGCTGGGAAGAGACCCAAGAGGTAATGATGCCAATTGTCTGACATCCAGTGTCTGACTCGTTCTGTCCTAAGCGGCTCTGATTCCTAATGAGCAGCTTCCAGATGCCCCAGTCCCTATTCCAACTCACACCCCACATGCCTACCTAATCCCCACTCCTACCCCCCTCCCTGCTTTTTCGCTTTCCATGCTTGTGGTATAAACGTATTGCTTCACGAAAATTTCGCTTAGGTGAGAGATGATGATAATAACGTGTAGAGTATTTTTTCTTTTTTCAAGGGGTAACATAATATAAGTCAAGGGCGTACCTCTCTCTCTCTCTCTTTTTCTCCCCCCCCCCTCTCTCTCTCACTCTCCCTCCCCCCCTCTCTCTCTCTCTTTTTCTCTCTCTCTCTTCCACCCCAGCTCTTGCCTTTCAAACAGCGGTACGAGGAACCAGCAAATGAAAGCTGAGAACATTTTCAAGACACATAACTATATTTAAAACAAAATGAACTGTTGCTGGATAGCTGAGTTCTTCGTCAAATTAACATGAAAAACAAGAAAGATCTAAAATATGGTGATTTATCATCCACAAAATGTAATGGATTTTCACATCAACACAAGAGACACAAAATACACAATTTTGTGAGAAAGCATTCTCGCACAACATAATAGGAAAATTCCAACTCAGCTGTCCACACAGAGGAATATAAACCAACCCTAAACCGGATTTTCCTATACGTAGAAGGGAACTGAGAGAGAGAGAGAGAGAGAGAGAGAGAGAGAGAGAGAGAGAGAGAGAGAGAAGAGAGAGAGAGAGAGAGAGGAGAGAGAGAGAAGATGGAAGAGAAAGGAGGAGGACAATTTGAGGTTAAACCAGTTCTGTTTCGATCCATGGATGGTTTTAGTTGTGTCCAGAACGCTTAAAACGTGTCAAAGGCCACCCCCACTCATCCCCCCCCCCCCTGCTGCCCACCGTTCCCACCCATACGTCACCATCCACACTCCTGCTCCACACACTAGTTCAATGGCACGGACCACATCGTGAACTGCTCGTGCAGTCTGCGCGTGGCTGGATCATCGCCCACTGAACTAGGTTGTGGTTTAAGCTGGACGGCTGTCTGTTGTTTTTGTCCCTACAACTTGCTGATTCACCCGGTCATCCCTCTCAAACGAAAATCACGTTGTGGACTGGGTGCGATCTTCGTGTGTGTGTGTGTTGTGTGTGTGTGTGTGTGTGTGTGTGTGTGTGTGTGTGTGTGTGTGTGTGTGTGTGTGTGTGTGTGTGTGTGTGTGGTTGTGTGTGTGTGTGTATGTGTGAGTATGTGCGTGTGTACACGTGTGTGTGTGTGGTGTGTGTGTGTGTGTGTGTGTGTGTGTGTGTGTGTGTGTGTGTGTGTGTGTGTGTGTGTGTGTGTGTGTGTGTGTGTGTGTGTGTGTGTGTGTGTGTGTGCGTGTGTGTTCTCCATTATCTAATGATTTTTTTTTTGCTTGTGGTGTGTTGTCCAAGTTTTCTCTTTTTTCTTCTGTATTCCTTGGCCATTTTCAAAATATTCACAAGTTATTTCCATAGTTGTTATAATGGCAAAGGAATTGTTTTTTCTGCGTTTGTTTGCCTACTATGAATGCCATTTATTATTTCATCCACCAGTGAAGGATTGATAATCTTCGGGGATGGGAAACGACTGAATGAAGCACCAGCTGGAAGCTCTTCAGTCGCACTACCCAGGTAGGCAGACCGTTGTGTAAAAGAGTGTGGATTGTAAAGCGCTTAGAGCTTGGTCTCTAGCTGAGAATAGGCGCTACATAAGTATTCATTATAACAAAATAATAATAATAATATGCAAACTAATTTTACTTTACATGATTCTCAGCCGTTGTCAGAGTAGAAGAGAGTTGAGATGCTTGGCCTATTGAACAATAGGGCTGACAATTCAGACAATGTGACCACGGTTCGTGTACTTCTCTTGAATCGTGTTATGGTCGAAAAGCATACGTTCAAAGATTTCGTCTATTGATTTCATTCCCCTACTGATGTCTTTTTAGCACTTTTTTTTGACTGCGCTGTTCTGTCATTCGCTAGACGGCTTGTGGGGTTGCTAGACTGAGATTTGTTCCACATGGTCGTGAGAATTAGATGTAAAGGCATCATGTCTTTGTTAGATACTATGGGTAGACCTACACACAAACACAAGCGTTACAAATGGTTTTGTTTTCACAACACACACACACACACACAACACACACACACACACACACACACACACAAACACACACACACACACACACACACACACACACACACACACACACACACACACACACACACACACACACACACACACACACACACACACATACACACACACACACAGATATTATGATAGTTACTGACAGGAATTTAATGTCACATTTAAACTACTCTTCAAGTCAAGTTTCAAAACAGAGTGACTGAGGGCGGAAAATGAAGCAACATTTTAGAAAGAGAGGGGGTTAGTTACCGCCAAGGACATAGACAAAGTACAGGATAAGACCTGTACTTTGTTTGACTATGTCCTTGGCGGTAACTAACGCCCTCTCTTTCTAAATGTTCCTCTTCAAGAGTCCCTCACGTCCTGTAACCCTCCTCAACACCACCCCTCCTCCCCTCCTCTCTAAGTGTCCCTCGCGTCCTGTAACCCTCCTCAACACCACCCATCCTCCCCTCCTCTTCAAGTGTCCCTCACGTCCTGC
>CM031606.1:10522825-10525913 GCA_018398815.1 Conus ventricosus
AAGCATTTTAAATCGTGTCATCCACAACATACAGGCAAACTGAAACAAATAGAGATAAATCTCAGTTGCTCCACACAGAGAAATCCTAAAACAAGCAGGGAGAAATAAACCATTAAAAAAAGAAATAAAAAGGGAAGGCAAATTTTCATCTCACAGTGAACAAGTTAAGGACACGAAGCTCCATAGCAACATGGCTCGCGTGAGGCATTCGGCTGGGACACAGGCAGACAAGAGACACACAAGCAAGCAAGCAACTTCCTCCCTCTGGTCTAACATCCCTCCTCCCATACCCTGTTAGGAAGCTCGAAGTTACTGAATGTGTTAACATATACACACGCACCCATTCAATAGGCCACAAACTAGCAGACTCTCTGTTATTCATATTTTTTATTTGGAAAAACTTTCTACGGATTACATGGCTATAAAATATTTCATATGCAAAACACAATTTGCATATAAAAAATCTATTAAATACAGAATACAATCATCGTTTCATAAACGTACACGCACACTGAATACATCTGTAGAAAGGTATTTTGCAATGATGGCTAACTTGTAATTGATACATTACAAATTAACAATGGCAATGTTTCATATCGATGAAATGTACACAATGCACAGAATTTGCATTTTCTAACAGGTGCATAACAAATTATGTATTAGGTTGTATAATCTGACGAAACTTAGCTATTTCGAGTACTTAATTTTTGGCACCCAACAATTTATAGAATTTGAAAGTTAGGGTTCTTCTAATAGTATGTTTTAAGCAACTGTTTACGCTTCTCATGACAATAAAAACAAGTGTACAAGTAAAACAATTTAAGGCCTAAATCATTGCAATCATAATTATGTATTGTATTTTCTGTCTTGTCCGTTACAGACAGCAGTACGACCACTCTGAACTGGCAACTTGTGATCTAGGGGGTTCACCTACAAAGAGACACTACACAAGCATACCAAGTCTTTGCCTCTGTCTCCGTCTGTCTATCTGTCTGTGTCTGTCTATCTGGCTATCTGTCTCCGTCTGTCTATCTATCTGTCTGCGTCTTTCTGTCTGTCTGTCTGTCTGTCTGCCTGTCTGTTTGTCTCTCTTTATCTGCCCTGTCTGTCTGTCTGTCTGTCTGTCTCTCTCTCTCTCTCTCTCTCTCTCTCTCTTCCTCTCTCACACACACACACACACACACACACACACACACACACACACACACACACACACAGCACGCACGCACGCACGCACGCACACATGCGCACGCATGTGCGCGCGTGCACACACCACACACACAACACACACAACACACACACACACACACACACACACACACACACACACACAAAACCACAGTACCAACGTCACCCACATGAAATGGACAATGTTATATGTTCTTTGACCTCATTCTTCTTTTTTTCTTTTATCTTGTTGTTGTTGCTGTTGTTGTTGTTGTTTGTTTGTTTGATGATTGTTTTGGGAAGCGATACGTCAAGGTCCATGTGTGATGGAATTATGCATGTGAGATTGGTGCTTAATTTACACCCGTCTGTAGAAGAACTGTTTATAATGTATCGAATTGCAGAAATCATCGACGAGGTGAAATGGAGAATTTCGTTTTTTTTTTTATTTTTTAAAGAAATATCCATTGCAAAAACTTAGGTACTAAACAAGCCCGTCCCATATTCTGGTGATGCCAAAATCAACGCGTGTGCATTATTCTTGCGTTGTGCACAATCATGCCGTGGTGATTTTTTGCGTGATGCACAAAATCAACGCGTGGTGCATATCTGGTGATGCAAATATCAACGCGTGGTGCATTATTCCGCCGTGATGACAAAATCAAGTATCGAATTGCATAATCTGCCGTGGTGCACAAAATCAACGCTGTGGTGTATTTTTTTTCTGTGGTGCAATATCTCGTTGGCAATAATTTTAGGTACTTAAATTACGCCGTGTGCATTATTCTGCCGTGATGCACAAGTGAAAAAAAATTGTTAGAAAGCGAGAAGTCCTTCAAACATAACAAACATTTGCATCAATCGTTTGTCAATTAAAATCTGAATGTGCTCTCTCTTCTCTCTCTCTCTCTCTCTCTCTCTCTCTTCTCTCTCTCTTCTCTCTCTCTCTCTCTCTCTTTCTCTCTCTCTCTCTGTGATGGCAAAGTTACGTGTCAATGTCTGGATGTCTAAAGTGAAGACTACTCATGTTTCTGTTTCATGATTACTTTATTTGCAGTAAATACCATACAAATCTCTCTCTCTCTCTCTCTCTCTTCTCTCTCTCTCTCTCTCTCTCTCTCTCTCTCTCTCTCTCTCTCTCTCTCTCTGTACCTATGTTATGAAGATGATAAGTTTGAGGGTGACACTTGTATCTTGTATGAGAATGCTTTATCTCTAAATTGTGTATTTTGTGTCCTTTGTTTGAGAAAGCCTTTCGCATTTTGTTGATAACTCTCCACGTTTTACATATAATTTGTTTTCTTTAATGTTAATGTTGAAGAACGCAACAGTTCGATTTTATATGCATATTAAAAGAAAATTTGGAAGATTATTATATGTTGCTTGCTAGTTCCTCATATCCCTTTTTGAAAGAGCTGAGAGAGAGAGAGAGAGAGAGAGAGAGAGAGAGAGAGAGAGAGAGAGAGAGAGAGAGAGAGAGAGAGGAGAGGAGGAGGGAGAGAGAGAGAGTTCTGGTTTATATGTTAACCTTGAAAATGAAACGTATTCTACACATTATTGTCATCATCATCGCTCACCTAAGCAAGCTGTCCACGAAGCAACGTGCACACACCGCAATTGTGTCATTTTTAAGAAATGAAAGGGCAGGGTGTGGCATCGGTGGTGGGTAGGTAGGTGAGGTGCGGTTTGGAGTGGGGGGGGGGGGGGGGCGGGACTGGAGCATCTGGAAGCTGCTCATTAGGAATCAGAGCGCTAAGGACAGAGCGAGTCAGACACAGGATGTCAGACAAAAGGCATCGTTACCTCTTGGGTCTCTTCCCAGCCTCTGTCTAGCACAGCCAGATTTTTATTCGAGGAGAGAGAGAGAGAGGAGAGGAGGAGAGAGCGAGAGAGAGAGAGAGAGAGAGAGAGAGGGGAGATG
>CM031606.1:10526013-10546013 GCA_018398815.1 Conus ventricosus
GCCCCGTTTTGCGCAACCTATTTCCACCAAAAACTGACGAAGGTTCGTCGTTAATTTTTTCTTCATGGCCCTGAACTTCCTCCTGTCTCTCTGGGGTAGGTGGAACGTTACGCAGAGCCAACGCGTCTGCATAAGACGCCCTTCATTTAGAGTGGACACACCCCTTGCACCCCAGAAAACCCAAAAAAAAGGTGCATAGCCTTTTTTTCCCTCGAAAATTGGGTTTTTAAACTAGAAAACCTTGTAAAATGCCAGGAACTATAAATGTCCTCATGGTCTGAACTCGGGAAAGTTTTAATTTTGGGCCTCAAACTCTATCACCTGCCTGGTGATTCCCCCCCTGATTACAGGCGGGGAGACCGCGAAAAAAAGTTGTTCCATTCCCCCTCGCAGAGCTCCACCTGTTAGTTCTTCCCTACGGGGGCCCCTTTTCCCCTTACCCCCCCGTCCCCCCCCCCCCCCGGCGGCACCCTCTCCCTACGCGAGAGCCTCTTCCTTACAAAAGGGCCCCCTGTGGCAGCTTTTTTGCGCAGTACCCTTTTCCCCTAGCAAATCTCCTGTCTGTCAGTCTCCTCTCTGCGCGGCCCCCATCCTTTCCCAACTTTTCCCCCACGCGGGCTTTCCTCCTGTGCCTTTTCCCCTACGGAGGGCTTCCTGCCTAACCCTTTCTTCCTGCTGCTCGGGGAAACTAGGACGGGGTATGTCCTGGGGTTGCCACTCCCGACACGGGGGGGATTGACCGCTGACCCCCCCTTGGGTCTCGTTTCCCCATAGGAAAGTCCGGGGATCTTTACGGGGGGAACCCTGGGAGGGGGGAAAGGTTTCGGCTTGCGCCCCCAACAAAACCCCATAGTTGCTTCGCTAGCTTGGCGCTTCCGAGGGGGAGTGCTTGGGGGTCCGACAGGAAGACCCCCCAGCAAGAGGGGTAACAGTACCCGGTATGCTAAGCACGGAATAAGAAAAGTTCCGTAGTCGAAGTTGGTATAATAGTGGGACTACAGTAACATTTTGAATACCTTTTCTTCGACCCCGCGTCGCCATACCCCCAGGGGGGGGACGTGCCTGACAAACAATACCTACTTTTCAAATACAGGGGAAGACAATTCACTGAAAAAAAAAAAATTTTTGGGGCGTGTGTATTGTGTGTATGTGTGTGTGTGCGTGGTGCGGACAAGTTCCCGGCTGCTCCCCCTTGGCAAACCGCGTTAAACCGGGCAACAGTGCGGGGGGGCTCACGAAAAAAAAAAAAAAAAAAATTTTGTCCGGGCTGCCCCCACTCGGGAAACCCGCGCTCCACAGCACGGAAAACAGTGGGTGGGGCTGGCCGAAAAAAAAAAAAAAAAACTGGCAGACGGAAACCCCGGAAGAAAAAAAAAAAAGGACATACGTCGATAAACCCCCCTGTACTCAAAAACCGGTAGAGAAAAAAAAAAAAAAGAACGGCTAAATACAAAACAGGAAGGAAAGACGGCGGAAACAGAAAGGCAAGACTTAGGGCCGTCCCCTGGTGAGGTACCCGGGGAAAAGGAGGTCTGGACGCGGTGACCCCCCTCGGCTCACTCGACTCCCGAGTCACACGGATGTTCCTCAGGCCACCCCAAAAGGCTCCCTTCCTAGAGTCACCAGCCAACCACCCACGAACAAACACGACAAATGACTAAAAATATACAAAAAGACAAAACTAACAGGACTCCGCGAAACGAGGGGACAGCAGAGCCCTTAAATCCCCGGGCGAGCCCCCACAATTGTCACGACGACCCCCGGAGGTCTGCCCTGAAGGAGGTCTAGGTGGGAGTGAAGGGAGTGACTGACCTACACCCCCCCGCAAGAGACCCCAATAAAGATTACGATACAACACCCATTTATTCACACCAGCAAAAAAAGCATTCAAAACACAACTGCACAAACCCCAAACGCACTCCACGACACAAAAAGCACAAACCAATCAAGCACTCCCCCACCCACAACATGCACGTTTTTAAATAAAATTTCACCATACGACGTACAAATCACATTCGCATTCCGCCAAAAATATAACAATTATAAAGAAAAATTTCCAGCATCGACCCTTTTTAACACCCTGGGTGCGTCCACACCCCTGCCCCCGTCAAGTCTGCGGGAGCCCCTGGCACTAGGTTTTCTCCGAGCCGGGTCGGTTTCGCAGGGACGCTCAAAGCCGACACCCCCGACTCACAAGCCGGCAGGAAGAGCGCGCCCGGAGGGGGGGGGGGGGGGGGGGGGGGAAAGGGGGAAAACGAGGGCGCTTTTTACGGGAAAGGTCCGGGCCCCGGGGGGTCGGGCCCCCGGGGAAAAGCCCAAGACGGCGGGTCCTCTACCAGGGCCCCCGTTGGGGGGGGGGGGTTTTGGCCAACCGGGCCTTTTGGGTTCGCCAGGGCGGGGCCCCCCAAAAAATCCAAAAGGGGTCCCCCCCAAGGGGGGTGGGGGGGGGCCCCCCCAACCCCCCCTTTTTTCCAAAAGGCCCCCCCGTTAAAAATTTTTTTTTTCTCGCCAAAACGGGGCCTAACCAGCAGTGGCCCCTTTCCACCCGTGCCCCAGGTGAAACCCCCCGGGAAAAGGGGGGTTGAGGAGTAGCTGGGGGGGAGAGTCGAAAAGGGGGGAAAGAAAAAGGGAAAGGAGGAAGGAAGAAGGGTACGGGAAAAACCCCCGCCGTCATTTAAAAGTCTGACCCATGCTGTCAAATCTTAACAGCCCCCCCCCTTCCCATAAATGGGCGAGGGGAAGTTTTTAAAATGCCCCCCCATCCCAGCTAAACCCCCGCCTGAGCTTAAACAGTAAACCCATGGCTAAGGGTTATTACTAGGGTCTTTCACACGAATGCGGGTAAAAAAAGGGCATTAAAATCAACGGTTTTTAAAAAAACCAAAAATTTGAATTATCTTCATCCTTTTTCTCACCCCCCGTTTAACATTTTCCCCTTTAGGAAAAAAACCAACACAGCGCCCATCGCTTAATAACTGTACCAATTTGCAAAAAAATAATTCAGGGCTTTAATTTTTCACATTTTATAAAAAAATTTCAACATAACACAAATCCCCAAACCCAACGCATCGAACAAATTTTTCATGCGTACGCACGCTCGCGAACTTTAAAATCGTTCCCCTTGCAACACAAAAGAGGGTTTGGGGGAAGGATAAGAGTCCGGCAAACGTGACAGGGGCGGACGGGGCGAGACAAAGCAATTTCCCAAACCCCAATCACCAGGTTCTCCCCGTCCCAGGGAATTTCCCGCATCACCAGATTTTTATAAACGGGAAAAAAAGAAATTTGGAAATTTTTTAAAAAGGGCCCGGGTTAAGATTGAATTAACCCAAGAAAAAAGGTCTCACAAAAATTTATTTCTTTCCCAATTTTTCGAAAAACAAAAGAAAATTGCCCCAAAAGGGAGACTAAGTCGACTAACAAAAAAAAAACCCAAAACAACAAACCACAAAAAACGGGATGTTAAAAGTCCCCGTGGGTGCCCCGGGAAGGGAGGGGGGTTTAAAACACCTCTTTTACCCTCTGTCCAGCCCGAGGGACAGAGGCCCGAAGTCCCGGAAACAAAAGAAGTGATGTCCCTCTCCTACGGGGCCGATGCGGGAAATTTAAAAGTATGACGGTACTCTCGATGTTTTGGGGTGGAGAAACCAAGATCGGAGCAAGCGCTCCAAAAGACATCTTCCGCTGGGTGTGAAGAGCAAACCCTCCCTCGAAATGGCGGCGAAATGCCACCCTCGTCAAAAGAGTGAGCATACTTAAAATAAAAGAAATGAAGCACGGTGCGACAGGAAAAAAAAAGAAGGCGAGGGGCCGAAATAGACGGGAAATTTCGAAAAGGAAAGGTCCCGGCCCCCCGGAAAATTTGGGCAGGTTAAATAGCACGGGGGTGGGAATTAGAGAGAAGAGAGAGAAAAAGAAAACCGAAGTTAAAGCTGAACAAACCCCAAAGGGTGCAACCGCCCCCAAAAAGCCACACAAAGGGAGGGGTTAAAGACAACGCAACGACAAAAAAACAAAAAAAGAAATTTCCCCCCACCCTAGGGGGGGTTCGAACGTCGTAGGCCTCGTGACAAACTCGGGGAACTGGGTTGGGTTATTCGTGGAATTGGGTGGTAGGTGTAGATACGTAAGACTTCCTTTTTCCAGAGAATCAGTTTCCCCTTAACCACTGGAATGATGAAAGGGAAAGGGTGTTTCTCTTCCTCATCATAGTCAGCAGTTTCTAGCTTGAGGGGCGGTTTTTTAAAAGCAAAAAGGGGGATCTGTAGAAAAAGGGACTTAGCCGACGTTTTAATTTGTTTTTACTGCCCCCAAAAACGCTTTTGGTTTCCCTTTTCTAAAGTTGGTTTTTGTTTTTCTTTCAAAAATCGGTTCATGCGCCTGTTGTATGTCCCCGTCCCAAGTCATTCATTTTGGTTTTGCACCCTGGAATTTCACAGGTTTAATTTAAAACACTCGAAAAAAAAAAACTCATTTTACATGTTGCATTGCCGATCTTGGGGGGGGGGTCACCCCTTTTTTGTTTTACATCATCAACAGGGGAAGCAAAGTTTTTCCTTGAAAATTTTTCAAATAATTTATCCTACTACAAAGTTTGCGCTGTCAAACAAAAAAAGCCTGTGCTATCGCCGTTGTTTGAAAGGGCATTTTAAAAGTTTTTAAAAAAAATTTTTAAATCGGGAAAAAAAGTTTGACGTTTTTCACACCCAACCCAAAGGTCGTCCCCCCCATGGCCCGTAAATTTTCATGGAAAAATATCACACATCCAAACTCCTTAATTTAATCAAACTGTACAGACTGAACAGCGGTGTAAATTAGTAATTTTGGGCAGACGATCAGCCCTTCCCGCAAAATTCCCCTTTCGGCCCTCTTTTTCGTTGTGTGTTTGGGGTGTTTTGTGTGGGTGTGTGTGTGTGTGTGTTTGTGTGTGTGTGTGTGTTTTGGGGTGGTGTGTGGGGTTTGGTGTGTGTTGTGTGTGTGTGTGAGGAGAGGGAGAGGAGAGAGAGAGAGATGAGGAAAAAGGGGAAGAGGGGAGAGAGGGGCGGGGAGGGAGAGGGGAGGGGAGGTTGCAGGGTTTTTGCACGAAGGCCTTTTTGACGATTGGCCCCTCTAGGGGGTGGTAGAATTATTATTTATTTATTGTCGTTGTTGTTTTTTGTGTATCAGGTTCCCCCCAAAGTGGCGGGGGTTGTGGTTGCACCCTTTAAAGTTGTTCGCTCAGGTTAGGGTTTTCTTTTTCTCTCTCTCTCTCTAATTTCACTACCCGGGCAAATTTATCCGCGGTTCCGGGTTGGGTGGTTTCCCTTTTTTCTTGAATGGCTGTCTCCCATCGGCCCTCTCACCTGTCTTTTTACCTGCCGCACGGCGCCCTTCCCCCTTAGCTTGAGGTATTCTCACTCTTGGGGGGACGTTTGGGTGGCTGTTTTGGTGCCCCTAGGGTTTGGAGGTTTTCTCTTTTACTCGGCGGAAAATGTCCCTGGGGAAACGCCCTCTCCGGTTTTGGTTTTTCTTCCACATCGTTTTTAAGGGACGGTCGGTTTTCCCTTTTTTCCTATAGTCGGCCTGTAGGGGTGGGCGTCATCTCTTTTCCCCATCCCCCCCCCTTTTGGGGGGCCCCTCGAAATGGGACGAGGGCAGAGAGTCGTTGACCCCCCACTTTTTGGGTTTACCCCCGGGTAGTGGTAAACCCTCAGTTTTGTGGTTTGTTTTTTTTTTTTTTGTTGTTAGCCGGCTTAAATTTTTTCTTTTGCCCCAATTTTTTTTTTGTTTTCAAAATATTTAAAAGAAATATTTTTTGAGACCAAATTTTTCTGGTTTTAAAATTTAATTTTTTAAAACCCGGGCCCCCCTTCCCGAAATTATTTCCCCAAAAATTTTTTCTCCCCTTTTAATGCCCTTGGTGGTGCGGTAGTCGGGGGGGGGTTTGGGGGGGAAACTGGTGATTTGGGGTTTTGGGAAAATTGCTTGGGGCTGCTCCCTCCCCCCTTTTTCACAATCACCCGTCTCTTATTCTTCGGGGGCCCCCGTCTGTTTGGGCGGGGAAGGGGGAACGAGTTTTATGGGTTTTTGAGGCGTGCGTACGCATGATTAATCGTTTGGGTGCGTGGTTTTGGTGAATTTTTGTCATTTTTTAAATGTTTCTAAAAAATTTTGGGGATAATTGTGCCCTTGGGAAATTTTTATTTTTTTGAAAAAGTTTTGGGGGCAGTTTTAAAGCAATGGTTTTTTTTGTATTAAATTAGTTCCCCAGAAGGAAAAAAGTTGAAAAGTGAGTGAGGGGGATGAAGGGTAAAATTGCTATTTGTTTTTTTAGGGCCCGTAAAAGTAATTTTCCCTTTCTGCTTCGTTTTTGAGGAGACCTTTAGCGAAAATTTTCATTTGGTTTTTTTTACTGGGGGTTTTGTCCCGGGCTTTGTTGAGGGGGAATTTATATTAATGTATTTAGCCCAAAAACCCCCCCGCCCATCTGCAAGTGGCTGTTTTGGAATAAGAGCCAATTTTAGACCCTACTGGCCCGCGGGGGGTTTTAGTTTCCCTTTTTTCCCTTCCCGTTCTGTCTGACAGCCCCTTCCCTACGCCCAGGGTTTCCCCCTTCCCGACGGAGGGCTTCCTGTCTGACGCCCCTTTCCCTTGGAGGGCCTTTATCCTTTTCGTTTGCTGTCGCCCCCCAGAAAAACCCAGGACGGAGGCGATGTTTCCCGGGCAGGATTTTACCCCTCCCCACCCTGGGGGGGATGACCCCTTTGACCCGTTTCCCGGGGGCTGGGCTTTCCCATGGGAAAGGTTCCCGGGGGTAATCCCTTTTTAGGGGGAAACATGGGGGAGGAGAGGGGTTTGGTCTCTGCGACCCCCAAAAGAACCCAAAAGTTGCTTAACCCCTACTTTTGGGCGGATCTGAGGGGACGCGTAAAGGGGGGGTTTCGGCCCCAAGAAAAACCCCCCGCGAAGAAACCAACGAAAGTACTCGGGGGCTATTTGGCTACATCACTGAGGAGCACGTGGACTTGCTGTGGTCCTAACCCTGTCTGGGACCTTCAGCGACAACCCTCGTCCACGGGATGCGTTCTCCATGTCCTCAGACTTCGTACAGCTAATGTGACAGTGTGGTTAGCTCTGTGTCGTGCAATTTGGGGGTGTGTGTGTGTCAATGGTGTCGGCATTGAAAGACTCCGTTCAAGAACAGACCCGGTGTGGGGCACCTGATGCGATACGGTGCTCCCAGTGGACTTTGGAGAGACAGGGGTGAGGGGGAACCACATGAAGCACAAAAAGGGAACGTGTGTTGGAAATGCTTATTTATGATTATGGTTATGTTGTGTGCGTTGAAATGCTTGTTTGTGACTATGTGTATGTTGTGTGTGTTGAAATGCTTAATTGTGATTGTGCATGTTGTGTGTGTTGAAATGCTTATTTGTGACTATGTGTGTGTTGGTGTGAATAAATGGTGTATTGTATTGTAATCTTTCTTGTGTGGTCTCTTGCGGGGCGTGTGAGGTCAGTCACTCCCTTCACTCCCATCTAGACCGATCCTGTCAGGGCAGACCTCCAGGGGTCGGTCGTGACAGAGAGAAAGAGAAGAGAGAGAGAGAGAGAGGAGAGAGAGAGAGAGAGAGAGAGAGAGAGAGAGAGAGAGAGAGAGGACAGAAAGAGAGAGAGAGAGAGAAAGAGAGAGAGTTCAGACACCATGAGAAAGGGGCGTTAGAGAGACTGACTCGAAATGGTGCTTTTGTCATGTGCTGCTATTACTTAATAATTCATAGCGGACGGATTTGTGTTGCTTGCACCTCTGGATATTAGAAAGCCATCAGGTTCTTAGTGCATGATCAGTTCCATGTGTGTGTGTGTGTGTGTGTGTGTGTTGTGTGTGTGTGTGTGTGTGTGTGTGTGTGTGTGTGTGTGTGTGCGTGCGTACGTGCGTGCTTTCGCGCGCGCGCGCGCATGCGCACGCACGCACGTGTGTGTGTGTGTGTGTGTGTGTGTGTGTGTGTGTGTGTGTGTGTGTGTGTGTGTGTGTGTGTGTGTGTGTGTGTGTGTGTGTGTGTGTGTGTGTGCTCTCCATTAACTAATGAACTCTTCAGGCTTGTGATGCGTTATCCTGCTTTTCGGTTTGTTTTTCTTTTTCTTTTTCTATATTTTTATTTTTTATTTTATTTTATTTTATTTCTTTCTTTTTTTTCTTTTTTTTTGGGAGGGGGTCAGAATGTTTACAAGCCAGCGTCATAATTGATAAAATGGCAAAAGAATTGCTTCATCCCCCAACAAAGGCTTGACAATCTTAGGATGTGCGTTATAATTCTACTTTACAGGATTGTCAGAGCTGAACAGATTAACAATGCTTAGCCTGTGGAACACTGTGGCTGAAACTCACATTGTGACTGCATTTCTTTTGCCTGTCTTGTATCTTTTGGGGGGTCATAATTTGTGTAAATTTTCGCATTGGCAAACATTTACACAAATGTTATATAAACAGTAAACAAGTGGGGTATTTTTGTTCCCATAAGGAAACCTAACACAGAGTAACTTTAATTCAAGACTGGCACAGCCTTTTAAACTTGAATAAAGTCAGACAAATACATAGACGAACAATCTAATAGTGGGGGAAAAAACAAGCGCAGGCCAACAACTAAACCGTCTTCATAGTAATGACTTGGCAAAGATTTGGACTTAAGGAGGGGAGGGGGGGGGGGGGGAGTTTGAAGATGAAGAAACTGGGAACATGAAATTAAAATATATATATATGTTACAGATGTGAAAACTCTTCACTAGCTGCATAAGGGAACCATCGCAATCCCTTTTGAAGGCAGAAATATTTGTATTGCCTGCACCGAGGCCTTTCGTCAAAACATACCCCACTTGTTTACAGTTCATCGTTTACTGTTCCCTACCTCATTTCATTTCCAAATGTTGTATGTTAATTTAGTTCTCATACTCATGTCTTTATAGCACTTTTTTTCCGATCTCGTTCTTCTGTCTTTTGCTAGACGCCTTGAGGGGTTGCTGGACTGGGATTTATTTCATGTTGTCGTGAAATTTCCACTGATGTAAAGGTATTATGACTTCCTTAGACACCATGGGCAGAATTACACAATCAAGCTCGGATTTATTAATGGTTCTGACACAGAAAACAAAAGTCAGCTCCAGACAAACGTTATCAATGGTTCTGTTCACATAAGAAAAAAGAATTAGATGGTTCCTGACGGGTCATTAATGTTTGCATTTTAACCTACTCTTCAATAGATGGTTCCTGACGGGTCATTAATGTTTGCATTTTAACCTACTCTTCATGTCTCTCTCATGCCCTGCCACCCTCCTATTCCCACCCCTCCCTACCTCCAGCGCCCCCTTTTGTGTCTAAATCAGAACTAGGTCAGCGTTATAATAATGACCTAGAAACTGTTTGTCTGCATCTCCTTTCTCTCATTATTTCTGTTCTCTCTGCCTCTGACTAGTCTGGAGAGGAATAATATCTCTCTCTCTCTCTCTCTCTCTCTCTCTCTCTCTCTCTCCTCTCTCTCTCTCTCTCTCTCTCTTTATCAGTATACAGAGAGAGAGAGAGAGGGGGGAGAGGGGAAATTATACCTCCCTTAACTAGATGGTCTGCTGAAATGAATGTTACATCACGGAGCAACTCTTCCTCTGGCTGACTAAGTCAGTTGATGCTTAGAGAACAGAGTCACCTTACCAGGAACTACAATGGATGACACTGGCCACTGTATTCAGGACAGACAGAACAGACCCACAACACCAAGGCGAGTGTTGTAGGGTGGATCCTCCATGCAAACGCACAGGGATGCCCATCATAGGCTTGTCCTCGATGTGGTGACTGGATGCAGGGAGAGGAAGGGAGAAGTGGGTCGTAAGCCCTGTCAGCAAATGTAACAAGGCGTTGCGCCCGCGGGGGACGTCTCCAGTCCCTCTCCGTGAACTAAAACTAGCGCAGCCCAGGAGCATTCTGTTACGACCGTCAGTGTTGTCTACGGTAGCACAATGGTTAGATTCCAGAAATTATGGCTAATTACTCTCATTTGGAGAATGTACCTGCATGAAAAGTGCGAGACTTAACTAATCTCGGTGCTGAAGATCACCTGTACATAATTGTAAGCTGATGCGCAACGCCGTTTGGTGTCATGCTGCCACAAAGTACCCCTACTGAAACACTACAAGAAGGGGGGGGGGGGGGGGGGGGATTTATGTATAAGACTTCAACAGCTCAGAAATCCCTCCCAGCTGTATCACCACACATTCAGTTGGACCTACATTTTTCAGGTCCTTCCAGATATGCAATGGCTGTCTGTTGATTGAAACAATGCAATACAAGACCATTCCCATTGTCATTAAGCCCGGTTTGAGTTGTTGAGGTTATTTATACTTTTCCAACGTCTTCCTCCAGAACGCCAAACCGCTTAATACAGTTTTCGTTTATTCACAGAGTGCTCCACGTTCGTTGTCATTATCTGGAATTCGAGAGGATGCCATTCCTTTGCATGCTTCTGCAGCAGTTTAGCCTGTGAATCAGCCCTGATTCGAATTCAGCTCAGAGTCCTCAGGGCCACCTTTTATTTCTTTACATTTGCCTCTTATGAATATGGATGATCTGTGTGTGTGTGTGTGTGTGTGTGTGTGTGTGTGTGTGTGTGTGTGTGTGTGTGTGTGTGTGTGTGTGTGTGTGTGTGTGTGCTCGCACGTACGTACGTGCATGTGTGTAGAGGCGCTTTTGGGGGAGAGTAGCAGTTGTGTGGGTGGATGGGTCCACAAATTCCAGAACGTTCTTGTAACCGACTTCGACAAAGAAAAAAGAGATAAATTAATAAATAATCAAATAAATGAATGAAATGAAATAAAATGAAATTATTTGTTTTCATTGTACAATATGCTGAAAGCATCATGTATAAAGAACACATTCTAGAGGAAAGCATGACGAGGAAAAAACATAACTAAGGCCGCAATTGAAAAAAAGAAAATCAGCAGCAATTATTTCAGACAATGTGCGAATTGTGCACTTTCGTTCAACACCCCCCCCCCCCCCCCCCCACCTCCACCCCCACCTAGTTTTTCTGCTCCCTCTGTTAATTTACATCTCATTCAACAGCTATCCAGCGCCTCTTTAACCCCCCCCCCCCCCACCTCCACCCCCCACCTAGTTTTTCTGCTCCCTTCTGTTAATTTACATCTCATTCAACAGCTATCCAGCGCCTCTTTAACCCCCCCCCCCCCCCCTCCCCCTTCATTCTTTCCCTTCACCCTTCCTGCCTCTTCAACTTTTTTTTTTTGCCCATTCAGATCTCTGAAAGGAAATGGCCTCCTTCCCACCCGTACAAAATGATTCATCCGGCCCTGGTGTGTGTGTGTGTGTGTGTGTGTGTGTGTGTGTGTGTGTGTGTGTGTGTGTGTGTGTGTGTGTGTGTGTGTGTATGTGTGTGTGTGTGTGTGTGTGTGTGTGTGTGTGTGTGTGTGTGTGTGTGTGTGTGTTATAAAATGTTCTCTTTCCCCTTTCTTCTATTTTGAATTCAACTTGCTGTCAAGACGAACCGTTTTGTTTAATTTTATCTTTCTATTACTTTATTTCCAAATGCTTTAACTTATCACAACACTTACGTACCTAGCTGTTCAGTTCACCTATCTCATTTCAGATATTTTCCCCTTTCCTGACGCTGGAAATATGATCTTGTTCCCCCTTGACACAACGACTGTACAGGGCAATGTCAATAAAAAAATATGTCTGAGGCGTCTGATGCATCTGTCTGTCTGTCTGTCTGTCTGTCTGTCTGTCTGTCTCTCTCTCTCTCGTCTCTGCTCTTCTCTTCTCTCTCTCTCTCTCTCTCTCTGTTGTGTCGTGCCCCCTCGTCTCCTCGCTCTCTTGTTGTGTGTGTGTGTGTGTGTGTGTGTGTGTGTGTGTGTGTGTGTGTGTGTGTGTGTGTGTGTGTGTGTGTGTGTGTGTGTGTGACAATGTATTTACAGATAGATAAATAGATAGAGGTACACATAGATAGATAGTTCATACCATGCAAAACTGGACAGCCAATAAAAGTGTTACGTCACAGGGTCCCTGTTCCTCTCTCCAGCAAAGGAACGTCAAGCACTGGGGACAGACTCATCTCATCAGGGAACCACAATCGATGATGATGGCTGCAACACTGGGGGCAAAACAAGTCACAAGCGACAAGGTGAAAGCTGCGCAGGACATCATCTGTACAAAGACCTCCTAAGTAAAGACCAGCTGCAAATCCTTTTAACTCTTACCAACATTACATTTTCCGCCAGTAACACCATGTCCATCCCTTTGAAATCGTTTTCATTGCGAAAAAAAGTATATGGGAAAGCCGTTGGTGAGAGGTTCAATTGTCCCATTATCAGAGTCAGTTGCGTGACCATGTCACCAACAGCGCGCGCGATCAGTCCTGGAGGATAATGACCGGAGGTTCATTGCGTGAACACACACTTGTACTGATGGATGATGGAACCCAGTCGTGGTTGGTCTCTCCGGTGTCGGTTCAGCGCTTATTTTTGTGGCTGTTCGTTCGTTGGTTTGTTTTTATCAGACTGCAAAGCTAGCTCACTCTGTCTCATTTACAGAAAAAGCGTTCTTCTGTTTTCTGTTAGTAAATATTTTTACCTGTCTTTGGTGCTGGTCTTAGAGCTTACCAGGGCCACTGTGGACTACAATGATGATCGCTGTACCAGTTGTTTCCATATATGACTGCTCTGCTCAAACGGCAGGACTCCAGCAAAGCTCATCACGTTCCACGCAGCAATTTTGTCTGTCCACCTCTTTGGCTGTCTGACCTCTGTTGCACTGGTCCTTAGGGGTGATTTGATTTTATCACATGCCCATCTTATTTCAGTTTTCATTGACTAGCCAGTAATAGCATGTTACTAGTCAATGATGGTTCCAAATCTGAGGAGGGAGTTGCCTCTGCTGTGCTTTGTGCAGCAGACCCCCCTCAGAGATGTTCTGCACACATTCCCACCGACAGCTCCATCTACACTGCTGAGTTAACAGCCTTGGTCCTGGCTCTTGAAATGGTCTCTAAATCGAAACATAAAGATTTCCTCATTTGGTCAGACTCCCTGTCTGCTTTAGAGGACATTGCCATCCGTAATCTCAAGCACACTCAGATGCTGAAAGTTTTCGAACTGTACACCTCTCTGAAATCAGATGGATACAACATAGTTTTTGCTTGGGTTCCCAGCCATGCGGGCGTTCGAGGCAATGAAGCGGTTTCCCAACTTGCCAAGAGTGCCAAAAAGAAAGAGTTGAGCAGATCGTCTATCCCTCACATTGATCTCAAACCCAAAACACGGGCCTATGTCAAAGACCTCTGGCATGAGGAATGGAACTCGCAAAAGGATAACAAACTGCTTAACATCCGTCCAGACCTGAAAGTGTTTTTAACCATGTTCCCGAGGCGGCCATACAGACGAAACAGTCTTATGCCGTTAGCATACAGGCCACTAGTTTCACACCCATTCTTATCTTTTAAAAGGTGAAGAAGTTCAGTGGTGCATTCCACATTATGTTTCACTCACAGTGAAACATATTCTTTTAGAGTTTTGGGACTTGCACGATGTGAGACAAACACTTTACAGCAGACTCCATGAAATCTTTAGAGATGTCCCACCCGACATGATCTTTGAATTTCTGAAAGAGAATAACATTTTTCATCTGATCTAAGATTTTACAAAGAAAGGTTTTTAACGAAGTTTCTTGTGCGTTTTTAGAAGGTGTATTTTAAAGAGATATGAGAACTATAAAGAACTACCTGAAACATATCAAGAATGCTTTAAGGCAGTCAATACGTAGTCGGAACAGAACAAACTGAAACCCAGTGATGATAGAGCAGAAACTTTTAGATTCTCTAACGCCGATTCCACCGGCATTATTCCATCATTTTGACAGCTATTTCACTAAACAGCACAAACACCGAATTTTCTTGCACAATTCGAAATTTCGGTTTCATATTTGATGGTGATCTGATATTACAGAAGCGTGTTTTGAAAACATATACAGCAGCATACATTCAAATCGGATGCATTAGCTCTGTTGTGTCCTAATCTCACGGTTGACGCAGCCAAAAAGCTAGTAAGCTCTTCCATCTATCCAGACTGGACTATTGTCATTTTTTAAAGCCAGACCATGCATTGACAATCACAATGCCACTTCAACAGGTCAAGAAAGCTGCTGCCAAGGTCGTTTACTGATCTAGTTACACCACGCACCACAAGTCCCTTCTTCAGGAACTTCACAGGCTTCCAGCAGAACAGAGAATTCAGTACAAAATGTGCTGCCTGTGTTTTCAGATCTCATCGGAAAGGCTCCTTTATAGGAGCTATTTCAAACTACACACTATCAAGAACTCGTCCCTCTTCTGCTGAAAATAGGCTATTTTGCAGTCCCCTACGTTCAAAAGAAAAGAGAGTGAACGCACTCTTTTGCCTTAGCTAACCAATTCAAATCTTATCTTTTCCAGGCAAGTTTTCAGATAGCTCCCAAATGATTTCTGTTTTGGCCTTTTGTATACGTCTTTGTGTGCGTGTATGCGTGTATAAGTTTGGGAGCCTAGGTCTGTGTGTGGTGTGTGGTGTGTGTGTGTGTGTGTGTGTGTGTGTGTGTGTGGTGTGTGTGTGTGTGTGTGAAAGAGAGAATTTTAGAAAAGGTAAAGTGTGTGCGCTTGTGTGCGTGTGTGTGTGTGTGTGTGTGTGTGTGTGTGTGTGTGTGTGTGTGTGTGTGTGTGTGTGTGTGTGTGTGTGTGTGTGTGTGTGTGCGCGTGCGTGCGTGCGTGCGTGCGTGCATGCGTGCGTGCGTGCGTGTGTGTATGTGTGTGCGTGTGTGTGTGTGTGTGTGTGTGTGTGTGTGTGTGTGTGTGTGTGTGTGTGTGTGATCCTGGTATGCATGAAATGTGCCTGGCGACTTGCGTTGATATGCAGTACTAGTCTGTGCGGGTAGACCACGCATTTCAATATGGTTTTATGTGTTAAAGGATTGAAATGTGTTGCTTGGTCTTGAATTTATTGTAAGCTGTATGATCTTCTATGTTACATGTGTAGTATTTATTCATTCTTTTGTACATTTTGCATCTATTTTAAAAGGCTTTGGGCTTAAAATAAAAGTACTATAAAAATGTTCATCATCATCGGCATTATTATATTATTATTATTATTATTATTATTATTATTATTATTATTCTAGGATTATGTTGTTATTATTATCATCATTATCCTCTTTATTACCGTTATCATCGGTGTTATCATTTTATTTTACTACTAAATAAATGGATGACCAATATGCTTTCCGCACATAACATTCAGTAATTATGAAGTGGTCATCGTGTTTTACGGTCACACAAGTTTCGTGAGAATTCAGCGGTATTTCGTCTGGTGGGTTTCCCAGAGTGACCTGGTATCGATCAGTTTCCTGTGGGTGGCTCAGAGTGACCTGGTATTGATCATTTTCCTGTGGGTTGCCCAGAGTGACCTGGTATTGATCAGTTTCCTGTGGGTTGCCCAGAGTGACTTGGTATTGATCAGTTTCCTGTGGTTCCCAGAGTGACCTGGTATTGATCAGTTTCCTGTGGGTTGCCCAGAGTGACCTGGTATTGATCAGTTTCCTGTGGGTTGCCCAGAGTGACCTGGTATTGATCAGTTTGCTCTGGGTTTCCCAGAGTGACCTGGTATTGCTCAGTTTCTTGTGGGTTTCCCAGAGTGACTTGGTATTGATCAGCTTCCTGTGGGTTTCCCAGGGTGACCTGGTATTGATCAGTTTCCTGTGGGTTGCCCAGAGTGACCTGGTATTGATCAGTTTCCTGTGGGTTGCCCAGAGTGACCTGGTTTTGATCAGTTTCCTGTGGGTTGCCCAGAGTGACTTGGTATTGATCAGCTTCCTGTGGGTTTCCCAGGGTGACCTGGTATTGATCAGTTTCCTGTGGGTTGCCCAGAGTGACCTGGTATTGATCAGTTTCCTGTGGTTGCCCAGAGTGACCTGGTATTGATCAGTTTCCTGTGGGTTGCCCAGAGTGACCTGGTATTGATCAATTTCCTGTGGGTTGCCCAGATTGACCTGGTATTGATCAGTTTCCTGTGGGTTTCCCAGGGTGACCTGGTATTGATCAGTTTCCTGTGGGTTGCCCAGAGTGACCTGGTATTGATCAGTTTCCTGAGGGTTTCCCAGAGTGACCTAGTATTGATCAGTTTCCTGTGGTTTTCCAGAGTCACCTGGTATTGATCAGCTTCCTGTGGGTTTCCCAGGTGACTTGGTTTTGATCAGTTTCCTGTGGGTTTCCCAGGGTGACTTGGTATTGATCAGTTTCCTGTGGGTTTCCCAGGGTGACCTGGTATTGATCAGTTTCCTGTGGGTTTCCCAGAGTGACCTGGTATTGATCAGTTTCCTGTGGGTTGCCAGAGTGACCTGTTATTGATCAGTGTCTTGTGGGTTGGCCAAAGTGACCTGGTATTGATCAGTTTCCTGTGGTTGCCCAAAGTGACCTGGTATTGATCAGTTTCCTGTGGGTTGCCAGAGTGACCTTGTATTGATTAGTTTCCTGTGTGTTTGCCTAGAGTGACCTGGTATTGATCAGTTTCCTGTGGGTTTCCCAGAGTCACCTGGTGTTGATCAGTTTCCTGTGGTTTCCTATGGTGACTTGGTATTGATCAGCTTCCTGTGGTTTTCCCAGAGTGACCTGGTATTGATCGGTTTCCTGTGGGCTGCCCTTGTAACGTGCTGAAAACATTCACTAGCCCGAAATCACTCCCCGGAGGCTGAAACAGATCGGGCCTTCTCTTTGCTCCAAAACCACTCTCCCCCTTCAAAAATTCTGACAATGACAGCACTAGCAGACGCAGTGGTGGTGGTTATGCAGCAGCGGCAGTAAGGCAGTAAGAGCAGCAGCAGCAGTAGTAGTAGTAGTAGTGGTAGTAGTAGTAGTAGTGGTGGTGGTGGTGGTGGTGGCGGCAGCAGCAGCAGCAGCAGCAGCAGCAGCAGCAGCAGCATATTGGGGTGTGGTAGAAGAAAACAATACTGGTAGAAGTCGTAGTGGTAACAGTGATGGATGTGATAGTAGCCGTGGTAATGGTGATGCAACTACCAGTAGACGTAGTCCTAGACCTGGCTAGTCAAAGGATAAGTCTGTCGACAGTTTTATGTCCCCGAGCTATCATTAGTTTACTGTCATCGATCTGTTTGGCTGCTTCTGCGTACGGATGGCTTTGGTAGTCATCCAATCCAAACTGAAAATAGGATGGCTTTGGTAGTCATCCAATCCAAACAGAAAATATTCAAACGTTCTGTTTCACCTCCGTCGACATTTGTGCTTGTGTCGGAGCCGTTCTTCATTTGAACACAAAGTAGTTTCATTTGTTTGTCCTCATACTAATATTTCCATGTTCTATAAACAAACATTGTTCGCTAACATTCTTGTCAAACATTCTGCTTGTTATCGATAGTTATGTCTTACCTAGCCAGCCATCTCAAAGTCAGCAGGTAAAATGGGTCATTAATCTTCCTTGGAAGCGCGCGCGCGCGCGGTGTGTGTGTGTGTGTGTGTGTGTGTGTGTGTGTGTGTGTGTGTGTGTGTGTGTGTGTGTGTGTGTGTGTGTGTGTGTGTGTGTGCGTGCGTGCGTGCGTGCGTGCGCGCGTGCGTGCGTGCGTGCGTGCGTGCGTGCGTGCGTGCGTGCGTGCGTGTGTGTGTGTGTTTGTGTGTGTGAGTGTGTTGAAATCTACTGTAGAGAAAGTGCTCGGGTTAAAAATGGGCATGCTTATTTTTTCACACATACTTAACCTTTTTTAGGTATGGACTGCAAAGTTGAAACATAATACATCTGTACCTTTTATACACCACACACACACACACACACACACACACACACACACACACACACACACACACACACCCCTCTCTCTCTCTCTCTCTCTCTCTCTCTCTCTCTCTCTCTCTCTCTCTACACATATATATATATATATATCAATAATAAGTCGTCAACACCGTGCCAGCATTTGGGAAAATTGACAGATCTCTCTCTCTCTCTCTCTCTCTCTCTCTCTCTCTCTCCTCTCTCTCTCTCTCTCTCTCTCTCTCTCTCTCTCTGACGACGATGATAATAAAGACATCGTATGTGTGAATACGTATTTTCGTTTTGTTCTTAATCTTTCTTTCTTTCGTTTAATCTTTCTTTCCGTGATTCTTTTTCGTTCCTGCTTTCTGTTTTACACCTCCACACACCCAAAATGGTTAATGCACCGTAACAGCAACAGAACAGAAACAAACCCCGTGAGAGGAATCACATCATGCTGTTTAAAATCCAGTCGGTCATTCAGGCCAGATTAGGGTTACACACAAGTTAAAAGCGGCAATCTATACAGATGAAAATCGCTCGACTTAAATTCAAAATGAAATCAAGTTCTATGTGTTTTTTTCTCACCAAATAGCAAGTTTTAAGCAAAATGGGGAAACAGATCTGATTGTAAAAAAAACAGACGACTAGACACTTAACAGCGAAACTCAGAAAGGAGCACGTGACATACATCTCTCAATAAATCAAAAATGCATGTAATTACTTCACAGAGCCGCGGTCCTGCGCGTGTTTCGTAGGCCAGTGATTTCTCCAGGGGAGAGTTACCTCGAATTAAGCGGGACCGGTCGGTCCGATCGATGGCGCCATCGAGGCCTGGCAAAATGGCGCCCAGTAGCGGTGACACGACTAGGGAGAACCACTGGCTGCTGACTGCTCGGGCGACTGACTCGTCCAACCGGGCCGCTCAATCAGCGCGAGATTTGATCATTGAGCGTGCCTCAATTGTGTTAACACACAATGAGAATCGGGCCGAGATTGCCTCGTCCGCCAAAATGGAATCACGACCAATCTATGGCAACTCACAATCTTCAAAACCGTAGAATCGCCATATTCATGATAAAAGCAATAGTTTTCGAAGAAACGATGCCGATTACAATTTACACGTGGAAACTGTCATAACCAAGAGTGAAACTGCCTCATAATTACTCGTCCCCCCCCCCCCCCCCTTCCCCCCACCCGCTGCTTTTCAGCCTGGGATAGTCAACTGTGGTCACCATGAAAATTGGAATGATGAACCGCAAATCATGATGAATGGAAACTGGTGATTCCTGTGCATGTGCGATGAGATCTTTGGTGGCATTTAGCAGACTGTGGGCCATGCTCTTGTCTTTGTTCTTAAAGCCGGTTTACACCTTGTCTGGTCACTGTTAATGACATACTCGCGTTTTTAGTTGTATGGGACGGGGTAGAGAAGGGACAACAGCTCTCGGAGCGGCAGCGATTGCTTGCTCATGTGACTTACTTTAAATGTATTATAATTACATCGCGATGTGTGTGTGTGTGAGTATTTTCTTTTCTTTTTTTTTTCAAAATCCCGGTCAATAAATCCGGCAGAACGGCTGGATACAAAAGAAAAAAAATGCTTTTCATGAAATCGATTCTATAATTTTCCAGTCTGCAAACGTGCAATGCATCATGGTGGCGGATGGAATAATGTCATTTTATCAACAGTTGTGTCTCAATTTGCGACTTTTGACTCGAGCTCAGTGGAAATAAAACCAACCGAAACAAAAACAAAACATCGTTTGAAATACAGGTCCAGTTTGTGACCTCTTGTCTGTCATGTTGAAATAAGCCAAGCAATTTGTGGGAGTGTATGTCCAGGGGAGAGAGAGAGAGAGAGAGAGAGAAGAGAGAGAGAGAGAGAGACAGACAGACAGACAGACAGACAGACAGACAGAGAGAGAGCGTGTGTGTGTCCATGGATTAGGTCCAAGGAGAGAGAGAGAGACAAACAGACAGACAGACAGACAGACAGACAGGCAGACAGACAGGCAGACAGACAGGCAGACAGTGAGTGAGAGAGAGAGAGAGAGAGAGAGAGAGGAGAGAGAGAGAGAGAGAGAGAGAGAGAGAGAGAAAGAGAGAGAGAGAGAGAGACATAGGTGGAGGAAGAGAAGGAGGACACCCATCATGACAAAGCGAACCGAATATAA
>CM031606.1:10551013-10571013 GCA_018398815.1 Conus ventricosus
GGCAAAAACACAGTCATATGCAGGGTTTTGAGGTTCAGAAGAGAGATTCAGACAATAGTTCAAAGCAATTATCAATCGACGATTTGAGAGTTATGGTTGTCCTGCCTCAGCATATAGGCTATGAACAGGGGTGGTGCGCAATGCACCCAGACACAACCGAAGCCCTTGATGGTGGATAGGATTCAGACTTTTCAGGTAGGAAGGTCTGGCCGAGCCGTACACTACACACCCATAGTCCAGTTTGGAGTAGGTAAGAAGGTCTGGCTGAGCCGTACACTACACACCCATAGTCCAGTTTGGAGTGGAGCAGGGTCCTGTCAAGATGGAGGAGAGTTTTCTTGTCTGCGCCCCAATCTGTGTGTACCACAACTCGCAGAAAGTTCAGTGCTTTCTCACATGCAGTTTTAAAGTGTTGAATATGACCTCTAAAGTTCAGGTTTTGATTGACAAAAACAACACCCACAAATCTGGCTTGTTTCACAGCTGGAGTGGTGGACCTTTCAAGACGAATTACAGGATCAGCTAAAAACTGACGACAATTGTGAAAATGGATTGACTGAGTTTTGGTGGTTGAGAAGGTAAACCCGTTTTCCTCGGCCCACTGTTGAATCTTCTTAACACAAAGTTGGAGTCGACGCTGTACGCTGGCATAAGACGCTCCAGCTGCGTACAGCACGAAGTCATCAACAGACAGAGATGACTCAGAGCCCCCCTGATTTACCGGTTTGACAATGTCGTTCATTTTAATGCTGAAGAGAGCAGGAGAAAGAATGCTCCCTACATAATGTAGCTTTAAGCACTTCATACATAGTGTAGTATGAAGCAATTTATATTTGATATATGCATACATATTATTCATATCATGAGGCAATTTTGCAGCACTGTATCCTGCACACAGAATGATATGAGGCAATTGTAAACCGTGAAGGTCAACACATAATGTGAAATTTTCTGAAAGTTTTGGAACACAATAGGCTTCCACGCCATGACCTATTTTAAAACGGTTTCATATATACAGGCCTATCAATAATGGATTATGAGACAGTTTCTCACCTATAAGTCTTCAGCGATATTCCTGTCTTAGGGCCTACAGTCATAGTATTGTTTGACAGTTTGTATCTCGAAGTCTACACACAACGAATACAAGACACCTTGTTACCTATATGATTTAGCATATTGTTTTGCGTGGTACTTTGTGGATTACAGGCCCACACATAATGTCATATGAGATAATGACTTACCTGTGGATCTACATATAATGATTGTGACAGTTTCTTGCCTATAGACCTTCACATAAAGTATTGTTGACAGTTTCATACCCTTAGTTTTATACCTTCACTTGATGGATTGTGAGACAGTTTCTCACCTCTAGGCCTTCACATAATCTATTGTTAGACAGCTGATTACCTATAAGTCTTCACATAGTGTATTGAGAGACAGTTTCATGAGGTGGAGAATTACATGTCACGTTCCAATATAATTACACGTCACTTTCCAATATAATGCTGTTCGCATGGAACAAAACCACAACAACTAAGCACTACAGTGGTGTTCGAAAAGAAAATCCATACCGCTCATCAACATTGAGGTGTTCTTAGTGGGACAGGACTGCACGGCACTCAGCGATTTAGTGGTGTTCCAAGGGAGAAGATTGTACGCTACTTAGTACCATCGCATTGTTCCAGGGGACAGAAGATCAACCACCAAATCAAATGGTCTCCTGGAAGCGAAAATCAAGTACCCACTTCGCAATTCAATGGTGTCTCAAGGGAAAATATCATACAACTTACCAATGTAGTGGTGTTTCTGGGAGAGAAACTTGCACCTCTTTAGCTTTGTGGTGGTGTTCCCAAGGAAGGCAAACTTCAACTGACTAGTTCTATAGTCCCTTGAAGCATCAAGGAAAAGGATTCACACCACTGAAAATGTTTTGATAATCCATGTTAAAAAACACTGGGCATAGATATTAAACGGTGTTCACAGGGGAACAAATGTGTACATCACTTTGGCGTATGAAGGTGTTCCCAGAGAGCAGGGCATTGCACGCTATTTAGCCATCTAGTGGTGTCCCAGCTGAGGAAACGACTGGATGGCGATGAACAACATGAACTGAAAAGCTGAGAAAACTGCAAACCACTTAGCTTTGTTACAGCACTCAGCTGTGATCTTGACCCAGTCCCCACCAACCTCACCAAACAGAATCTTGCCGATCTTGCCCCAGTTCTCACGAGAATTGCAAATGTTTCTCTGGCTACTGGCTCTGTTCCTGGATGTTTTAAACATGCTCTGGTAGCTCCTCTTCTAAAGAAAAATGGCCTATGTCCCGATGAACTTAAAAACTTTAGACCTGTTTCTCACCTTCCTTTTCTCTCTAAACTCCTGGAAAAGGTTGTCTTTGTGCAACTCGAACGCCATTTGTCCGAGCACAATCTGTATGAAATTAACCAGTCTGCTTACAGACAGAATCACAGTACCGAGATTTCATTGCTTTGTGTGACTGACAGTCTTCTTCGGTCCGCTGACAACAAAAAGGCATCGCTTCTGACTTTGTTAGATCTCATTGCCGCATTTGACACTATCGACCACAGTATTCTTTTAAAAAGACTGTCGGTGTCTTTCGGTATCACAGACACTGCATTAGAATGGTTTCGGTCATATCTGACTGGCAGAACTCAATCTGTGTCTGTTGGTGGCAAGGTCTCCTCTCCCCTTCCCCTGGACTTTGGTGTGCCCCAAGGCTCCGTTTTGGGCCCTCTTCTCTTCTCTCTGTATATTCAACCTCTATCTATGGTCATTGAGGAACACGGGATTCCTCATCAGAAATTTGCCGATGACACCCAGCTGCACGACGCTGCTGAGCCTGCTGCATTCCAACTTTTGGTATCGGAATTTGAACTGTGTTTTCAATCTGTTAAATCATGGATGCTTAAAAATAAGCTCAAGCTAAATGATGGAAAAACTGAGGCTCTGTTGGCAGCACCTCGTTCTGTTTTGGATCGCATTTCTGAAAAATCTATTCAAGCTGGAACCAACAAAATTCCCTTTGAAGACAGCGTGAGGGATCTGGGTGTCCATTTGAATAGTACGCTGTCCATGAATGTCCAGATCGGTCACCTGTGTCGTTCAGCCTATCTGGCTTTGAGAAAGATCGCGTCAATTCGCTCATATCTTACACAGAAAGGGACTGCCCAACTTATCTGTTCCCTCATCATGTCAAAACTCGACTACTGTAACAGTATTCTTGCCGGTCTTCCCGCTGTCGATATAAACCGACTTCAACGTATACAAAACAACGCAGCCAGACTTGTTTTCCAAATGTCCAAAAGAACCCACACTACACCTCTGTTAGTTAGACTACATTGGCTTCCCATTCATGCGCGCATTCAGTATAAACTCGCAACACTTGCCTTCCGACACTTTGATGAAACATTGCCTGCTTATCTTTCCAACACACTTGTCACTTATCAACCCTCTCGCACTCTCCGCTCTAGCAGTAACAAACTTCTCAAGCTTCCCCGCATGAAACTGAAATCCTTTGGCCAACGTTCTTTCAGTTACCAAGCCCCCCTTGTCTGGAACTCCCTCCCCTCCCAGCTCCGCTCTTCACAGACTCTCTCTGCGTTCAAATCTGGTCTCAAAACCCATCTCTTTCAGAAGTCTTTTTGTCTTTCTTCATAGCGTAGGAGTTAATGCGTGTTTCCCATGCATTCTCCATCCTTTTGCCTCTTGTATGTGCACGCGCGCTTCCGTGCCTGAATGCTTGTGTGCTTTTGCGTGTGTGTGTTCGTGTGTGTGCGTTTACGCGCGTGGGTTTTTTGTTGTTTCGTGTTGAGTTTGCCCTTTGTGTGTGTGTGTGTGTGTGTGTGTGCGTGTGGGTGCTCCCTTCTGCATGTTTTATATTGTATCCCGTGCAGTGTTCACGAAATAGGAGGCGGGTGGGAGTGGGGGTGGGGATGGGGGTTGGTTCTTTTCTTCTATTCCCAAATTCTTGTCGAGCGTTGTTCATATAATGTCGTGTGTGGGGGGTGGCGGTGTGTGTGGGGGGGGGGGGGGGGAGGATAGAGTGGGGGGATGTGGCTTGTGCATCTGTTTTAGTGCTTGCTTTGTGACCTATTGTTTTGATGCCTTTTTCCCAATATTGTGAAATGTTTATGGAAACTTTTATTTTTCCTGTATTGTAAAGCGCTCTGAGGATGAGTCTTCTCTCATCGAAGAGCGCTATATAAGCTCGATTTATTATTATTATTAGTAGTATTCCACAGAAGAAACTATACACTACTGTACCGGGTGAGAAAATTGTACACGATCTAGCATCACAGTGGTGTCCCGAGTAAAAAAAACAACAACAACAACACAACAGTATCACTTCACAACATAGAGGTCACACGGGTCAGAAAATCGATCAGTTTAGTACTTCATTTACTGAGATAATTTCATGCCACAAAACCTTATGGTGGTGTTCAAGACGAAGAAATAACACATAATTTAACAATACATTACGTGTCACAGGTGAGAATTTCGCGCCATTTCACGATTAATAGTGAATCAAGTGAAAACAATGTCACACACTTATCAGAGTAGTGTTGTCCTTGGTGAGAAATGGGACATCTTTGAACATCTAAGTGGTGTATGCATGCGATGAAATTTTACTCTACGTAGCAAATCAAAGTGATATCAATCTCAATGCCTCCCACACACTCCTATCCATCCACTGATCCCCCATCCGCATCCCCTTGCTGATCCCCTTTGACAATGAAATGGCGTTACAGATACGAAAAATGCACACAAATTAGCAATTATGTTGAAGAAGATATTGTGTGCCAGCTGAGAAAATCTTAAGCCATCAGCAAAATAGTGATGTATTCGAGTAAAAACATTTTACACAACTTAGAACTGTAGTGGGGTCCAAGGTGAAAAAAATCACATCACTTTTGATATAGCTGTGTACTAGGTGTGAAAATCATTCGCTACGTAGCAATAAAATGATCTTTCTAGATGAGAAAATATGAATCCACTTCGTAATGTTAAACTATGGGAGGTGAGAAAATAACATGGCACTCAGCAGGTTAGAGATGTCCTGGGTGGGAGAACTGTACATCACCTAGCAATGTGGTGTGCCTCCAAATGAGAACATTTCACAATGCTTAGCCGCATGATTGCGCCCAAGGTGGGAAAATCTTACACCAATTAGCAACAGAGTGGTGTCATAGGTGAGAACATTACTCATCACTCAGCGATAATTATCTTGTCGAGAAATTCTCACCCAACAGCAATATACTTGTGTCCCACACGAGAACATTGACAGCAGTTAGCAGTGCCCCAGGTGATAAGATTTCCACGCCACTTCAAAATAGAGCAGTGTCCAAAGTAAGAACATGTCACACCTCTTAGTGATTTAGTCGTGTTTCCAGGTGATATCATTCACACCACTCAACAATGTCAACAATATGATTCACACCACTCAACAAGTGAAACGTGTTCAAACCACTTGGAAGTAATAGCGCTGTCCCAGTTGAGAGATTGCACACCACATAATAGTTGTTCCCAAAGGAGAACATCACACACCACTTGGCAAAGTAGTAGTATGCCCAGCGGAAAAAAACCCACACACACTCAGACTCGTATTTAAGTTGTCGCAAGAACCCCCAGCGTAGTACTTGTGCGTATTTTTAAAAAGTTCATGATTCATGCTTGAACCGTTGTTTATGTGGGGCAGAATACGTTGCCATTATTGCATTCATATCTGTGCAATCAGAGAGGTACTATGCAATATAGATTTTAGGTAGTCGTTGCAGAATTTGCGCTTGTGGTTTGTTATTGCTGTTTAAAGTTCGGGTCTGATGCATCTTCAAACAGCTGTTCTGATAATATGAATCCAATTCAAAGAACTGTTACGTGATGTCAAATGTCCGGAAAATGAGTTCCATGTTTGAAAGCGCCATATGCTGTGCATTTTCTGTTCTCTCTTGTTGAAGATCATTTTGGAAATACAGTTTTGATCGGAGGGGAGAAAATCAATAGCAATCTAACGTCATGCTGCTTACTACGAAGCACTTTGTAAACGTGATGTGAACCATGAGTTTATTTTTATTGTATGAAACAATTATCACAGGACGTGAATCTGATTTTGTCAAAAGTGGCTCAGTGGTATGTTACTTACATTCAACAGTTATGAAAGATGAACTAGGATTAGTCGGAACTGGAGTAGTGATATTCCACTCTCCATAGATGAATCAGAATCAGTAAGAACTGGAATAGTGGTATACCACTCTTCTCTGAGAGTTACAGAATTGAATTAGGATTAGTCAAAAATGATCTAATTGTGTACAATTCTGCACTGACAACAACATTGTCTTGGTATCTTTTACAGCTACTGTAGTGATATAGTACATAGAGATCAACACTTATAAATCACAACTGGAGTGGTGAACTAGTCGCGTTATAAATTTTGAAGATTTTCAGATAACAGAAGCAATATATTCATTGTCTCTTATTTCTGTGTTTGAAGATCTAATGGCATCAGTCACGGAAAGAAGTTGAATGTGCATTAAATCCACAGGCTGCCCATAAGACCATATGAAGATCTATTGGCATCAGTCAGGAAAGACAATTACGTCGGTAAAGGCCATGTAACAAGATCCAATGGACTTGATCAAACAATCCTCCCAGGGATCGTTGAAGGGGGGAGGACGGGGGGGGGGGGGGGGGAGGTTAAAAGAAAACGATGGAATCCCAACAATACAGAGCGTACAGAAACAACATTTGCAGAGACTGATGCCTTAGTACACAACATATCAGAACTGGAACAACCTGGTGAACTGATCTCAAGTGTGATGCCCCAGAGATTCCCTCGAACTGAAATAGGAAGAAGAAGAAGAAGAAGAAGAAGAAGAAGAAGAAGAAGAAGAAGAAGAAGAAGAAGAAGAAGGAGGAGGAGGAGGAGGAGGAGGAGGAGGAGGAGGAGGAGGAGAGAGAAGAAGAAGAAGAAGAAGAGAAGAAGAAGAAGAAGAAGAAGAAGAAGAAATATATTCAACTGAGGCATGTCTTCTTTTAGTTAACAATTATGAACATAGCAATTTGAAAACAACAGAATGAAATCTAGTATTTCATGTAACCTAAAATTAGTATCCTTTCCAAAATGTGCAAGCTTTCCTTTCAGGAGAAAGATATTATGTTGTTACACTCATCTGTTATTTCCTGCTCGGCTTGTTTATTAAAGCATCCACATGTAAGCATCTCCAGGACATGTGTTTCTTGCTATCCTTACGCATGCAGAAAGCACATCTGCCATGAGATTTAATGCCTGTACATGTAACACAGCCATGCCTGTAGATGAGATTTCATGTATTAGTCCGACCTGAAACCATTTCAGTTTTGTTTTCTGACTTTGTTGAGACATTTTTCAAACTTTTGCACGTTAATCTCTGAATTCATCATATTGTCGCATTTATGACAGCATTTTGCCATTGCACTCTCTTCAGCCTTGTATACAGCACTTTGCCATTGCACTCTCTTCAGCCTTGTATAATCGCGCGTCCCTTTGTAACTGAGGATAAAATATAAATGGTTTTAGAATTGTTTGCGGTTTTGTCCCTTAATCTTCTAAAAGAACGTGTGATGCATTGACATGAACGTTTGCCTTTATAATAATCACAGCACAGCTAGCTGAAAACTTTGTTTTTTCCCCGCTAGGTTTATAAGTAAATTCAGTTTATGAGAAATAGTGCCATCTCCCTTGCATGATTTTCTAATGTAGCATACATTTGTGCTAATTCAGCATTTTTATTTATTTGATGAGATGCCTTTGAAATTGTTTATGGTATTCAAAATAAAGGCTCTTCCAGTTACTCGGAAGAGCTGATTTACCATAAGAAAAAAATCATATGCTTTAAACGATTCTCTCCAAAACACATTGTGTTGGCCTTAATAAAACGGAGGCGTCAATCTGAATTTATCTAGAATTTCAATATGTGGTCAAAACAATATTACATTTTCCCCCTCTCATTTATGATTTATAGTTCTGAACTTCAGCTATCCTCATTTTAAAGCTTGTATGAATAAGTTTAAATTAGGAAATTTAATCCATCCCACCCCCTCCTTGCACATTATTCCACATATTCGCCTTTTTACCGATCCGGTGATGTTTTCATTCCGTACAAGTCTGAAACAACGAACTTTCAATGTCTGCAAAAATCCTCTGGTGAGTCAGATAAATGTTCAAAATATACCGTTTTAGATAGCTCTGAGGACTTCAGAACTGCTGTTAGTATTCCTTTTACCCAAACACTTTGCAACTCTTTCACATATGTGAACTTTTCAGTATAGTTTATCTCTGCACAGTTTGTAAATACTGCGGCAGACCGTATCCGAAATGTATACAAATTTGAACGGACGAAAGGCCTAGGAGCAGGCAATACAAATAAATGTGCCTTCGAAGGGGATTACGATGGTTCCCTCAGGCAGCTAGTGAAGGGCTTCTCATATTTATAATATATTCACCCCAATTTCTTCATCTTCAATTTTTTTTTTTTTTTGAAGTTCAAATCTTCGCCAATCATTACTATAACGACTGAAGAATTGTTAACCTGCACTTGTTTTCTCCCACTACTTAATTGTTCAGCATTATATTGTTTGGTCAATCAGTGGGAGATTGCATCTCTTAGGAGATCAAAGTAAATGTTGTTCTGTACAATTCTTAGCCACTCACAATGCTTGGGTTATTGAACAGCAGAGCTGACCACTCAGACTGCTCCATGTGTTTTGATCTCCCTTGCATCCTTGAATGGATCCTCAAGCATAGGCTCAAAGATTGTCCCCTACATTTTATACTGTTTGAATAATGCTTTTAGTTTTTCAGCAACTTTTTTCCTCTCCACACTTTTGTTTTGTTCCATTTACTACCCTTCGCTGGCTGCTTTGGGGGTGCTGTTGGATTCTTTTTTGAACCCTTGGTGGTGAGAACACCACAGAATTATGGACTGTGGTAAGTCTCTATTTGACACCAAGAGCACAGACACAATCAGCCGTGTTCTCTCTGATGAGTTCGATCCAGCGGAAGAAAGGCCTAGGAGCAGGCAATACAAATAAACGTGCCTTCGAAGGGGATTACGATGGTTCTCTCAGGCAGCTAGTGAAGGGCTTCTCATATGTCACGACCGACCCCTGAAGGTCTGCCCTGACAGGATCGATCTAGATGGGAGTGAAGGGAGTGACTGACCTCACACGCCTCGCAAGAGACCACACAAGAAAAATTACGATACAATACACCATTTATTCACACCAGCACACACATAGTCACAAACTAAGCTTTCTAACACACACAACACACACAATTACAATTAAGCATTTCAACACACACAACATGCACATAGTCACAAACAAGCATTCCAACACACACAACATGCACAATCATAAATAATCATTTCCAACAGTCATTCATCTCCTTGCTTCATGTGCCCCCCCCCCCTCCCCCACACCTCTGTCTCTCCAAAGTCCTCCGAGAGCACCGGGTCGATTCAGGCACCCCCAAACTGGGTCTGTTCCTGAATAGAGTTTCAAGGCCGACACCCTTGATATACGGGCACCCCCAAACCGGGTCTGTTCCTGAATAGAGTTTCAAGGCCGACACCCTTGATATACGCGCACCCCCAAAATGGCGCGACACAGAGTTACCCACACCCGGTCACGTACACTGCAGGAGGTCCGTGGACGGTGGAGAATGGCTCCCGTGGGACAGGGCGTTGTCGCGGAAAGTCCCGGACAGGGCCAGGACCAAGTCCACTTGCTCCTCAACCAGTGCGCGGCCCCAACAGCGCAAGCAGCGGGTGGAGCCCCGGGAGGAGAGAAGGAAGGAACTGGAAGGAAAGGAGAAAGAAGGGTACTGGAACCCCGCAGTCAGTACGGTCTGATATTTGCTGCTTAATCCTAACAGCCACTCGCATGATGGGCGAGGGGAGGTGTTTACTGAATAAATTGTTCACATCAGCTCAACACAGACCTGAGCATAACACAGTCAACAAACCAAACGAGGAACGTTTGCTAAAGGTCTCCTCACACGAAGCAGGTAAGAGGTTACATTAACAGGCTAAACAAACAAATATCAATTTATATGTTCATCCTTCCTTCACTCATATTCAACATTTTCCTTTCTTAGGAACTGAACAAATACAGCAACCGCTGCTCTATAACCGCCACCACATTTGCAAATAATACTAACTCAATGGCACAACTATCCATACATTTATAACAACATTTCAAAATGACACAATTCTCCAACCACGCATCCAAACGACGAATCATGCGTACGCACGCTCGCAAACATAAAACTCTCGTTCCCCTTGCACGCACAAACAGACGGTGGCCGAAGAATGCGAGACCGGCAATTGTGACAGGGGCGGACGAGCGAGACCAAGCAAGTACCAACCCTGAATCACCAGGTTCTCCCCCACCACCGCCGACTACCGCATCACCAGATGCATAAAAAGGAGAAAGACTTTAAGATATAATTTTGACTGGCCAGGTTAAAGATTGAATTAACCAGAAAAAGTGGTCTCAAACAATATTTCTTTTATAATTTTGAAAAACAAAAGAAATTGCGCAAAAGAGAAGACTTAGCCGGCAACAACAACAAAAAAAAAACAACAACAAATAAACCACGAAACTGATGCTTACCAGCTACCCGTGGGTGACCCAAAGTGACGGGTCAAGCGACTCTCTCTGCCCTCTGTCCAGTTGAGAGGACAGCAGAGCAGATGCGGAAAAAAGATGACGTGATGTGATGTCCCTCCCCTACGGGCCGACCGTAGGGATGAAGGTACCGACCGTACCTTCGACGAAGTGGTGTAGAACCAAAAACAGAGCAGGCGCTCTCAGAGACATCTTCCGCTCGAGTGAAGAGAAAACCTGCCCCAACGATGGCAGCCAACATGCCACGCTACGTCACAGTGAGCATACCTCAAGCCTAAGAGGAATGATGCACGTGCGGCAGGTTACAAGACATGTGAGAGGCCGATAGAGACAGCCAGTTCAAGCGAAAGGTACCAGCCACCCGTAAACCCGCAGAACGAATTGCACGGGTAGTGGAATTAGAGAGAGAGAGAAAATAAACCTAACCTAAGCTGAACGACATTAAGGTGCAAACGCACTACAAGCCACATTAAGGGACGGATACACGACAACAGCAACGACAATAAATAAATGAATAATTCCGCCACCCTAGATGGGTCAATCGTCGTAGGCCTCGTGACAAACTCGTGACATCATATTTATAATATATTCACCCCAATTTCTTCATCTCCATTTTTATTTTTTTATTTTTTTAATAAGTTTAAATCTTTGCCAAATCATTACTATTACTGAAGAATTGTTAACCTGCACTTGTTTTCTCCCACTACTTAATTGTACAGCATGTATACAAATTTGGGGAGATTCCATTCTATTCTGAAATACAGCATATACTCCTTTACTAACTTCCGTTCTCACCCTTAGTAGATTGCTGATGTTTTTCACAGTTCATGTTCAAATCTGAATTAATTCTAAATTTATCTTAGAATTTTTTATTTGCAGTAAAAGATAACTGATCTCCAATTCGTCAAGACGGTCCGTCATCAGCGAACAGCAATTTATGTTCAACGTGATGTACACTTTGCTTTTTGTCAATCTATCACCATATTCGCCAAAACGCCGACGCAAAAAACGAAGAAATAAAGCGAGATCGAATCACTTTGTCCGCATCCTCGATTTATTTGATTTGATGTAGACGCTTTTCCGTTAACTATTACGGTGCCTTTACTGTTTGTATGAAAAATGTCTATTCAGTTACAAATAACATCCCCACATCCAATAGCTGTAAGTATTCATAATAAAGGCGTTGTCAATTTTGTCAAATGCCTTTTCGAAATTGACACATAACAGCAGCCCTGCCAAATTTGCTTTGTTTAATAAAATATTAGATCGTATGTAAAGTCTAACATTCTCTTTAATGTATCTCACGGATGTAATTTTTTTTTTAACCTTTCGTTGATATTGATGTTGGTTCATATACAATAGTTGAAAGAGTAGGTATTCTCCGGAATTGTAGGGTTTGGGGATACAGATGATGATTTTTATCCAATTTGTGTCCAGAAGAACAGTTCACCCGGTGACTCCATCACTTCCTGTGCTGTTTTACCCCTCTCTGGTGTGATTTACTGCAGTGGTTGCTTCCTCTCAAGTCATTTTCTCTTACAAAGTGTCTGAAAATTCACGAGTTAGTTTTAGAAGATCTCTAACTACATCGTTGATGATGTGCTCTTTCAATTGTAGTTTTTCACGCAATCATTAATATTGTGTTACTTTATGTGTTTTGAATGTCAAATCATTTAAGTGTCTAGCTAGCATTATATCATTTGTTCTAATCATATTATTTTGCTTTCCTTATCTTTACAAATAATCCGTAATCTTTTCACATTGAAAGTCCCCTAGCTCTCGATATTCACATCACACCTAATCTCCTTTCTCAACATGGCTTATAATTCTTCGTTCTTTAATGTGTTGTTTACAACTGTCTAAGGACTTTTTGTTGCAATATGTTTATTTATGTATAAGCATTTCTCCCTTTTCTTCTGCTAGTTTCCCTTGAAAAGTGAACAAAAAACTTGGTAGTTTTTGGACTTGATTTTTAGTAGTGCAGCATCAAGAAATAGTCGAATTTACATTGTAATTTTACCTGATCAAAGCATGTTTGAACAAGTTTACCATTTTCATTGTATACCAATGCATAGTCTTCCAGTAATGTCAGCTTCATACTTCGAATCCCTTTATAATGAACAGTTAAATTTCCACAACGTGCATCGTTTATTTTCAGTAAGGATCTTAAACTTTAAGATTACCACTGACTGATTTGTACTAGTTTTGTACTAATCTCACAATCTACGATGTCAGACATCAAAGATTACCACTGACTGATCTATGTTAGCTTTGGACTAATCTCACAATCTACGATGTCGGACATCATAGATTGCCACTGACTGATTTGTGCTAGCTTTGTACTAATCTCACAATCTACGATGTCGAACATCATAGATTACCACTGACTGATTTGTGCTAGCTTTGTTACTAATCTCTCAATCTACGATGTCGGACATCATAGATTACCACTGACTGATTACTCAAGTATTCAGGAAGAAGTCTAATTTACTTGTTGTTTAGGCAAAGTGATCTTTTCTCCAGTGTTTTGATAGTGCTCCTGGTATATGTCTTCAAGATCTGAATTCTTTCATATCATTTACAGTTTGATTAGGTTTTGGATTGTGACTTTAATCATAATCAATGTCAAAGCTTAACATTAAATTCCAGTCTCTTGCTAGAATAAAGGGCGAGTTTCTAAATTCTTATTATGTGCTTCTTGATTCCTAGGTAGAAGTCTGGATTGTTTCTATTGCGATCGTAAATATCTATGTTAAAAATATTTGCACATGAAGTTAAACAAATACGCAAGTAATTTCGCTTCAAATCTGTGTACACTCTGATTATTTTGAATTCAAAATTGCTAATAAAGAGCACTACAACATCTGCTGATTTGGTCCATCATGAAGCAAAATAGCAAAGGCATCTCCATTGCATTCTGCTCTATAATGTTTATTAATTTCTAGATATAGATGTTTTGTCGAGAGTTGAGGTGGCTCGGTGTTTCCCTCTTGGGGAAGGACTTGGCATATTTTTCTCTAATAGAGTAATGTTAAGATTTTACCTCCACCCACTCTCTTACTAGTTATGGAAGGAGAAACTTTCCGGCACTAGTCGTTGACATATTTTGTTGTTGTTGTTGTTCTCGGGACTGTTAATATTACTTTACTCAAAAGTGGCTCAGGAATAATTCTCCTTAAGCTTGTACACTTAAAAGTGATTGTCGCTCTGAGAGACAGAATTAGAGATGAGTTCAAACATTCAATACTGAATGAACAATAAAGAACTGACAAAGTTAAGCGCACTTTCACACACCCAATTTTACTTGTTGATACAACAGTGAAATATTCAAATCAATTTCACTAGGCAGTTCCGGCTGACTTTTGTTTTTCCCACTTCTTTTGTCATCATCAAGAGAGGGAAAGTTCTGGATGAGTTGAGTTGGAGTCCACTTGGAATATCAGAACTTATCTGATGTGGAGAGGATGTGATCTCTCTCAGTCGCTGGTGACTGGTCCACCTTCTTTTAGACAGGCTGATCTTGGCGTGCTGTCTCAGCTGGGCATAACATGCACACTCGGCGTAGATATGAACCCAGGCTCCATTAAAAAACAGAACCTGACCTATAATTAAGTAGCTGAGAGTCCGGCTTGTCGAGTTCTCACACTTGCCCCCAGACTTTCAGCAAATGTGTGTGAACTCAGCCGACAAAGTATTCCACTAGCATAAATACATCAGCCATAATTTTCAGAATCCTCTTTCATTCAGATTTTGAATGGAGGTCACAAAGGGTAGAGAGACAGTAATACATTGCTAAACAATAGAAGTCAAACAACTCCTCAGTTTTTCTTATAAATCAAGTTAAAGTAACTTGAATTACACTTAGCCCAAGTACACATGCTGATTAGACTTAATCACACACTGAAAAACTTTTTTTTTTTTTAATTAGTCAGTATTCATAGATTAACTTAACAGTTTTAATCATACTGTTTTTCCTGTCAGAAGTAACATTCAGTTATCATCTTAACAGATACCATTATTAAATACGACAAAAATTCATACTATTAACAAAGAATGTTAATCAAGCATCTTGACTGATGTTACCAAGTTGTGGCAAACTATTACAATAAAATACTCATTCCTAATTTTGCTAGATGTCACCAAGTATTCACATCAAATTACACGGTCAAAACATATGGCATACATACAAGCAATGTATAATCTCAAATTTAGAGACATACTTTCAACTTACAGTTTTCTGGTTTTGATAATCAGTTAAAATTTTTGAAACAGGTTGTCGGAGCGGAAGAGGATCTTTCCTTTTCTGATCTGCAATGTGTTTCGTTTTCACTGGTGGTGATCAGTCTGACAACCTCTGTTAGAACGGGAGTGCTGACAGTAAATTTCCCTTTTTTGGGCTAAGCCACACATTCAGGTTTTGTTCGGTTTGCTTTGTCCAAAGACAAAAAAAATTAGGGGGGGGGGGGGGGGGGGGGCAGGGGGGGGGGGGGGGGGGGGGGGCAGTGATCATCCCCCACCACCTACAGGGTGAGGTTTGGGGAAGAAGATTTGAGAACGCTCTATCATGAAAAGGTTGACCGCCAGGTCGGTGGTACAACGTGTGTTTTTTTTTTCTTCTGCTGTGTGGGTGTTCCCTGGAGGACTCCACGATCTGCATCCGTGAACGGTTTTGCTTACTGTGTGAAGACTGTGACTTGGGCTGGACCCAAGTACATGACCTGTCTGTTAGGACACTGCTTACTGTGTGAAGACTGTGACTTGGGCTGGACCCAAGTACATGACCTGTCTGTTAGGACACTGCTTACTGTGTGAAGACTGTGACTTGGCTGGACCCAAGTACATGACCTGTCTGTTAGGATACTGCTTACTGTGTGAAGATTTGACTTGGACTGGACCCAAATGCATGACCTGTCTGTTAGGATACTGCTTACTGTGTGAAGATTTGACTTGGACTGGACCCAAATGCATGACCTGTCTGTTAGGACACTGCTTACTGTGTGAAGACTGTGACTTGGGCTGGACCCAAGTACATGACCTGTCTGTTAGGATACTGCTGGAGGTGCCAGTGAAGTCTGCACCGGGGAAAAAAAATGTTACATTTGTCAGTTTAGAGAGCGACGGTTTAAAGCTCCTTGTGTTGTTGCACGCTCTTACTGGTGGTGGCGTGTGTTGATATTTTTTGTGCCTGTTTATTCATATCATAGTGATATGTGTCTGTAGTGTTTTGATGGTTCAGGCAGCATGAAAAAGGAAGAAACTTAACTTGTGTGTTGCCTGGCTGTCCATGTTCATGTGGTGTGGGTGTGTGTAGGGTATAATCGTTACATGCATCCAAACTTTTGAAAGTGAGAATCATACAGTAAAACAGGCACAATCACACCATCTGTAACATAACCCTTTCAAACGTTGTAGCGAAAGTAGGGGTGGGAGTGAGGATGCTGGGATGGACATGATTGATTTTCAAACTTAAATTTAATCTTAAGTAAACAGGAATCAAGAATCGAACCACTTGCTCTCTGTTTCTTGAGATGTTATACTCTGCCTGGAAGTGGTTTGCTGACATTATGATTTGTCGGTTGTATTGCCTCTTTTGTACGAAGTATCCGTACAATGATTAAGGGCCAAAGCTTCTCCCTGGAAGCAATTTTCCTCACGAGTTTTGTAACAAATCAATTGGACATAATCAAAATTTCTCACGTTTGTGTGCATGCTGCGCATTTCATCATGATCATTCCGTCAGCCCATGCAGAAATAAATGACGAGGGACTGTATGTCCGAGGAGCAATACATTATTGTTAAACACGTATCCTCGCAGGAACACGTGAACGGAATCGCTGAAGCCAGATTCTTTGGAACAGACAAGAATGTGGCGTTCTTCAGAAGCTACGTGTCGCAGAATAGTGTAATATTCTACGTTTGAGTCTAGCTGTCAAAAGAAGCTACGTATGGCAGAACAGTGTGGTATTCTACGTTTGAGTCTAGCTGTCATCAGAAGCTACGTGTCGCAGAACACTGTCATATTCTACGTTTGAGTCTAGCTGTCATCAGAAGCTACGTGTCGCCGAACAGTGTGGTATTCTACGTTTGAGTCTAGTTGTCATTAGAAGCTACGTGTCGCAGAACAGTGTGGTATTCTACGTTTGAGTCTAGCTGTCATCAGAAGCTACGTGTCGCAGAACAGTGTGGTATTCTACGTTTGAGTCTAGTTGTCATTAGAAGCGACGTGTCGCAAAACACCGTCATATTCTACGTTTGAGTCTAGCTGTCATAATGAAACAAGAATCGAACGAAATAGCGCGTTTTTTTCACTCTTGTCAAATGAAACAGGAATGGATCTGGAGGGGTGAAGACAGGAAGGCCAGTAGGAAGGCCAGGGTTTGTGTAGGTGGAGAAGGGGGAGTGGGCAAGAAAACGGGATGATACATGTGTAATGTGACGTGTATGCGCGTGTGTGTGTGCGTATGTGCTCGCGCGCTGTGAGTGTGTGGTGTGTGGTGTGTGTGTGTGTGTGTGTGTGTGTGTGTGTGTGTGTGCGCGCGCGCGACTTGTGTGACAGAGGGGGGTGGGGGTGGTAGAGGATAGGAGGGTGTGGAAGAACAGGGAAGGGAGAGGGCTGGTGGGTGGGTGGAGGGGTGGGGGGGGGGGGTTAGAGAGGGAAGTTGTAGTGGGGTCCCCAGTGCAATGGGTTTCCCTCCTTTCTCCATTCATCGAACCCTTTCTCCAGCAGCATCACCGAGGTCTCCTCTTCCTTGTCCGCCTCCTCTTCCTCCTCCCCGACCTCGCCTGCTTTCCTGGAGTCTGGCATCCCGCGGGTCTTTACCCCCTTCTCCCTCACCCGCTTGCCCCCATCACCTCACCCCAAACTACAACTCCCTCTCACCACCCCCTCCCCCTCACTCCGACATCCTTCACCCATCCTCCTCCTATCTTCCTGTGTCCCAACAGTTATTCTTCCCCTCTAACCTAACCCCCCCCCCCTCTCTCTCTCTCTCTCTCTCCTCTCTCTCTCTCTCTCTCTCTCCTCTCTCTCTCTCTCTCTTCTGTCTCATTACTCTCCCAGTCCCTGTCTTTCCTCGGCCAGGGAGGGATGTCTGTGAAAGATTCCTGATATCCAGCCCCCCCCCCCCCCCCTTCCCCCGCTCCTGCCACCCTCACCCCCTCCCACTTTTCCCCTCCCTGTCCACCCACCTTCTCTTAGCCCGTGTGCCTTTTTTCTTCCTGCCACGCGTCGGCGAGGGTTTGAGGCGGGCGAGTTTGCGGCCCGTGCATTAAAAGAGAGAGAGAGAGAGAGAGAGAGAGAGAGAGAGAGAGAGTAACGTCTGGCACACAGCCCTGGAGCCGCCTGGCGGACACGCTGGACTCTGGCTTTCCGTTCCCGGCTTGGCGGGCTGCCTCTACCTATGCCTGGTCAGTCGTCAGTCACTCCCTCCACCCCTTGTTCTCACTCCCTCTGACCCCCCCCCCCCCCCCCCCCCCACCACCCACCACCCATCCCTCGGCCCCTTCCGAAGCTTGTCCCCCGTCCTGTCGCTGCGGGGAGGGAGGACGGAGGAGGAGGGGGAGGAAGGAGGAGGGACGAAGCCGGCTGCCGCTAGCGCGACCTGCCGCATGCCGACCGCGGTGCTGGCCCGATGCTGCCCGGTGGTAGCGGCAAAGCCGGCTCTTGGAGGGGAATTGATGGGCCGCCAGCTAGCCAGCTCGTCCGCTAACGTGGCTTTATATCGGCAGATGGGAGTGATGGACAGCATTACCCTAATAAATAAATAAATACACAATAACGAAGGAGTGCTTTCTGGAGTCTGGATGTAGGTTGGCTTCTGAAATCAGGAATTTTGTGAATTTTTTTTTTTCCTGCATCCTTTTTCGACTAGCTGAGTTGATGGCGTTGTGTGGTTGTGGTGGATAAAGCTTTTTTTTTTTTTTAACTAAGCAGTGCTAGCGATTTTCATTTGTGTATGTGGTTTTCTTATTTTTATCTTTGATATTATTTTGTGATGAGTTGTTGTTGTTATTACTGGTGATTGACACTTGTGTATGTACATAATTGTTTAAAGGCCGAGTTTTAACAGAGAAAAAAAGGGAGGGAAATCTTTAATGATAGAAGAAGAAAAAAGGAAAAAGAAAAAGAAAATCCAAGGAAATTTGGTTCTCTCCACGCGATAACCTTTGTTAGCATTTGGAGCTCAGGCAACTAAATCCATCTCCCCATTTCCGCGTTGATAACCTGTTTTCTAAGAGAGGTCTTGTCCACCCACCGGATAATATCGATCCACGCTATTCCGGGTCCGTGTTTTCCTTAGGAGGATGCGGTGAACGACTGTCAGTGCACGCACCAACCACCGTGATCCTGTGTCTGTCTGTGTCTATGTAAGAGTGTGTGTCAGTGTCTGTGGTGTGCATTGATACATAGAAAGACGTATGACACACACGTGGGCGCGTGCAGCTGCTGCAGGGGCAAGAAGGACCTCATCCCCATCTCCCCCGGCGAGATCGCCTGATTGGAGATCTGGCAGCGGGTTGGAGGGAGTCGCTCAGGCTGGGAGCCGGTCCCATGCAGTGGATTACAACAAGCCTTCCTGCTGGGATTAACCTTCAGAGGCGGTGGAAGAGGAGTAGAAGGCAGCCGATCAGCTGCTGCTCATGCCCTGGTTTTCAGCATGCTGCTCTGGCTGTCCGTCTGTGACAACGACTTGAAGGGCACCTTGGAGGCAGCCTGGTGGACTGTGTCCTGTGTCTGTGGATTATGAGTCAGCTGCCTGTTTCGGTATGATTTAGGCCTCACTCTGCTGCTGCTATTCCTGCTGCCGCACGTCATGCTCCATCGGGACGACAAGGTGAGTCTAGCGGAGGTCCGCGATGGGAGGGTGGGTGGGGGTGGGGTGGGGGGAGCAGGAGGGTGGGTGTTGACAAAGAATCAAGATGTTGATGCTGGTCCAGATAGGATTTAAAGCATTATTTCATGCTCTTTGGCATCCTGTCTAGGATCTCTAAACATGGTTATTGTCGTCGTCGTTGTTTTTGCAGTCACAATAACGCAGGATTTGTTGTCGTTGATTGCCATCATCATCGAGCAAGCAGGGGTCAGTGTAACTCATCTTCATTATCCATTATCCAAGTCCTCATCCTTGATCAGCGTGATCGTCGTTATCATTGCTGTCGACACTGTGATGTTCCTGTTACTGCAATGTTAGTTTGTTGCTGCGACACTGTGATGTTCCTGGTTACTGCAATGTTAGTTTGTTGCTGCACTGTGATGTTCCTGGTTTACTGCAATGTTAGTTTGTTGCTGCACTGTGATGTTCCTGGTTACTGCA
>CM031606.1:10581013-10588904 GCA_018398815.1 Conus ventricosus
CGGGTTCAAAATATTAAAATGCTGCCCACACCATGGCCGGCTAAATTGACATAATGGGATGAATAAACCCAGCCCTCATCGTAAAGCGAAACGAAATGCAAGAAAACAACCCTAGTTTAAAAACGCACATTTTTTATTTAAAAAAAAGGAAAGGCTGCGGTTCTAGACTTCATTTCAAAAATAAAATTATAAATCGTAACTTCTGAAACCATTGAGGGGTTTAAAATGTGAAAAGACTCGAAACTCAGAGGCCCACTGCTTACTCTCGACCTCAAAGAAAAGGGTCGAACCCCAACCCCTGCGAGAACACAGTAACCACAGTCTGTGGTGGGGTCGAAGATGAAATTGATTTCCTGGACAGCTGCCCCAATTACTGGCTTGTAAATACTACGTGAACAGAACACCCAGCGTCAAGACAGATCCGACCCAATACTAAAAGCAAACGGTGCCCAAGTGTTACACTCTGCTATGACGATCCAAACTACACAATATATCTCTGACAGCATGAAGATGAAAAACTGTCATGGCACTTTTAAAGAGGACATACATAAAGTATGCGTTCCAGCTCGAACAATAACCTCGGTATGTCAGTATCACATTGTGTTTATAGCCACTGTGGGTTCTCATGACAATAAAATTTCACCCCGGGTCTGAGTCACACACACACACACATACACACACACACACACACACACACACCACACACACACAAAACCACACACACACACATACACACACCCCCACACCAACACACACACACACACCAACACACAAACAAACACACAGCTCTCTCTCTCTCTCTCTCTCACTCTCTTCACTCACTCTCACCCCCCAACTCACCCTACTCACTCACTCACTCTCTCTCAACTCTCTCTCTCTCTCTCCACACACTCTCTCTCTCTCTCTCTCTCTCCCCTCTCTCTTTCTCTCTCTCTCTCTCTCTCCCCCGGGGCACTAGGAGGTTAAAATAAATGATAGCCTCAGCCTGCACACAGCTGAGAGTGACTGTGGTTACCAGGTCTCTCACAAACGCTGAGAGTGACTGTGGTTACCGGGTCTCTCACAAACGCTGAGAGTGACTGTGGTTCCCAGGTCTCTCACAAACGCTGAGAGTGACTGTGGTTACCAGGTCTCTCACAAACGCTGAGAGTGACTGTGGTTACCAGGTCTCTCACAAACGCGAGGGGGGACTGTGGTTACCAGGTCTCTACAAACCGCTATGGGTTTGGCATTCAGGACTGTTACTGAGGGGAAAATCCAGGTGAATGTCAGGGAAAACAAGTAGTGTGGGGTGTGTGTGTTGGTGTGTGTGTGTGTGTGTGTGTGTGTGTGTGTGTGTGTGTGTGGTGTGTTTGCGTTGTGTGTGTGTGTGTGTGTGTGTGTGTGTGTGTGAGTGTGAGGGGAGTGTCTTTTGCGTGCGTGCGTGTGTGTGTGTGTGTGTGTGTGTGTTGTGGTGTGTTTTGGTGTGTTGTGTGTGTGGTGTGGAGGAGAGGAGAAAAGAGAGAGGAGAGAGGGGAGAGGATGAGGAGAGAGGAGAGAGAGGGAGGAGGAGAAAAAGAAGAGAGTATGTACGATTATGAGTTTTTCATTATCTGTTTATCCTGGTCAATGCGGTTATTGGGTTAATTGGTTTATTAATTGATTGTCTTCCCGATATGTATGTCTGTCTGTGGTAATGTGGGGTTGCAATTTGATTTTTTGCATGTTTGCATTTTTAAAGGGTCTGTTTTATAATAGACTGGCTGCTTTCTACATCGATATTTTGGGTGTTGTTGTCCGTTGCTGTGCTGTTGCTGTTGTTTTGTTCCAGTAATGCCGCTTTCGGGCATGATATTTTGTTGTTGATGTTTCTGCTGTTCTGTTGTTTAATTCCAATTTATTTTAAATGTTTTATTTTTAGATCTTTTGTTTTAAGGGCAAGACATGGGGCACGATTATTGCCTTTAGTCTTTTTTCTCGTTGAGTCAATGACGTTTCTCTCTCTCTCTCTTTTCTCTCTCTTCTCTCTCTCTCTCTCTCTCTCCGCTCTCTCTCTTCTCTCTCTCTCTCTCTCCTCTCTCGCTCTCTCTCTCTCTCTCTCTCTCTCTCCTCCCCTCTCTCTCTCTCTCTCTCTCTCTCTCTCTGAGCTCATTTTTGTTTTTTGTTTATCGTATTATGATCGTTGTTTTGCAGAGTTTGAAAGGGGAATGATCAAACATCATATGAAGAGAATTTGCCCACTGACACATGGAAATTTAGGTTTGATGCCCCACAGAAAACATGTCAATTTCATTTGATATGCAAAGCTCGAACAGGACTATATTGGAAATCAAATTTTTGAGTGCATTTAAAAATATGATAGGGGGGGGGGGGGGGGAAAACACACACACACACACACACACACCACCCCAAAACACACACACAACACACGCACACACACACACCCAACACACACACACCCAACCCCCCCCCCCCCCACAACACACACACGACGGGACGCACGCACGGGACGCACGCTCGCAACGCACAACGCAGCACGCAAGCGCGCGCGCACGCACGCACGCACCAAGCACGTTTTGCACGAACCCACGCACGAACAGGCACACACGAACACGCACACAAAAACACGCACACACAACACACACACACACACAACACACACAAAACCACACACACACACACACACACACAAGTGATACACAAATTAAATTTATAGACACGCGCAATTTAAGCGCTCTCGATCAGTGAAACGCACGCGCACACACACACACACACACAACACACACACAAACACACACACACACAACACAAAACACACACACACCACACACACCCACACACACACACACACACACACCACAACACATCGTCATCCTTTCATTTTTTCCACCATAATCCTCCTCCCCGATATTCTCTCCCTCATTCTCTAGCCCCTACCAACGTTTTCTCCCTTCTCTCCCTCATTCTCTAGCCCATACCAACGTTACTCCATTCTCTCCCTCTTCTCTAGCCCATACCAACGTTAACTCCCTTCTCTCCCTCATTCTCTAGCCCATACCAACGTTACTCCCTTCTCTCCTCATTCTCTAGCCCATACCAACGTTACTCCATTCTCTCCCTCATTCTCTAGCCCATTTCCAACGTTACTCCATTCTCTCCCTCATTCTCTAGCCCCATACCAACGTTACTCCATTTCTCTCCCCCATTCTCTTTGCCCTACCAACGTTACTCCATTCTCTCCCTCATTCTCTAGCCCATACCAACGTTTACTCCATTTCTCCCTCATTCTCTAGCCCCTACCAACGTTACTCCACATCCAAGGGCCCCCTCTTCCATTGGGCGCTCAAATCAGCGTTACATAAGTGTCTTGGAGAGATGGAGAAGCTGTCAGAACCGCACGCCCCCCCCCCCCCCCCCTCCCACACACACACACACATATGCACACACACACACAAAAAATGCACACACACACAACAACACACACACACACACACAAAACAAACCCAACACCACACCCACACAACACACACTACACACCAACACACACCACACTCACACACATTTTCCCCACACACATTTCCCCACACACACACACACACCCCCAGACAAGATGCACACAAGATGGGGCCTGCAGACAGCAACCGTTTGTTTTTGTTTCTGTGTTTTGCTTTCTATGTTTCGTCAAAAGCAAAGAAAAGGAGACCACACCAGGATCAAGAAAAGCTGCATACTTACTGTGTGCAAAAGGATGCACTGAGAATGTGTGGCAAAGCACAGAAATGATGAAAAAGACAAAATTAATTCCGACTCGAGGAGGCCGTTCAGTTTCTCCGTTGTGAAGGATGGGCTGACGTCTGGGCCTGGAAACAAGAACGCTTCTACAGACATTTAACTCCGTGAGTAGACCTACCACACAGAACCTTGCTAAAATCGAAGCTTTAATCAAACCTCTCTGTGTGAAAAGTGACGGTCTAGAGGAACAAATAAGATCTCTGCATGAAAAAAAATTTATGGAAGGGATCAGCTGACATAGCCACACAGACAGAGCCCTCCCCTCCTGTCCTATGCAGAGGTAGTAGAGTTCCTCCACCGTTGAAAACGACTCCTCAGGATGCTGCTTGTCTGTCAATGTAAACAAACCCCGGAAAAAAAAGCAGAACAGAAAAAGTAGGCCGACAGGAAAGTTACAAAAACAAAAAAAATAGAAAAAAATGTTGACGCAAACAAAAATGACGTCAAAACTTCTTTGCGTCACGAGCCAAAGTCTAAGGGGCAGTGCAAGAAAAATGACAACTTTAAGGCCGAGTCCAGAGATAAACCAAAACTTTAGTGACTTACAGGTGAGGTCCAGACACGAACAAAAAGTCAATGACTTTAAAGGTCAAGTCCAGAGACAAACCAAGTCCAACTTTAGAGGGCCCTTCCCAACATTTTTATATGTGAATGACCTGTCATAAGAAAGTCAACACAAACAGACTAGGGAAGTCCTACGGATTAAGGTGCGTCAGAGTAATGCAAGAACAATAAAGGGGCATAAACCAGCTGTGGCCAAGCAAGTGCATCTGTCAAGACACTTTCCCGATGCTTTACTCTTACATGTTGGATCGAAGGACCTAGAAACAGAATCAGCAGCAACTTGTTCCGGAAGAATGGCAAAGTGCGTGAGGAGCATCAAAAAAGAAAACCCTGATCTGGCCATCATAGTCAGTAAGATGGCTTTCCCCATCAGACAACGAACTCAATATCAAAGGGACTTGTACAACGCACTTTTATGTCAGAGCTGAATGATGATTAAAAACATCACTTTCATCACTCACTCCAAACCCACCAGCCGCCCCCCTTCAACCTCCGTGATTTGGGGTACATCCAACTGCTAGAGGAGCCAGCATTTCCCAGCGGGCAATATTTGGCCGGCATCTGAGGAACCTCTTTTGGGAAGGCCCCGGAAGACAGCGCGCGTCCCCGGTACCTGCGCCCCACACCCTTCCATGAGAATTCCTTCTACGGCTCTGCCTGGTCCAGTAGGTTTTAATGTCTTATACAACTGGTGACATTTTTGTTGTTTTTGTTCGGAACGAATGTAGCATACCAGCCTACGTCTGTGTGTAGCTAAGCTCCAAATTTTGTTAAAGCGACATATTTTTTATTTGTTAGTTACCTATTTTTTCAAACATGAAATTTTTAAAAACAATATAAGAATACTGCAGTGGAACTGCCGCTCTCTCTATTCTAATTTTGACTGCTTACGTCAATTTTTGGTGTCATCTGACTGCCACGTTCTCTTATTCCAGTCTGTTAAAATCAGCAAGAACAAACTACCAAGATTGGAACAATACTACTAAACCACCAGTAGTAGATACAGATAAAAATGGTGGGAAAAGTAAATTGTGCTATCTATATTCACACTGGACTACAGTACTGTGACAAACAATCACCTGTGCCAAGTGGATTACATGGGATTTTTTCATGTGCTGTAACTGTCAAGTTTTCGGACTCTTTTGAAGTAAACTGGTTTCTTCTGTATTTTACCTAAGGGTCCAGATGAAGCTAAAAACTGAATGGATTTAAAAAAAATCAATAATGATAAATGGTAAATGGTTAGTAGGAGGGGATTTTTAATGCCCATTCTCCTTTTGGGAAAAAGAGTGCACACAGGTCAGTAAATAATAGGTTTGTCGAAAATGTTGTAGACTCAACATTATGTTTACTCAATGTGGTTTTATACCAGAGTTCCAGATGTATCTACACATAGACTACTGCTATTGATCTAACTTTGGTTTCACCTAAAATGGCTTTGTCGTGTGCTTGGGACACGTGTAGTGAAAACTCTTGGGAGTGATCACAAAACCCAAACATCATTACAATTAATCAGTCCCCTTATTTTGAAGACACAAAACCAGATGATACAATCCCAAGATTTGATTATAAAATGCCAAATGGTCTCAATTTTACAGTGCACTTAAAGATCAGACATAAGCTTGTCCCCAGATGATGATATTGATAAAAATGTTGACACGTTTTGTACTTCTGTTCTAAAAGTGTCTGGTTTATGTATTCCTAAATTGAAGAAACAGGGATCCCAAAGGGGGGTAAACATCTCGGTAATGTCTGGTGGACTGAAGATTGCGATAAGGCAGTCAATGAGAAAAACGGTTATTCAAGGAATACGTGCACACTAAGAAAAGTCAAGATAAGAAAACGGTAGATGAAAAATTTAAGGAAATGAAGCATTCAAATATACATAGTAATAGAGTTATGGAACAAGCCAAAAAGGATTATTGGGATAATTTTTGCAAAAGAAACACACCCATCACAAAAAAGTAGAAGGGTTGGAAAGAGATAAAAACATAAAAAAGGGAATAAAAACCCCAAATATTATCATTCTTGACAATAACAATTTCCCATCACCACAAAAAAGCAAAGCGTTTGTCGACCAGTTTTACAAAGGGGAGGGGGTTAAGGGGTTGCTGAAAACGAAAAAAATTCAGGAGAAAAAGAATCACCCATGTTTTTAAAACCCTTTTAGTTTTAATTTTTTTTTACCCTATTTAGGTTTTTTGTCTTGAAATTTTATCAATAAAACACATTGAAAACAAATAAATATTTTTGGTGTTTTGGTGTGTTTTGTCGCTAAAATTTATGCGCCCCCCCATATGGGACGCAGGATCAAAAGGGTAAGGTTTACATGAAAAAACACAAAAAGTCTAAGAATGAAAACATCTCAATTAAGTTTTTTGCCCTTCAAACTGTTTATGCATCTTTGCATGACATTAGGTTAAAGTACACTTTTAAGAATAAAATGCAAAAAAATAATGGGAAAAAAATAAAACAGAGAAAGAAGGTTGCTTACCTTCAGCACATTAAGAAAACCATGCTTCACAGTCCCCACGATTTTCTTCAAACATGACCATGGAGGGGATTACAGAGTCGATGGCCATTTCCTTCTTTTTTTATTTCGTGTGATAGTGCATAAGACTTGTCTCACCCCAACATGCTTTTTTAGCACATCGCCGGCTTTTTTCCCACACGCCGCGCAGCGACGCTGTTTTGTGCGCCTTTGAAGAAAGGTTTTTTGCCATCAAATCGTACGGCTTTGGGGAAATCTCTTTTCAGTCGAGGGGGTGCACCTAGAGGCCGTCCGGATTTGGCTTCTGGGGTTTCATGACTGTGACGGGTCTCCCACGCTCCCCCTCGTTTTAAAATTGATTTTTCTATTTAGGGATGCAGGGGTTATAGACAGAAAATTCGCTTTCACAACCAAAATGCGCTCCGCTAGGCACACGCACTCTGCACCACATCGGGCCCGCACAAAGGTAGGGAAACCAAAACATTTCATAGAAAAAAACAACTTTATTTTAAATTTACCCGACCCCCCCCCGTCATACACAACACAAAAATTTTGTATCTCAACAAGTAAAACATACGACAATCCATAAACGCATCCCCCCTTTTCCCTTTAAGTACCTTCATTAACCAGAAAAAAAAATATTCCCCAATTCGTTTGCACCTTATAAAAATTAAGAAAAAAAAAAAAACGTCCGTAACTTGCCACATTCCTTGGTGACCGTCAGTTTCTCCATCCCACTGGCATACGGGGAAGCCCACACTGTTGTGTCCCCCAAATTGGCCAATCCCGTTGGGGGACACGGCAACGTACTTTTGGGCGCACCCTCACACTGAGTCTCCCGGACTCCCCCGTACTTCGCCCCCCCATGAAGGGTCCTTTGGGCCCCCCACAGTCTTTTCTGGCGCAAACACCCCCCCGTGTCTGGCAGCTCCCTGTCTAGGCCCCAACAGGTACACGTCTTCTGTCGCGTCCCCCCACGGAGACAATTTTTCTGTCGTCGGCCCCAGGGGTACAGCAACCTCCCTGTCCCTACGTCCCCACCCCGGGGACAACAGGCGAACAAGC
>CM031606.1:10596687-10619187 GCA_018398815.1 Conus ventricosus
GTTCACTAAAGTTTGTCGGTGCTTGGACAGTTAAGATCTAGGACACTAAGCATTGTCCCCCAAAAAGATGATCTGATTTGATAACAATGGTTTTTGACACTACGTTTTGTACTTTGCTGTTCTAAAGTGTCTGGTTTATGTATTCCTAAATTGAAGAATCAGGGATCTAAAGGGGTAAACATCTCGGTAATGTCTGGTGGACTGAAGATTGCGATAAGGCAGTCAATGAGAAAAAACGGTTATTCAAGGAATACGTGCACACTAAGAAAAGTCAAGATAAGAAAACGGTAGATGAAAAATTTAAGGAAATGAAGCATTCAAATATACATAGTAATAGAGTTATGGAACAAGCCAAAAAGGATTATTGGGATAATTTTTGCAAAAGAAACACACTCGATCACAAAGATAGTAGAATGGTATGGAAAGAGATAAAAACGATAAAAAATGGAATCAAACTCCCAAATATCCTATCATTCTTGACAATAACAATTTACCATCATCCACAGACAAAGCAGAAGCGTTTGTCGACCAGTTTACTAAAGTGAGCAGGTTAGAGGGGTTGTCTGAAAACGAAAGAAAATTCAGAGAGAATAAAGAATCTACCCATGTCTTTAACCCATTTATGCCTTAATTTTTTTTTACTCCTATTTTAGGTTTTTTGTCTTGCAATTATCAATATAAACACATTGGACATAACTAATAAGCATAGTTTTGGTGTTTGGTGTGTTTTAGTCGCTCAAATGTATGCGTCCCCATATGGGACGCTAGGATCGAAAGGGTACAGGTTTACATGAACAACACAATATGTCATAAGAATGAATAACATCTCAAATATAAGTTTTATTGTCTCAATACTTGTTTATGCATCTTTGCATGACATGTAAGGTTAAAGTACACATTTGAAGAATATATCCTGTCAAAAGAATAATGGGAAAAAATAAAACAGAGAAAGAAGGTTGCATTACCTTCAGCACATTACAGAAAACCATGCTTCACATGTACCAGCGATTTTCATTCTAACAGTGACCAGTGGAGTGGATTACAGAGTCTGTATGGCCATTTCCTTCTTTTTTACTTCGTGTGATAGTGCAGAAGCACTTGTCATGCAGCCCAACATTGCATTTTGAGCACATCTGCCGTGCTTTTTTCCCACACGCCGCGCAGCGACGCTGAGTTGTGCGCCTTTGAATGAGATGGTTTTTGCCATCAAATCGTACGGCATTTGGAACTCTCTTGTCAGTGCGAGGGGTGCGACCTAGAGGCCGTCCTGGATTTGGCTTCTGGGATTTCATGACTGTGACGGGTCTCCGACGCTCCCCCTCGTTATTAACATATGATTTTCATATTCAGGGATGCAGGGGGTTATAGACAGAAGTATTTACGCTTTCACAACCAAAATGCGCTCTCGCATAGGCACACGCACTCTGTCACTCACATCGGGCCCGCACAAGGTGACGGGAACCAATAACATTTCATAGAAATAATCAACTTATTTAACTTGACTCCGAGCCCCCACCGTCACTACACAACACAAACTATCTGTATCATACAACAATGTAAACATCATACAGACAATCTCATAAATCGCATCCCCTTTCCTTCAAGTACTCTTCATTAACCAGGAAAGACAATATCCACAATTCTGTTTGCACACTTATAAACTTAAGAAACAAATAAAACGTCCGTAACTTGCCAGCATTCCTTGGTTGACCGTCAGTTTCTCACATCCACTGTGCGACTACGACTGAAGCTACCACACTGTTGTGTCCTCCCGATGGCAATCCCAGTTGGGGGACACTGGCAACGTAGCTTGAGTCGCACCCTCACACTGAGTCTCCCGGACTCCACCGTACTTCGCCCTCTCCACTGAAAGGGCTCCTGTCGGCCTCTCCCACAGGTCTTCTCTGGCTGCAAACACCCCACCGTTGTCTGCAGCTCCCTGTCTAGGCTCCAACAGGCTACACGTCTTGCTGTCGACCGTCCCCACACGGGAGACAATTCTTCTCGTCGTCGGCTCCGAGGCTACAGCAACCTCCACTGTCATACGTCCCACCCAGGAGACAACGAGGCGACAGCTAACCTCTGCTTCACGCGTATTTCTTGAGCCCTCAGCAAGACGGGCGAGTTCACTTTCCCTTAAGTGAGTCACACACTTCCTGGTTTTCCAAGCGCCTTATATTCGTTCTCAAAGAAAGAGAGAACCCGAGTTTAACTGGCTCAACCAATGGAATCACTGGCACACACACATCACACGATTTGTACCAATAAATCCCCAAGTTATTTTTATTCCACCAATGGAATCACTAGTCACCTACAGATACACACACACCACAGCTGCTAGCGCCAAAAAGACTTGGGCACCCAGTGGTTAATGCATAACCTCCTATTCAAACTCATGTTCGATTCCCCAAGCTACCCATTGAACTAACAGCCTCGACCTCTCTATGCCATGACTGATGCTTCAAGTATTTACTACCTCTATAGACAACAAGGCGCAAACCATCGATAGGCCGCAGCCTTCCATTCATTCCTCAGAACAAGGACGACTGAATGGTCGCTGTACTCTGCCTGCAGGCTGACGGTCACCTACTCGTGACGGTCACCTGACACGATCGCCTTTCTGTCCGGCCCCACTGGAGAGCCAGTGAATAGCCAGCTAGTGGTCGGACTGGACACTCCTGTACCCAGGACCGGCAAGTCGGCAACTCCTCGTCACTATCCCTCGGACATGCGAAACACTTCCCAGCACTCCCTCCTTCAGTATACGACTCAGGGTATCCCCCCTGGTGATTGCCTGAATTCGCACACTTGAAGACCCAAGGAACGTGCTCCCAACAACAGCAACTACCCTTAATTGCCTAAATGCTCGAGAACCTTCGCCGACTCATTACACCCCCGTACCTAAGAATGTTGTTCCAATCAACATTTTCTCCAGGACGAATGTTCTCAGATTGGATAAAACAAACTCAGTTGCATGGGTCGATATAACAGTGCTATCCCTATGCTTCAAGACATCACTTCCATCAACATCTCTAACATGGATAATGTACCCAATTAAAACCAATAAATCAATTAGATAATCACCATAGATCCACTCTTTGGTCAGTCATAAACAACTGTGCACAACATTTAACTCTAAACTGGCCACATATAATCCAAACTCTCTCATAGCATTAGCTATCAGCATGTCCATACATATTAATTAATCATTCCATTCACTTCTATATAGCACAACCATGATTACCACAACATCCAAATTCAGGTGTGTGGCCAGCCTACTTAACATCAAAATCAATTCAGGCGTGTGGCCACAATCCACAAGACAACATTCAAATTCAGGCGTGTGGCCACAATCTGCTCACACGGTCTCACACACAATATGCAAATCAAACATTTATCCTGATTTCACAACAAAAGGACATTTTCACACTTTACTGATCAGTAGCAGACAATCTTAACAAATAGATACCAACCAGAAAAATGAAAAATCATAACACGTGAGCATGTACTCAACCCCGCCCCTAATGGGCAATGAACAAAAACGCATACAGGTAAACATATATCAAAAAATGAAAAAAAACACATGAACATAAGCTCAACCCGCCCTATACTGGGCAATGAACAAAGCAATGCATACATGTAAACATATATCAGAAAATGAAAAATAACACATGAACATAGGCTCGACCCGCCCTATACTGGCAAATAAAATCAAACTAAACCATCATTTTGCAATCACCAGTTTCATGTACCCAAAGGTCAGATACCTTACCACAGGGCTGATCTGACACCCACAGCTAGGTTGGCTGCTACTCTGACTCGACCACCTCCCCCATGCTTCTACTCATGAAGTCTGCTGCTACGTTCTGGCTACCCGGGATGTAGCGAACTCTCATAGAATACTCCTGGAGTAGCAGTGACCACCGCATGAGACGACTGCTGGTCAGTTTGGCTTGGGCCAAATACGACAGAGGTTCGTGATCGGTCTCGAGGACAAAAGTCCTCCCATACAAGTACTTCTGAACCGGGACAACCCCAAACACTATGGCGAGGCACTCCTTTCGGACACAGCGTGTTACGTTCCGCTCTGTTCAGTTTCGACTCGCGTATGCTACGGGATGTAACACTCCATCATGGGCTTGGAGTATGACGGCCCCAAGGCCCAGATCACTAGCATCTGTCCTCAGCATAAAGTCCTTGTTTAAGTCTGGCAGCCTAAGTACAGAGCCGGAAGTTAGATGGTCCTTCAGGGACTGGAATGCCCCCTCACATTCCTCTGTCCACACCACCTTGTTGGGTGCACTCTTCTCAGAGGTCCGTGAGAGGTCTGCTATGGTGCTGAAATGGGGCACGAACTGGCGGTAATAACCAGCCAGTCCCAGAAAAGCCCTTACCCCCTTCTTTGTTGTTGGTCTCTCCGCTTCCTTAAGCTGACTCACCTTGGCATCCTCTAGTGACAGCTGGCCACAGCTGAGACGATGTCCAAGGTAGTCAAGTGTCCGGAACCCTACATGACACTTGGAGGGCCGAGCGGTCAGTCCTGCTTCAGTCAGTCTCTCCAGGACAGCTCTCCAGACTGCCATATGCTCTTCCATGTTTCTGTCGCGATGAGGAGATCATCCATGAAATTGTCCACTGGTTTCCCCCTCAGTGGCTCCAATAATCTCCTCATCATCGCCGTAAAAACACTAGGAGCATTCTTCACTCCGAACGGCATGACCCGCCAGGTATATGTCCCGTCCTGGGTGATGAACGCCAGCTTCGGCCGGTCTGCTGGCTTAACAGGGATCTGCCAATAGCCCTTGGTGAGGTCCACCTTAGAAAAATACTTGGCATTGGCGATTTTGGCGAAGATGGCTCCGGATCTGGCATAGCTTCTGCTTGGAAAGCAGTGACGGCAATTCAGCCTGCGATAGTCTACGCGAACCGGTTTGATCCATCCTTCTTCTGTACCAGTACGACCGGTGAAGCGTTGGTGACTGCGTTGGTTCGATCACCCCTAATGCCAGCATTTCTCTAATCTCTTCCCTAACGGCTTCTGCCTGGCATGGGGAAGAGGATAGGTTTAGATCGCACTGGTTGCTCATCAAGCAGTGTGACCTGGAACGCTGCCAGATGAGTGAGTCCCGGTCGTTCAGTCAGTGTGTCCGGGAATTCGGCAAGCAGATCGCGAACTTCTTGCTGCTGCCCCCTTGGAGCAGCGGATCTAACATGCAGTCCTCACACGTTTCTGCTGCCGTCAGAGGGGGACTGGGAATTGTTCCGGACTGTTCACAGCCTGCTCACTTTCTCCCTCACAAGGGTGGCTACCACGGAATTAGCGGCTTCCGCACGTCTCACATACCTCTTAAGCATGTTCACATGGTAAGTTTTAACGCAGTTGGGACGCAACTGAATAGAGTAATTCATCCCCCCCCTTTGCTTCCACTACCATGAATGGCCCCTTCCAGGACAACTGCAATTTGTTTATGCTGCTCTGGCAGCAAGAGCAGTACTTCATCTCCTGGCTCAAATGTTCTTCCTAGCACGGCGATCATAGAAGTCTGCTTGGCTTCTCTTGCGCCTGTGCCAGATTCTGTTGCGCTAGTTTGCTAGCTGTCTCCAGTCTTTCCCTCATTTCTGTTACATACTGGTACGTGGTCTGGACTTGGTCTTCCACCTTATCATCCGTCAGATCTGCCTGAGTATTGTCATGGGTCCCCGTACGGTCCGCCCATACAATAGCTCGAATGGAGAAAAACCCTAAGCTGGCCTGGGCACCATCCCTGTATGCAAACAAAATGGCTGGGATATAACGGTCCCAGTCTCTGGGGTGGTTTTCACAACACTTCTTCAGCATTGTCTTTAGAGTGGCGTGGAACCTCTCTACCAAGCCATTGGTTTGAGGATGGTAGGGAGTGGTCGTCAGATGGTCGACCGAGAGGAGTCGGTTGACTTCAGCCATGACTCCACTAATAAACTGACGGCCTTGGTCCGTCAAGATTTCTTCTGGCACGCCCACCCTGGTCCAGACCATCAGGAGAGCTCTGCTACTGTCCTTGTCTGGACATTCTTCACCGGCACCGCATCCGCATAGCGTGTCGCATAATCAATCGCTGTGATGATGTAGCGATTTCCTGATTGGATGCTGGCACAATTGGCCCTACAATATCTACCCCTACCCGGCGGAATGGCTGGTCAATGAGCGGCATAGGTCTCAAGCGAGCGGGTCTCGTATTCTTGGACCCAAGCGTTGGCACCTGTCACAATGACCTTACATACCTCTTGACATCTCCATTGATCCCTGGCCAATGGAATTCTTTGACGATCTTATCTAGGGTCTTTGCTGTCCCTAGATGGGCTCCTGTTAGGCTCTCATGTCCCATCTGGAGCACCGCCTCCCGTTTCTCTTTGGCACTACTACCTGGGAGATAACTTCACCACCCCTCCTAAATTCACGCACAATTATGCATTGTGCTCCGTGAAGGCGCTCTTCCCGTTTGGCCTCTCGCAGGATGTTCCATCATTCACTCTCTTCCTGATGGCAGTCAGGGTATCGTCAGCCTGCTGCAGTTTGCGGATCTCCTCCGGATGAGAGTTGGTGGGGATACCACAGCGTCTAGCGGTTTCTGCTTTTTGGTGGTTGCCCTTGTTTCCACGACATTTACCTCTCCTACTTGGTCAACCGACTGGCAGGCTTGGCGAATGTACCTACACCCCAGTAAAGTTGGGTAGGGAAGGTCCTTTGAACTCCTGCGATAATGGTGTCCCTTACAAAATCGGACTCCACCTAATATAGGCCAAAGGGAGCTGACTGATTCTTCCATCTGCGTATCGCCACAGATGGTCTCCCCTGTGTAGTCTTCATCGTTTACCAGACTGGGGTCTACCATTGCCGCTAGTGTTAGCCGGTGTCCAGTAAACATGTGACTGCCGTCCCATTCACCACTGCCCTGGTGGTTGGTAGCGGCGCTTTATCTTCCTGCTGAATGTATTCACAGCAACAACTGAGTGTACCTGTCCTCGCCTACAGTCCTTAGCGATGTGACCCTCTCGCCCGCACTTAAAACAAAAGCGATCCTTCTTGGCATCGTCTTGGTTCCCATGGTTCCCTAGGGCCTAGGGGCCTGCTCCGATCGCAGTTTCCACTCTTTGTTGTAGGGAGTCGGCATTTTACTCCCTGACCGTGTGGTTTGGGGGTTATGGGACGACTGGTTTGATCCCTTCACCACATTACGCTGATCATGGGCAGATTCATACCTGTCTGCAACTTTCACTAACTCCTCTAAACTTCCTAATTCTCTTTCCGCCAAGAATACTGTGAGATCCTTCCGACAAGTGGAGAGAATTTGCTCCTTAACGATCTCCTCCCTCAAAGATTCAAAAGTTTGTTCGATGTTCCCTAACCTTATCCATTTGTCAAAGAGAGCCCTAAGCCGATAAAGGAACTGTACGTGCATCTCACCTGATTTACGAACGGTTTTCTCTGAACAATTTCCTATATCTATCGGCGGTTACCTGGTACCTCTGAAACAAAGCATCGCGCACCGACTCATAATCTGTCTGTTTTTCCGGTGGTAAGCAGAAAAAAGCATCCCTAGCTTTGGGTGTCAGCAGCGCAGACAAATTTGTGGCCCACCGTTCTCGGGTAAGCCTGATCTTTGGCAATCCTTTCAAATTGCGAAATGAAATCCTCTAAATGGTCCGGATTATCATCGAACCTTGGCATATTGATCAAGGGACTGACATGTGGTGCAAAGTTCACTTGAGGTTTTGCGTCCCCGTCCCGTTCTTTCTCCAATTTTAATTTTTCTAACTCAAACTGCTTATCTCCTTCTTTCTCTTTCCTCTCTTTCCGTTCTCTTTCTCTCTCCTCTCTTTCCCGTTCTCTCTCCTCTTTTTCCCGTTCTCTTTCTCTCTCCTCTTTTTCCCGTTCTCTTTCTCTCTCTCTTTTCCCGTTCCTTTCTCTCTCCTCTTTTTCCCGTTCTCTTTCTCTCTCCTCTTTTCCCGTTCTCTTTCTCTCTCCTCTTTTTCCCGTTCTCTTTCTCTCTCCTCTTTTTCTTTCCTTCTTCCCGTTCCCTTTGTATTTTCTGGGCCTCGATTACACGGGGCCAGTTCTCATCTACATATGCCTTCAGTTCCGGACCTTTTAGTCCTAAAGCTTTTCCTTCTTCTATGAGGTCCATCTTTTTCAGCGGACCCATTGTCTCAGCACCCTCTTCAGTCGACATTTTGAAGCTATCTAACCCTCGATCAGCTAGTTAATACAACCACAGTAACAAGCGAGATATCCACACGATCACTTGGAAATAAGCGATCAAATAGTTGTGCTACACACAATCAATCAACCTCAACAGCAACCAAATCAAGCAAGTTCAAATACAAGGCCCAGTCATGGAAAAAAAAATCAAAACAATCAACACATGACTAACGTCTTCCCGGTAAGAAAAAATATCTAGGTTTCCACAATTACGACAAATTTCAAATTCCTTTGCAACTGAACAAAACCCAGAATCAAAATCACTTATGCTCATTTATGTTCATCCCGGACGACAGTCCCCAATTTGTGACGGGTCTCCGACGCTCCCCCTCGTTATTAACATATGATTTTCAATTCAGGGATGCAGGGGTTATAGACAGAAGTATTTACGCTTTCACAACCAAAATGCGCTCTCGCATAGCACACGCACTCTGTCACTCACATCGGGGCCCGCACAAAGGTGACGGGAAACCAATAACATTTCATAGAAAATAATCAACTTTATTTAACTTGACTCCGAGCCCCCACCCGTCACTACCAACACAACTATCTGTATCATACAACAATGTAAACATCATACAGACAATCTCATAAATCGCATCCCCTTTCCTTCAAGTACTCTTCATTAACCAGGAAAGACAATATTCCACAATTCTGTTTGCACACTTATAAACTTAAGAACAAATAAAACGTCCGAACTTGCCAGCATTCCTTGGTTGACCGTCAGTTTTCTCACATCCCACTGTGCGACTACGAGCTGAAGCTACCACACTGTTGTGTCCTCCCGATTGGCCAATCCCAGTTGGGGGACACTGGCAACGTAGCTTGAGTCGCACCCTCACACTGAGTCTCCCGGACTCCACCGTACTTCGCCCTCCCACTGAAAGGGCTCCTGTCGGCCTCTCCCACAGGTCTTCTCTGGCTGCAAACACCCCACGTTGTCTGGCAGCTCCCTGTCTAGGCTCCAACGAGCTACACGTCTTGCTGTCGACCGTCCCCACACGGGAGACAATTCTTCTCGTCGTCGGCTCGAGGCTACAGCAACCTCCACTGTCATACGTCCCACCCAGGAGACAACGAGGCGACAGCTAACTCTGCTTCACGCTGTATTTTCTTGAGCCTCAGCAAGACGGGCGAGTTCACTTTCCCTTAAGTGAGTCACACACTTCTGGTTTTCCAAGCGCCTTATATTCGTTCTCAAAGAAAGAGAGAACCCGAGTTTAACTGGCTCAACCAATGGAATCACTGGCACACACACATCACACGTTTTGTACCAATAAATCCCCAAGTTATTTTTATTCCACCAATGGAATCACTAGTCACCTACAGATACACACACACACAGCTGCTAGCGCCAACAAAGACTTGGGCACCCAGTGGTTAATGCATAACCTCCTATTCAAACTCATGTTCGATTCCCCCAGCTACCCATTGAACTAACAGCCTCGACCTCTCTACCGCCATGACTGATGCTTCAAGTATTTACTACCTCTATAGACAACAAGGCGCAAACCACTCGATAGGCCGCAGCCTTCCATTCATCCTCAGAACAAGGACGACTGAATGGTCGCTGTACTCTGCCTGCAGGTGACGGTCACCTACTCGTGACGGTCACCTGACACGATCGCCTTTCTGTCCGGCCCACTGGAGAGCCCAGTGAATAGCCAGCTAGTGGTCGGACGGACACTCCTGTACCCAGGACCGGCAAGTCGGCAATCCTCGTCACTATCCTCGGACATGCGAAACACTTCCCAGCACTCTCCCTCCTTCAGTATACGACTCAGGGTATCCCCCCTGGTGATGCCTGAATTCGCACACTTGAAGACCCAAGGAACGTGCTCCAACAACAGCAACTACCCTTAATTTGCCTAAATGCTCGAGAACCTTCGGCCCACTCATTACAATGACGTATGCCATTGCAATGGCACGACGGAACCCAAACAAAGGCCAAGGTGAGAAGAGTCATGCTGTTGCAGCCGGAGTTGCCCGTACAAGGGCCAGCTTGCTGGACACTCATGTCAAGGCAGTAGCAAAAGATTGCCCACACCTTTTCTTGATCGGATGGCCCACTCTGTATTTGTCAACGTGTTGGTCATCCTGTCCACCCCTCCCTTCGTTTTTTGTATGGGAAATGACGGGCTGGTTGTGGAATCTGGACTCGCTTGTGTTCAGAACGGGACACCTACTGGACAGTCTGTACTGGTTATAACACCAACTTGTTTGAAAACCACATTGAACAACATTGTTGGCGTTTCCAACGAACTACAATGGGCGCCACTGGTGTTGTCAGTTCTGATGGTCGTATGTGCCCTCTTGTCTTTTTGCTTTGACTGCAACAGAGACATCTGGGCAATCCTCAATCCGGTTGGACCTTCTTGTTCCGTACAGCCTCTTCCCCTTTTTTGGACAAGCAGTCCACTAGTTTGAGGGATGTGAATAAATTGTCAAATGTGAGATGGAAAGCATCTTTTGGTTCGGTTTCAGTAGGCTTGTCTTATGCCTGCTGGCGTTTGTGAGCTCAGCAATCAAATCGACCACAACGAACCGCCCCATCCCATGACCAGGGTACTCAGCTTTTGCCTGTCGTCCCTTTGACCTGGTTGGGTTCAAACTGGACCACGTACCCGAGCGAAAGTGGTCTGTACCCACATTTGAACCCGGAGCGGATGGGTTTTCCTTCTGATAAATTGTTTCGCACCATGGCGACCAAAGGTAGGGAATCATACTTTCTCTATGCTGGGTTTTGTTCTTTCAGAAAATAGATCTGGATCTTTCATTGATATAGCTAGGAGTAGTGGCCTCAGTTTTACTCATTTTGTCATCTGTATCCAAGTTAGTGTTGTCCCGAAAATTGCCGTACTTCATGATCTCATCAAAGCGATCTCTGGTCATTGACCCATGCAATTGCCGCGTTCGAACATCAGGATCATTGGACACATACATGAGCCTTCTAGGGACAGTGAGTATCCTGAAATCAAAAGAATTGCCAAAAATGTACGAATTTCATCCTTGGAAACTGGCAAAAGAATGGTTTCCTTTGAATGTACTGCGGTATGACTTCACTTTGATCCGCATGAGTTCCAAATTGACATCATCATCTTACAACAGTTCAAACATTTCAACTGGATCTGTGGGGCTGCTTGGATGTATTCGCAGGTGGAGAAACCAGGGGAATTGCTTTTTTGTCTAGTACTCAGGTCAACTTCCGCCAGTCTCTGTTCCTGGTGGTGTCTTGGATGGTCGCTTGCGCTTCGTGATGTCTTACCACTGGCTTTGGGTGTAACCTCTTTCTCAAACCGGCTAGGTCGTTCAGGGGCAGTGGAAGTAGAGGGAACGGTTCTCCATCTGATGAGGACTCACTGGAAGTTCCCTCTTCCATCAGCTCCCTGAATCACACACTCACCACACACACCACACACACACACACACACCCACACACACACACACACACAACACGCTCACACACACACAAACATAATATACATCTTTGTGTAAATTCAAAAACAAAGGAATGCAAATCAGATATTGAAACACGCACACATGCAACGTGCACACACTTGTCTATACACACATGTATACACAACCATCAGACACACACACAAATATGCACAATGTCACTCCACAACACACACAACACACACACACACACACACACACACACACACACACACACACACACACACACTCAAATATACTATAGAAAAGGACAAACTGAATCAGGAAATGTGAGGCTATAACACACCTCTCCATTAGGCACCCCCCACCCCACCCCCACCCCACCCTCCACCCCCTTACATTTTCTTTTTTTTTCAAAACATTATGAACTAAGTACTTTCATCTAGACTTGCTTCATCTCCCACTCTCTGTCTACCTGTAAGGGTAGATCATTTGTAGCTGATGCTGACACAGTAGCTGTCGGCTTTCAGGTTACTGAATACAACTCCCCATCCTCTTCTCCACTGTCCTCATTGTCATGGGTGTCAAAAGGAGGTGGCTCTATAAATATCTATCAGCTGTTCGAAATGAGTGCCATCATCCAGCATGTCCACGACTTGGTTTACTGTGAATTGTCTGGTAAAAAAATCTCATAAGAAACATGCTGAAACAGTTATGTGTAAAACCTGTACCCATTCAGTCCTTAGCGTCCCCATATGGGGAACGCACCTTTAACAATGAATAAATAAAAAACAATCATTTAATTGGGGGAAAAAACGCTGACACACTTTTTAAATTAGACACTTTGCAACACATTTGTTCATAATGTTATATCAAAAGGTTTTAAAAACAAAAAGAGCGTTTCTTACTTTTTAAACCGGTCCATGTTGTTGTTCAAGAAGTTCAATCCTCAATGCAAATGGCAGACTCATGCTAAAGTTGCAAGTGGAGGAAAAATAACTCTCGGCGTTAATTTTGTCAGTGCACAAGTAAGTTCCCTTTAATGTGATAAGTATTTCTCAGCTGTTTGTCCTTGGAAGTAATTTAAAGCTTAAAATTGTTGCCGTCCCCACATGGGACGCTAGGCGTTTTTTGATGTGTCTGATATTGACACATGCGGACAATACAACGTCCCAATTATATTAAAAGAGGTGATAAGATGCCATAGATTCTCTCCCAAACAAAAAAACAGCTGTTGGGATTGAGCCATTTCAAATGAAATGATTAAACTTTTTCCAGACTATTGGATAGCATTTTACTTAGAATATTTGAAATGTGGAGCTCTGGTCATTTGCACACAAATATGAAAGAATCAGTAGTAGTACCGGATTCACAGGAGGAAGGTAAACTGAAAGAGGTATAGATAGTTTCAGTCCGTTTTTCATGAACTTCTCATGTCTTTCTGTAAACTTTATGAAACATTGTTTTAAATAGACAGAACTACTTTTGTGAAAAGAACAAAGTTATCCAACAACCTTAAGGCAGGTTTTCGAAAGGGGTTGATTTAGAAGTGCTGTTTGAACTATTTGGTCAAAACTTACCACTCAAATTTAAACACCAGTTTTACAGAGAAAATGCTTTCTAGCAACCTTTGTTGATATCACTAAAAGCTTATGATCAAGTATGGCATGGCTCGTTTGCACTTGATAACGCATTTGTGATAAACTTTAAAGAGATTGATGGGATATATTGTATCAGGAAACATGTTATGATGTTCTTAAAGACTTCTTAGAAAATAGATATATTAGAACAAAGGTAGGTACTCTTTTCTCTACAAGAAGAAAATTAACATGGGCATTCCTCAGGGGTCTGTTATTGCCCCTGGTCTGTTTAATATTCTGATGTACTGATTTACCCACATAATTTAATAAGAACATAGAATTAGTCCAATATGACAGATGAATATGGCATATGGATGAAAGAGTGACATTAAAAAAATGTACACCTGTCAGATCACAAAACTATATCAAAAAGTTTTATCAAAAAGAATTAATTACCCGCTTTCTGCTTATCATGATGAAATTGGTTTGCAAATATCACTGAAAAACACACATGATGTTATGTATACTGGATCTGATCAGTTTAATAGCCTTTATTTCAAGTCAACGGCCTTACCCATTAAAATCAAAAATGGTTGAAATTCCTTGGAGTTAATTTAACATCAATGGTGGTCATGGAATTTTCATATAGGCATATTCTAACAAAAGCACGAAAAACTTTAAATCTATTTAAAGATTATTAGCAAGCTTGTTTGGGCTCAGGACACAATTACTTCTTTTGCACCTTTTACCGCTTCCTGGTTAGATCTAAATTAACGTAGACTAGAGATGTTCTCAGTTGCACCAAATACTTACTGAAAAAACTTCAAAGTAATTGATTCCAAAGCATATAAGATAGCCATGGGACTACCAGTCCATGCCTCTGGGAAAAAGCATACAGTGCTGCTGGGATAGTTCTCCAATGGGAAGAATTATAGGAATCTTGCAGCACCAATTTTGTTATAAGAAGGTCTTCTATAGACAATAATTTAGGCCCTGAAATAAATATTAAATCAGGACACTATTTTCAAAAGGGCCTACTAATAAATTTTATCTCAATCGACTCTTAGAACATATACTTCTGATTTTAGATCCGCAGATATCAAACTACATCTATTGCAGTAACAGATCTATTGTGTCTCCTGCCCTCCCTGGAAACTAATACGAGCACAATTTTGATGATTGAGCTTTACAGTTTTAACAAAGGCTTGAAAAATACTAATTTATTGTTATCCAATATCAAAATGCATTTGCATGATCAATTTCCAGCCATTTGAAGATATACACTGATGGCATCATTAATCGATGAACATGCAGGTGCAGCATACATTATCCCAGGCCTTAACAAAGAATAGTCTTATTATCTCGGAAAAAAAACAATTCTATAGTCCACGGTCCGTGTTATTTGCTATAATTATGGCCCTTTAAAAGTTTGTTGTGGATTACCCTCAAAATTATTTAATGTTGTTTTATGTGTAGGATTCCAAGTCAGTTTCTTACTGCATGAAAGAATTTTAAATTAAATGTTCGACCTGAGATGATCACTGAAATAAATAATTTAGTACATTTCCATCCAGTCAGAGACACCGAAATAACATTTCTTTGGGTGCCCTCCCACTGTGGGTTATATTATAATGAAATAGGTTGATTGTTCTAGCAAAGAGTGGAGCAAAACGTTCATCAGCATTCGCTTTTTTAAATCTCTATGTCAGGGGCAAGAGTGCTATACTTTTGGCAGAAAAAGTACAATCTTTCCTTATTTTCATTGATAGAAAGAGAAAGTGGGTGTTTTGGTTTAAACGATTGAATGAAAAATATGTATGAAATGTTAAGTAAGTACGACCCCCCAAACATTTACCGTAGACTGTCAGATAAGTTCACTTTGATCTGTAGAGGGAAATTGGATGTTTGAAAACAAAGTATGTCAAAAAATTCTACATTGTATATGTGGTCATAGCATTTCATTTGATAACCATCCTGGTGTTGTAACTTAATGAAAAAATTTGATTCCAAATACGTTCTGTACTGCCTATTCAAAATGTTTTCCTGTTAGCAAGTGCAAAATTCTTTTTCTTTTTGCGACTTAGCTATATAAGTCCAATGGCAAATAATTATAATCGATAAAAGTCAGTGGTGAGACAGAACAGAAGGAGTTATATGTTTGCTTTTTTCTTTTTGTTTTGGTTGTTGTGTGTGTGAGTGTGTGTGTGTGTGGTAGATTTTTATTTTTTTTATTTTTATTTTTATTTTAATTTTCATTTTTTATTAGTATTTTATTTATTTATTTTTTTTTAAATCTTTGATGAGTGGATATTTTCGATGTTTGGGTGTTATAGTTTGTAGATAAGTTAATTTCTTTTACTCGTGTTAACCCTTTTTTCCCAGCCCCTGATTTTTTGTTGTTTTTTTTTACGTCTGATATCACGTAGATGTGGGAAAAGACGTTAAAACAAAGCATCTCGAAAACAACACACACACCACACACAACACACACACACACACACACACCACTCACACACAAACACACAACACACAAATGGTTGCAACACTCTCATACTTCTTTCCATCATAACACTCTATCACGGCAAAATCTGTCTGAAATCACGATATGTGGGAACAGACGTTAAACGGAAGAAAGAACAACAAACAACACACATAGACATACATACATATAGAACACATACATACAAACACACACTTGTGTGTGCGTGCGCACGGAAAGTTACTCTCACACGTACAAGCATGTATGCACACACACACACACACACTCACACGACACACCACACACACACAACACACACCAAACACACACACTTTGCCACCCTCCCTTTCATTCCGCCGACCACTCCTTTTCTATTTACTCCACCCACCCACCACCCACACACCCCACCCTTGTCCGATATATCCTTCTTCCCACCATGTCTAGCCCATACCAACATTGTTTCTCTCTCTCTCTCCTCTCTCACTCTCTTCTCTCTCTATCTCTCTCTCTCTCTCTCTCTTTTCTCTCTCTCTCTCTCTCTCTCTCTTCTCTCTCTCTTCTCTCTCGGATTTTGTCACTGAATCAACAATAATATATATCCTACTCTTAGGTCTGGGAGAGAGATAGGACGTTTTAGGTCTGGTTGGATTGCATTTTCAGGGAAGAGAGATAGGGGACGTTTTTGGAATGGTTAGGATTTGGGCATTTTCTTTTGTGCTCTTGTGTTCATAGCAAAAGGCCTTATTTAATGCGCAAGCGACAAAACGAAATACCAACAAATTGTCTTCTTCTGATGTCACAAATAGAAACATAAAGTTATTTGGACCAGTAGATCCAGACTGCCATATCGAGACATAAATCTATATAGACCATACTTTGCACAATGGTACAAATAGAGACAAAGTTACAAGCAAAATTTCCCAGATGGTTACAAGTTACATAGACCAATACTTTCCAGATGTCACAAATAGAGACATTAAAGTTACATAGAAAAAATACTTCCCTGATGTCACAAATAGAGACATAAAGTTACATAGACCAATACTTCCCAGGATGTCACAAAACAGAGACATAAATGTTACATAGACCAATACTTCCAGATGTCACAAACAGAGCCATAAAGTTACATAGACCATTACTTCCCAGATGTCACAAACAGAGCCATAAAGTTTCCTAGACAAATACTTCCCAGATGTCACAAATAGAATAGAGCTACATACAGTTACATAGACCAATACTTCCCAGATGCCATAAATAGAGACATAAAGTTACATAGACCAATACTTCCTAGATGTCACAAATAGAATACAGACATAAAGTTACATAGACCAATACTTCCCAGATGTCACAAATACAGACATAAATTTACATAGATCAATACTTCCCAGATTTCGCAAATAAAGACATAAAGTTACATAGATCAATACTTCCCAGATGGATTTCAGCAGCAAATTGCACCCCACCCCCCTCCACTCCCGAAAAAAAAATTCTCATTTCCAAAAAAAAAAAAAAAAAAAAAAGATAACGACTGCACACCAAATATACACTCAGGCAAGTAAACACTTAAGAAATGACAGTGATTGTCGTCCTCTCTTGTAGTTCAGTACACATTAAACGAGACATCCATGTGGTACAGACGTATCACGAATATGGATTTATGTACGACAGAAAAGCCCCTTTTTGACTAGCAATACAGGGTCAACCATTCACACACTGATCGCTCTGTCTCTTGCAATTATTACAAATAACAGTCGGTCCAGTTCGCTGGATTTGACGACACACCGCCAGACAGCTTGTTATTCAGTGTTTGAATTGTCCACTCTCCGGAGTCTATGGCATCTTATGAACGTGTCGGTGAGCCCTTTGATGCCATTTTCAGAGCGTGCCTGTCAACAGAAGCACAGCCTGAATGGTAACGGGGGTGAATATACTTCGCTTTTATCCCCGAGGTTCAGCTTCCGGCCCTCTGTCTCTGTTTCATCAGCACGTGCCGAGAAGGGCGTGAGACGGGATCAGAAGGCGTGATGGCGATGCCAGACAGCCTGAAAGTGGCGAAGGATGGGGACAATCAGAATCCTAGGTGATAGGTTCGGCACTGGAAATGACAAATTCTCTCTCTCTCTCTCTCTCTCTCTCTCTCTCTCTCTCTCTCTCTCTCTCTCTCTCTCTCTCTCTCTCTCTCTCTCTCTCTCTCATGTGTGTGTGTGTGTGTGTGTGTGTGTGTGTGTGTGTGTGTGTGTGTGTTGTGTGTATTTTCACGCGCACCCGTGACAAGACAAAGATCTAGACCCGACTTTCACAGCCTATGATTGTGTCAGCAGAATCCGCAACAGAGTACTAAACTTTACCAGTGTATTGATTATGCTGTACCAGAGAGAGAGAGAGAGAGAGAGAGAGAGAGAGAGAGAGAGAGAGAGAGAGAGAGAGGCGAAGGAGGGGGGAGTAGGGGTGCGAAGGGAGAGAGAGAGCAGCTCTTGAACTGTGTCTTTTCTCCCAAATTTCTCCAATTGTCGGAGATCATATATCTCTCCTCATTCAAGAGAATTTATTTGCCTAGACCCTCATACACTTGTGCCAGTCTTCTCTGTGTGTGTGTGTGTGTGTGTGTGTGTGTGTGTGTGTGTGTGTGTGTGTGTGTGTGTGTGTGTGGTGCGTGCGTGCGGGCATGCGTCCGTGCGTGTGTGTGTGTGTATGTGTGAATGTGTGTGTGTGTGTGTGTGTGTGTGTGTGTGTGTGTGTGTGTGTGTGTTGTGTGTTGTGTGCGTGCGGGTGGGCATGCGTGCGTGCGTGCGTGCGTGCGTGCGTGCGTGGTGTGTGTGTGTGTGTGTGGTGTGGTGTGTGTGTGTGTGTGTGTGTGTGTGTGTGTGTGTATGTATGTATGTGTGTGTGTCAGAGAAAGAGACAGACAGCGGACAGACAGAAGACAGAGAGAGAGAGAGGAGAGAGAGAGAGAGGAGAGAGAGAGAAGAGAGATCTTTTTTTAAGATACAATAATGAACACAGCAGAAACATATCTACACACCGGTGCTGTGTAACGACCGTTTCCTTGTAGCGCAGAAAATATGTGATAGATCTTCACCTACTCGCTGTTCTTCAGTCACATGGCAGGCCCTTGACAACAAAATATGGAAAGGAGGGAAGGGAGGCGAGAAAGGGAACCCACCAGTCATATTTCAAATGTGTGATGTGTCTCTGGTCGATTTCCCTCCTGTATTTTGCACCGTTTCACTTAGAAGCTTATTGTTGAAAACGTCAATATTGACCAGCATCGTATTACAAATGTTTGATCTCTTGCAAACTATTTTCCTACCGAATTTTGTAGGTCTTGTAGGTCTTCACGAAAATGCTCATGTGCTAAATCGTCTGTATATGCAGACTTTACAAACAACGCGGTACAATTCGATTGAAGGCATTGATGAAGTTTTCGAGTAATCTCTCTCTCTCTCTCTCTCTCCTCTCTCTCTCTCTCTCTCTCTCAAAGTGTGCACAGGACGAACTCATTAACGTTTGGTTTGGATCCTAATCACAATATTTATTATAATATATTCCGGATCCGTACGGAAACAATATGATCGATTTTCACTGACTATGAACATTGTAAACAAACTGCTTACAGACTGACTACTGTTTTGAGTATTGTATTTGGATAATATGTAGCGTTGCAAATGTTGATGTTTGTATTTTCCATATTCTAGTTAAAAAAAAAAACAACAACAACATCGGAAGCAATTCTTTCAGTCCATATTAATTATGTCGTCCTTTTGCGAAAAAAAAAAAGGGGGGGGGGGGGGGGGGAGAGGGGGGTTGGCAAATCAAAAACTGCCGGACTTTGGCTCACCTAACTGCCCTCCTCAATCTTCCAGGCATGAGATGCAAAGAAGTTGTCATGTGTACTGTTGAAGTGCCAGACATGAAGCCGCCAACAACATCACGCGGGAATGGCGGACCATAGAACACAGTGGAACCACGTGTGGGTCTGATCCGAGTGAAGATACAGCCTCCTAAAGGAATGTTTGGTTTGAGGCAACGTCACAGTTGTTGTCACAGAGCCTGACAGAACAGAAATGGCGGGAGGAAAGGAACACAACATGAGAGAGAGGAGAGGGGTCGCGCCTTTTTGTGTCAATATAAACAGGTTGTTGCACTGTTTTCTGTTTTGTGTATTTACCAACTGCACTGCAGTGTGTGAGTTCACGTCGACCCAACAGGATCGCATTTTAAATGTTTGAATCGTTTGCGAACAGGTTTTTCCCAAATCTTTCATTTTATTATCTGTAGATGATGACTTTGCAACAATAATATGCAGTTTGATGGGACATTCTCTCCTGTTTTTGAAACGATTTCACACACACACACACACACACACATTTGCAACACATTTTAAAGTGGCCCAAGGCCGAATGTTTATCTCATGCTGTGGAAAATGGATCCACACAATTATTCTCTAATGCGTTCGGCAAGAATATCTTAAAATTTCCACATTTCTGAAAAGTCATACGTTTTATTTTTTTTTAAACAATTGTAAGCAACATAGCATTGTAATTTTGTTTTACCTTCTGCATTTTGAAATAACAACAACAAAAATAGATGCTAAGTAACTCTTTCAATTTTGATCATGCAATTACTTCCCTTGGCAAAGAAAAACCTTCCAAGATCCTTTTGATCTTGGCAGGGATCTGCAGTTTTCTGGGTGTCTTTCCAGTTATTCCTAGGAGACGCGATGAAGATGTACAGTTTCCGGGGTGTCTTTCTAGTTATTCCTAGAAGGAGACGCGATGAAGATGTACAGTTTCCGGGGTGTCTTTCTAGTTATTCCTAGAAGGAGACGCGATGAAGATGTACAGTTTCCGGGGTGTCTTTCTAGTTATTCCTAGAAGGAGACGCGATGAGAGACATTCGGTGTTTTCAGTTATCCTAAGGAGACGTGAGTGTACACCTGTCTTTCTAGTTATTCCTAGAAGGAGACGCGATGAAGCAGGTGCAGTGCCAGACAAAAAGCTGCCACCAACATCACGCGGGACAGACAGGCAGACAGATAGACAATTGGGAACACTCGAAGGAGCTTTGGGTGTGATCTGATGAAAGAGAAATATTCGTATCTATGTCACAAAAAGTCAGTCAGGCTGACTTTTGGTTCACACTGTTTCATCATTTAGAGAGGGCAAGTTCTGGATGAGTTGAGTTGGAGTCCACTTGGAATATCAGAACTTATCTGATGTTGGAAAGTATAGTTGATCTTTCTCTTGTTGCTGGTGACTGATCCACTTCTGTGGAGACCTGCTGCTCAGATGCTGGCTGTGGTGTTTCTTCACTACCAGGCATGCCCAGGGTAGATAAGGACCCAGATTCTAAAACAAACAGAACCTGGTCTTTAGTTAAGTAGCTGAGAGTCTGGCTTGTCGAGTTCCACACTTGCCCTCTGGCTTTCAGTAAATGTGTGAGATCTCAGCCAACAAAGGCTTAAACTAGCATAAATATATTTCCATAATTATCAATGTTTATTTCTGTTCAGATTTTGAATGTGGTGTAACAAAGGGTAGGAGACTAATACAATGCTAAACAATCTTAGTCAAATAACTCTTCAGTTTTTCTTATGAATTAAATTGCAGTAACTTGGAATACACTTAGCCCAAGTGCACATGTGGTGTAGACTTAGTCACATATTACAACGCATTCCAATAATCACCAGTATTCATAAATCAACCTAACAGCCATCACCTAGTACAGGTATATTGCTTCCTGACCAGAATGTATCGTTCAGTTATCATCTTAACAGATAGAATTACATACTGGCAAAAGTCAGATTGTATACAAAGAGTGGTGGTCAGATTGTTAACAAAGAATCTTAACCAAGCATGATAACAGCTTTTACCAAGTTGTGGCAAGCAAACTATTACAACAGAATACTCATTCGTCATCTTGATAGATGTCACCGAGTATTGGCATGAAGTTATACTGTTAAACCACAGGGCATATATACAATTAATAATAGTCTCAAATTTTAGAAACATAGTTTTAACTTACATTTCTGGGAGATCAGTGAATCCTAGACAAGGGTTCAGAGCAGGTGAGATAACCATGCACTCTCTCTGGTTTATCCCTGTTGTCTTTGTGGCTGCACTGTGTTGGTCACTCTCTCTGGTTTATCCCTGTTGTCTTTGTGGTGCGCTGTATTGGTCACTCTCTCTGGTTTATCCTGTTGTCTTTGTGGCTGCACTGTATTGGTCACTCTCTCGGTTTATCACTGTTGTCTTTGTGGCTGCACTGTGTTGGTCCCCTCTCTGGTTTATCACTGTTGTCTTTGTGGGCGCACTGTATTGGTCACTCTCTCTGGTTTATCCTGTTGTCTTTGTGGCTGCACTGTATTGGTCACTCTCTCTGGTTTATCCCTGTTGTCTTTGTGGCTGCACTGTATTGGTCACTCTCTCTGGTTTATCCCTGTTGTCTTTGTGGCTGCACTTTTTTGGTCACTCTCTCTGGTTTATCACTGTTGTCTTTGTGGCTGCACTGTATTGGTCACTCTCTCTGGTTTATCCTGTTGTCTTTGTGGCTGCACTGTGTTGGTCACTCTCTCTGGTTTATCACTGTTGTCTTTGTGGCTGCGCTGTATTGGATCTACAGCTGGTCTGTGGAATCAGTGGTTGTTCACAGGGTTTCCCTTTTTATAGGCCAAACTATCTGTTTTGGTTCTGTTCGGTTGGCTTTTGTCGCTACAAACAAAGAAGTGTGTGTGTGTGTGTGTGTGTGTGTGTGTGTGTGTGTGTGTGTGTGTGTGTGTGTGTGTTGTGTGTGTGTGGTGGGGGGGG